>BSDZ01000028.1:0-515000 GCA_030268105.1 Volvox africanus | reverse complement strand
CACTTTCGATATGCCCTCCGACGCAAGGCCTTAGAAAGAGATGACGCCACCACCACCATCACCACCTGGCTTGTCGGCACCGCCGCCGCGGTCGACCCCCGAGTGCCGCGGCGTGAGCCACCGCGTGCGCCACGCCGCGTGCCGCTGCCGCTGCCCTCGCCACCGCCGCCACCAGAACCAGCCCCGGCGCCGCCGCCGCTGCCACCAATATCAGCACCACCAGGCGGTGCGGGCGCATGACCGCCGCCGCTGCCTCCGCCACTGCGTGATGGCGCCCGCGGCGGCGTCATGAACAAAATCGGAAACGCATTTGCCCCGGTGCCGCCAGCAGCGCCGCCACCGCTGCCGCCACCGACGCTGGCGGCGGTGTGCAGCGGCCCCGACGGCGGCGCGTACGGCTGCTGGTGCGAAGCCGGTCCGGGGCCCGCCTCCGCCAGCTGCTCCGGCGCAGGAGCTTCAAGCTCCCTCAGCGCCGCCTCTATAAATTCCGGTTGTACGTACTGCTCGTCCAAAGTACAAAACTAGACTCATTATAAGGGAGATCAAACTCATTCGGCAAAGGGGTATTGTCCGCAATACAAAGCGTCAAAGCCCAACGACCTTCTTCCAACCGTCAAAGTGCAGAACTCAAATCCGCGTGTCCAGGGAGCTACTGATTATGTTCATAAGGCACATGGACTCCTGCATAAGTCTCAGCGGCACCTCCGCCCTCCCTCTAGGCAGCCGCCTCCATCCCGTGTACAGTACGGAGCCCCCGCATCCAGTTGTGGGATCACGATGGGGGTGCGAGTGGTGGTGAGTAGTGTGCGTGCTTCATAGCAGCCCCGGTATCATGTCTCGTCTATTCGCTCCCATCCCTCCCTCCCTGCCTCCCAATCCCTCCCTCCCAATCCCTCCCTCCCTCCCTCCCTCCCTCCCTGCCTCCCTCCTCCCTCCCTGCCTCCCTCCCTCCCAATCTCTCCCTCCCTCCCACCTACCTTTTTGCACTTTGCTCTGAGCAGCAGCCCCAGCCACCTGTCCCCCTCCACCATGCCCCCGCTCAGCCGCTCCACGAGCGCCACCTCTGCCTCGTTGGACAGTAGGTGGCCGTCGATGAGGGCCGCGAAGGCGTCGTAGCAGTAGGGATCCAACTGGGGGGGCAGGGGGTTCCGGAGCAGAGGGGTGGGGTGGTTTTGAAGGGTCGGGCTCTCTCACCCCTCCTGCTCTCCCTCCTCATGCCCTCCTCCCCGTCTCCCTCCCTCCCTCCTCCGCCCACCTGCAGCGCTGTCTGATACCACACGGTGGCTCTGCCGCGATTCTCCAGCGCTTCAAACGCCCGACCGCGCAGACAGCACATACCCGCCTGCACCCGCACGCCAGCGCCCGCGCCACCACCGCCATGGCCATGGGCTGTCCCGAGAACCGAGCCCTGGCGGCATGGGGACATGGGGTCGGCTTACATTAGGACTGCCACACCGCTGTTGCCTATATTGGATGTCATGTGACCACCTCCAACCCCCACTTGCCATTCATGAGGTAAGTGTTATGTAGTAAATACTCAGAGAGGGCGGGGAGCAGGGTGGATGGCCCCTGGACTAGCAGGGCCCAGTTCAACGTGGGACATACAAACACACCCTCCCTCACCCAAGACACCCGTAGGTCAGACACCCGCACCTCACAAGCTTGCGGCTCCTGAATGGTTTCGTCATCACCCAGCAGCGCTATCACCTCTTCCCAGTCGCCTGCTTCGGCCAAACAGCATCCAGCTAAGTACGTGAACTCGCCACCCAGATCCACAGCACCCGCGTTCCGTAACAATGACAGAGCGCGATGGAAGTGGCGAGCAGCAAAGTAAGCCTACAGGCCACCGGAGTTGATTTATTCGTGGCCATCAACGACCCGAGATATCGAAGATGACTCCAACGGAGGGCGCTTAAGGGAATTATTTGACACAATATCATCAAGAATTTTGGCGTGGTGATACCAAGCAGAAGAGAATCTGTTTTTTGTTAACAGGGAATTGGCAATACACCAATACTCTTAAGCGCGGGAACAGCAAACATAACGGCAGAAGAGTATCAACCTGTGCAAGGAGGTAGATGTCTCCAGGTGAGTTATTGCTGAACGTTACAAGTTTGTCCGCGTAAAAGATTGCGGAAGCTGCCAAGTGCTTGTCGATGCAGTCCTGAGCTAGTTCCCGCAACCGGGAACAAAGAGCCTCCATGAAAATATTGATTCCTTCGTACTATAGGGATTATTATCCACAACAAAAGCAAAGATAACACACAGCATGACAAAGATGTGCTGCATACATAATTTTCCAGCCGTCGGGAAGTGGTTATTTCTGGACGACTTAAATCAGACAGTATTTCACGAAAGGCTTATTGCGTTGCGGGCAATATCGTCACAAATCAGATAGAAGGCCTGGCGAAGGAAAACGTGGCAACGACTGGTCTCGGAGCGCGTCTTGGCCATACCAGTAGTCCAGTAGAACAGTAGTGTTTTACATAACTTATACAAATTACAACTTACATAAAAGTTCACGAAGCAATGCGACAGAGATCTTCCACCATTCTTACACAATTCAATCGAACACAAAAGAGTACCAGAACCCGTGCCCTGGATGCCCGCTCGGCCCTGGATGCCCGCTCATGCAATTCCAGCTTCCAAAAAACGCCAGTAGTAGCAGTATAGAAACAGCTGACGGGCAGAGTTATAGCCTGGCCTGGCCCTGATCCAACTGCTATGCCCCAACTGCGGTGCCGTTATGTACAGTACACCGTGGATGTGTGAATTGCCCTTCGCGGACAGGTACTCAGATGTTCCTCCGAATCCAAAACCGAATTCAAAATTGATTTGCGTCTCAAGGAGGGCAGAACGCTAGCACTTGCTAGAACCTATAAAATGAAGTTCTCTTAGGCCAACACACCACACGGGACGTAAGTTGAAGCAAACCATCATATCACAGCCAGTCAGAGAACCATATTCTTTTTCTTTACCTAGTGTTTTACGGGACCGCTGTAACAGGGGCAGGACGGTATTTGGAATACCTCCTATCTTCGCACATTCTACAACCCAACCTAACCCTAACCCCCACAACTCCCACTCCCAACTTCCAACGAACCAGCTAACCAACTAACCGTCATTACCTTCCAAACAAACCAGTTCATTTTCCACCAGCCTCCCACCAGCGCCTTCAAACCCCCACTCCCCCACATATCACACTTTACAGCCACATCGGTCATGGTTACGACGTAACACCGCGTAAAGGCATTGTGACATCACCAGTCATCTGATGTGACAGCACCATAATACTAACATCATAACACGCATCCCTTGAAATGTTGAAGAGGAAAGCGAACGACAAAAGCAAGCAAAGAGAGCAGAAATGTACATTTCATTCTTAGCCTGAAAACCTCTTTGTCTCATCAAACAAAGTATGCGCCCGTGGTCTTCAAAGCGCCAACCCGCTCCCCAACCAGTACCACCCCTAAAACCCTATGCAGCTCGCAAAACACACAGCCTCTCCTTTACCCACCTACCCCCAGCCGCTTGCATTTCCTAACTCCCTCCCTCCCCTCCATGTGAGTCCCTCCCCTCTCCACCTCCTACACCTCCCAAATGGCCTACAAAATTCCCTAACCGTTTTAACCACCTCTAACCAAAACCATCTATTCAAGCCGTTTCCCCTCCCCTCGCTAACCAGTTAGCGTCCCTGCCCCCGCCCGCCCATGTCCTGCGACTGTCCCCGCCTCCCCTCCCCCCGCTCCCCCCTCCTCGGCCAGGGCCTCCTCTCCTTCAGCAGCCCCCGCCTCCACTACGGCTGCCGCCACCCCCTTCCCAGTGCCTCCAAATCTGCATTCCGCTTCACCGCGCCCAAAGAAAGGAGTGTTTCGTTTAATGAGTTCAGAGTCTTCATATCATCTGGCGGGAAGACAACGGGGCGCTCCAGGGACCCCGACGCGGCAGCGGTGGCGGCGGTGCCGCTGCCGCCGCCACTCATGGCGCTGAGCAGGCCGCCGAGGAAAGCGGGTAGCGGAAGGAGCGGCTTCTCTTTCGCCGGCGGCGGCGGCCGCGGAGGCATAAGGCCCTGCGCCTCTGCCTGCTGGTATGCAAAGGTGAATGCGCGGCGTAGCTCCGCCGGACCCGCGCGAATGGGCGCCGCGAAGTGGCAGGGAATGATCTGCCGGAAATTCCAGTCGGTGCAAATCTCCTCCACCCAGTCCACCACCTGAGTACAATCCAAGATTCAAATCCGGAACCCGAAAACAAAATAAAATAAAATGAATTAGACGATAATATAATAATAATAATAATAATATTATTATTATTATTATTATTATTATTATTATTAATATTAACAATAATAACAATAATAACAATATAATAATATAATGATAACAACAATAATAATAATAACAACAATAATAATAATAACAACAATAATAACAATAACAACAACAACAATAATAATAACATATAGTAGTAGTAAAAATAATAATAATATGATTTAATAATAATTTTATGTATCATCTTAGTTTTTGAGGGATTTTAGGTATTTGAATAGTGAATTCAATTTGGATTCTGCAGGTCTAACGATGAACGGCCAGGAAGAGGCAGAGACAACGAACAGAGGCTTGCAAAACACAAAAGGGGGGGCAATAGAGAGAGGGGCGGGGAAGGGAGAGTATAGGGGGTCGTACACCCGTGCTTTGCCCCTTCCCATCCCTTCTCCGCTCTTCACGTCATATCTTTGCCTTTCCCAGTGCGTTACCCCTTTTTACATTCGGGCTGCTCCGAAACCCGCCCCTCCGTCACCGCCCCTCCGTCACCGCCCTGAACTTACGGACTTGGGGACTTTGGAGTAGACCAGTGTTTCCACCACCGGCCCCACAAACAGCCTGTTGGAGATGGCGTCGAAAGACTCCTGAGGGGTCAGCAGGTTGGAGGGGCCGAAGTACAACACCAACAGAGCCATGCGCTGCCAGCCTGGAAGAAACACAAGGGGTAGGGGCAGGGTGGGTGCTGGGGTTGGGGTTGGGGCGGGGCGGGGCAGGGCAGTTGGGCCGATATAGACGTGGAAGGAAAACTGGTGGGCGTCCCAATGGCATGCTAGAAAACGACGTGTGACTGTTGCAATACGACACATGCTGGTGTAATGTAAATTATTATTGTTGCGCTGTCCCTGCTGACCTTGGCACTAATAGCCTGATAGTGATACCTTGGCCAGCTTACGGGGACTGGTAAGGGGGCAGCACACTGCGAGTCCGCAGTAAAAATGCACTAACACGAAAACGGCATTTGGAGAAAAATCCGAACCACGAAAGGTGCAAGTTTAAGGAAAGCGCATCACACGCGATGTAAAAGAAGTTTGAATGCGCCACTGCGCCATGCTTATAAACCCTTAGTACGACGCACTTAGGAAAAAATTAAAACCAAAGGTAAAAATAATTAAACTATAACTAATTTTAAAATTGAGGGGAATAACTAAACACTACCTAAATATATTTTTATACAATTTTGTGATTTTGTAATTTCATTTTCTGATTTAAAATGCAGTAGGGATTTATAAATAAATAATTCAGATGCCCTCAGGCGTGAAGGTGGTTGCCCCCAGGCCCCACCTTTCCTCCGCGCCTGGGGCGAGTCCTCCACCGGCCCTGATTGCGCCAGGGCGGCCACCTCCTGAGGGCTGCGGCCGCCCGAAATGAAGCGAGCGAGGAAGTTGTCACGAGCGGTTTCGAGGAGCGCGTCCACTGGAATGACCTGGGCGGGGGAGATACGAAGGGGAGGGGGAACGGTAGGGGGAGGGGGGAAAGAGGAGGTCTTATTTGAGGGCCTTCTTCCGAAATCAATATTCCAATAATTCTTTCCTCCAGTGTTTTGATCCCACTGACACGTAAGGAGCTTAAATTTCGGATAATATCAATCCAACGCTGCCCAAACCCATTGCCGTACCTCCGGCGGGTCGTCCGGTATATAGACCACGGCATCCGTCACAAGCAGTGTCCGAGTCCGCTTGTGGAAGAAGGCGACCTCACTGAAGCGCACGTAGCTGCCCACACCTGAGACATGACCGACACGATAAACACACACACACACACATCACAGATAGACAGACAGATAGACAGACATCGACACAGACACAGACAGACAGGCAGATACATGGACAATCGTAATGTAGGCCGGGAGAAAGACAGACGGACGAACAGACAAGCAGACAAACAGACTCTCCATCAGTCAGCCGCGAGCGCGTGCCTGCCATCAGTTCAATGCCCCCCTCATGCACAAGCCCTCCCCCCTCACACACACCGAACCCTTGCCGTACTATCCATAAAACACAGCATCATTAAACCCGGGGCGTTTATCGCCCCCGGGTGGCGAGTTCCACCACCACACCGCTCGTGGAGGGGACTCCCTCGTATCTGAGGCTGTGCTGCAATGATGATGGTGATGATGTGTATGTAGGTACACGGTTGTCGTACCGATGGAAGGCGGCAGAAAGAGCTTCTGTTCGATTTCGTCCGCCCAGGGCACGGCGGCGTCCCCCGTGAAGAGCTCGCCGGTTGGGAAGATGCCGAAAAACTGGGAAAGCAGAGGGGCCCCGGGGGAGGTGGTGGTGATGGTGGTGGGGTTAGGCCGGGGATGACGGGTTCAGAGGCGGGATGGAGGATGCGGAAGGGGGTTAGGGTTTATACGAACATTCCACTTCTGATGGTTTGAGTGGAGATGAAACCCGCACGTGGACGTGTGGCGTGGGTTCGAAAAAGAGTGGGTGGGAGCGGAGAGTACGTTGTGACTGAATCCGATATGTTTTTTCGTATATTATTCATTATTAATATATTCGTACGCATTAACACACTCTCTGTGTTTTTCTATCGTACCACCCGTGTCGTACCTGAGGCGGCAAGTTGAGTGGGAAGGACCACTGGTACGGAGCAACGTAAACCTGTGCCGTACAGGGCGACATTCGACGAGTGGGAAGTAGGGGAAGTGCACTGACGTGCGAATTGGTTTCAGTTCCAAAGAGGGGTTGTGTGCGCGCTTGGATGGGGGGCCTTATGTACATGCCTTCTCGTCATCTTGTCCGTCTGTCTGCCTGTCTTCTTGATCCCTGAGTACAAAGAATGCCAGCAACGTAAGTACGACATAAGACAACAAAGCATAGCACAGCACAGCATAGCACAGCACAGCGCACGTCACGGTGAGCAGGTCACAGTACCATATCGCACGGCGCACACTAACCTTGGCCTTCGGGAAGCGGCGGGAGAAGGGGCCCACGAACACCTTGTGCTCGTAAGCAAACGTGGGCAACACGATGTACTCCACCGGAGCATCCAGTTCCTTCCGGGGATAGGAAGGGGAAGAGAGCAGGGAAAGTGGGTTTTAGAGGACTTAGGCCACTGGTTTTGGAGCGTTGCATGTCGCCCTACCTCTCGCCTCCCGTCAGCACTGAGCAAACCAACAAGACAGCAATTCACACGAACCTTATGTGTGACCAGACCGTGTGGGTTTCGGTGCCTTAATTGGCATTGCCTGACTCCACTCCAAGCCCCTGCCCGCTGTCCTCCTCTATTCCCGGCCCCCACCCTTCTCTCCCTCCCTCCCTCCTTCCCCTCCGCCTCCCAATCCCAACCAATCCCTCGCTCCCTTATGTATTCCGTACGACTTAACACTTGGCTGAAAAACGCTTTGTTCGTTATCTTCGCTCCGCTAGCTAAGAGCCCAGCCGCCAAACGAGATCCCACACACCGCGTTCCTCAGTTCCTTATATGAGCCGCTCAAAGACACTGACGACCACCTTCCAATCAGTCAACCCCTTCTCGGGGCTCCGTTGCGATCGGTCGTTTGGCAATGAGCCACCCAATACCCGTTTTGCCTCTCCGTCTTCCTCCCCTCCCGCCACTCACCATCTCCTACTCGGCTCCTTCCCCACCTCCACACCCCATCACACACACACACACACACATATATATATATATATACACACACATATATATACACATACACGAATACACATACACATGCACATCTCCAAACGTTTTCCCTCCCCTGCCAGCTCCACAGTTTCCCTCCCCCTTCCCCCAGCTGCACCTTGATCAGGCGGATGCACTCATCCGTGGGTGCTACTGGCGCATGTACCCACAGGCCCCCGCTGGCCAGTTTGATGACCGTCATGCGGACCGGCGTGTACACGTTGAACAGCTCCAGGGCCTGCGTCTGCTCAAATATCCACACGCTGCCCCGCTCCACCTGTGCAAGAGTGTGTGTGTGTGTGTGTTTGTGTTTGGGGATGGGGAGGGAGGGGAGACGGAAAGGTACAAGGGCGAATGTGCTTCTTCATGAACTGCGATGTGATAACAAAATGGCAAGCAGACGATTTATGGGTACCAGTGTTAGTTATGTATCCAAAGAGCCGTACTTTTATCCAGTACGATTTGCCAGAAAAGCTGTGATTCCGTCATTTGCTCCTCCCCAAAGGTGCACCCCAGTCTCTCCCGACCCCAACCACCACCACGAAGTCACAAATTCAAATTGCTCATATCACCTCGATGCGCACGGTTTTGCGTGTAAAGAAGGGCCCCAGAGGAAAGGGAAATCCGGTCAGATTGAAGTAGAACTGGCTGCCACCCGATTTGCGGGCGGGAGTTTGTGGAGGTTGGGGCCCCTTGGCGCCAGCGCGAGACCCCGACCGAGAAATCGCCTTGCCGCCTTTGACCGTGGTTCCCGCCGCGTTTCCGCGAGATGTACCTTTCTGATTTTTCTGTGTTGTAATTTGCTGTTGCTGCTGCTTGGAGGGCGCGGAGGCGCGTGCAAGCATAGTTGGTATCATCGTGCGGTTGATTCGCGCTGCCCCGGCAACCGCTCGTCTAGGGCAGCACACAGAGGTGATGCGTGGCTTTAGGATACCCATTCAATTTATTAATATGATTGGAAAGCTAGAGAGGAAAGCGACAAAGGGACTGGGCCTGAAGTGCGGCCTGCTATCCAGCCGCTGGCGAAGAAGGAAAATTTAAGGAGTTTATTCCCGATAGATTTCTAGTAGGTCGTTGTATACATCACAAACAGTGCGATTTGATAGAGAAATGTCACAGGTACAGCCGCACGGTACACGACCACTAAATAATTGGGCGACTGGCTTACAAGTAACAGAAGATGAATTGCATCTACGTTGAGCAATAATTAAGCCTGAAGTAGTTAGGATGATTAACATGTTTACCATCTCAACCGTCCAATTCGTGCACGATCGCCTGGATTCACGGAATGGAAATAGAAGCATTGCAGTCCGATGAAACGCAAACGGCGAGTCAAATCTCATGAGTACATCTTAACGATTTATCCATCTCAATTATCAAAGTTAACCCAATTCCATTTGATGAAAGCAAAGACGAAAGTTGTAATATCCAAAGAGGGCTTGAGTTCTGTATTTGTGAACAAATGTGTTCTAGTTCATATGCAATAACTTAACAAATCTTAAACGAATGGGCTATACAGCATTGGGTATTTTTGTCGCCAATGTGGGCAACATGTTCATTCCTTCATAGACAAGGTCGACATTCGCAAGGAACCGTTTAGCATGGCGGTAGCAAATATGCCTACCATGAATGAGGAGATCAACATTCAGCAGCTGAAGTTGCTTAAGCGAATTTTCGAGGTGCGTCATGGCCATGCGTTGCTGTAACTGTGGAGCTCTTCCCATCTGATCAATTAATACATAAATAAACAGGCGATGAGGTATGTTTGGCCGGAAACTTCCTGCTTACGATTTATTTGTTCCGCTTATTTCGACACATGCATGCGCCCAAGCCTGCCAGCTACCATGCCTAAGTGCCTTAAGGGCTAAATCTGCATGTGATAAGTCGTCTTTGATTGGTGGCTGATGGACGTCTTTCTCCGACTGGTGCGGAGGTGTCACTCCCGGCGGGGTGACACAGCCGCACCAATCCCCAATATAAGACACGAATCCCAGGAACAAAACCCCTCCCTTCCACTTCCCCTCCCTCACCCGCCGGCCAGGAAGCCGATGAGGATGGAAGCGGGGAACTGGACATCGATGAGTTCTGCGACAAGCTGGGGCCATACCTGGGGGACGTGGCGGGTCATCCGCTCCGCACACGGGATGATATCCGGCAGCTGTTCATGAAGATCGATGCTGATGCAGGAGGCACGGTGGACTGGTACGAGCGTACGGGCGTACGATAAAACCGAGGGGGAAAGGGCTGCACCGGGCTGGACGGATAAAACCAGCGGAGCCGCGGTGGGGCGACTGGGTGGCTGGAGGGGGGCCACTGCAGGTGGCAGGTGGTAGATGCAGGGATTTGTGACAACAATAACTGAACCGAAGTGGTGTATTTATATTGTCATAATTCTCGCATGGTTGTTGGTTGTTGGTCGTTGTTTCGTTCTTTACACGCCCCTTTCACGCCCCCTCTGGACCGCTCCAGGGATGAATTCACCAACTTCATGTTCCTGGAGCGCGCGCAGATGGTAGGGGAGAGCTCTTCGGAGAACTGGAGGCTGTTCCCGCAGGTAAAGAAGGAAGAGCGATTTATGAAGGGAATGGACCCGTGGGTCGGAGGACCCCACTGGCGCGGAGACATGGCCCGCTGGGGACCTGTTCGCAGCTGGTACCTGACGCCAGTGGTGACCGTTACAATAACTGTTACCATAACTGTGGGGCTGTTTGAATCCCCTCCACCCGCAGGACTTCCGCGACCGCAACGACGTGGGCGTTACCCATCGGTAAGCTGTATTACCGAACAACCGCCGCAACTTACAACCTACAACGGCAAATGGACGGGAAGATTTAGGGTTTTAAAGCGAGCTAAACCCTAAAACCCTAAAACCCTAAAGCGAGTTGAACAACAAAAACAAGATAAGTAATAAAGCTAGCGAGTGCTACTTATAGCGAACCTGAGGACACGGATCGCCCTCCTCGAGTCGTACCACTCATCGGACGTAAGGTCCTGCACCGCAGCTAACCCGGCTTAAGCTACGCATAGCCCGCATTAGCTCCTGCTACGAGACTTCGCCAAAGGAAGAGAAACCCCCTCTCAGCGGTTGAAAAACTGTCCCGCCACTGGTGCGACGCGCCGGGCCGCGAGAGGGCTAAAAAACGCGAATGCATAAGGGCAGCCACGAACCCCCAAGTCGAGGTAGTGCTCCCGCAACGCTGAGGATCCTGCGGCCCAGCCGCCGAAGGCTTCGATAATATCCAGGGGCACCCCCGCCGCGCGAGCGGCGGAAGCACCGCCGCGACGCAGACTGTACAGGGTATGCACGGGCCGTAGCCGCTCCAAACCGCACTGCAACAAAACACGACCAAACCAACGCTCCGCCCCTTGCGTTGTCTGGCGCACCGGCCAGAGACGCGACGTATCCCGCGCAAATAACTGGGAAAGGGCCACCCGTAGGTGCGGCAGATTGCCCAACGGAAACTGCAATACCGGGGCCAACTCAGGCGCGACTAAGCGGCCTTTCCAGTGCAGGGGCTTGTACTGGAAGGTCGACTCGCCAACAACAACAGACACACGCGCCCAAACGACGGACAGTAGGGAGTCCGGCCGGAGAAACAGACAAAAACTAAGTACGACAAACAGGAGAGGGATAAACAGGTCGGACGCGACTGGCACCGACGGGAGCCGCTTATATAAGGACCACGCGTCTATGGCACTGAAGGCGAGGAGCAGGGCGGAGGACGGGGTTAGCGAGACCTGTAGTCGCTCCCAACCCCTGCGAAACGCCGACAAAAGTACGTTGTCTCCGTCACACGGCTTTGATCCCGACCAGGAGCCGCCGCTTGCAGATGTTCGACTAGTAACCCGGTGACCACCGGGGGGGCAGTCGCCAAACGCGTGTCCAACGCATAGCGGGGCACGGGGGTAGCAGCTCCGCGTGCGCCGCGCATGAGCGCCCAGTCTACCATTGCACTCGTACTGCCACCACCTGCCACTGAAGGGGGGGCAGGTAGCGGCTCGACCCGCCCTCGCCCGGAGCGAACAGCTCCGTATTGGAAGGCAGGAAGACCAGATCCACCGGTAGCTCCATCAGCAGCTGCCACCATGGTTGTGCCGAAAATTGATGTCAGACAAGAGCAATCGGTTATGTACGGTTTCGTGAACGCGTCAATTTCTGTCGCCAGCGAGGGTCATTGGGGCGGGAGCCCTTCGGCCCACTGCGGGCGCATTTCAGGTTTTCAGTCGTCCCCATTACAGTCCTGTTGCTGCAAGCGGGCTGCTGGTTCGGATACTGAATTTTTGTTTCTGGAGACCTCGGTACGGGCCGCGTTATCCGAAACATTAGCCAAGGTCAGGTTGATCTACTCCTGGATTCACGGCGACAGAACACATCTGCTACAAACAAGAAAGCGTACGGATTAGTGCAAGTTGGTTATGTAACTGCACCTGGTATTTCCTGCAGCTGCACAGTACAGTACATCTTCGTGTCTGTCTGTCTGTTTGTGTCTCCGTGTCTACCCATCTTTCTGTTTGTTTGTCCTCCTGGCCACGGTGCTCCCGCTGTCCCATAAACACGCACATACACACATACACACACACGCAAGCACACACACACTCCGTCCTCCCCCCCCCAAACCCCACACACTCCGCCCCTCCCCCCCCCCCGTACAAACACATACACACACGCATACACGCACACGGGGTGGCCTACACACAAACAAAACACAACAGCGGCCCGGTCGACCGCGTGTTGTACATGGACTTCGTGGACAAGTACGTCTCCTGCGGGCGGGACGGCACCTTCCGGCTGTGGAACGGAGCGGACCTGCGGCACTACAAGACGATTCAATTGGGATCCAGCTGGATCACGGACGCGATCTACATGCCCAACACGCGGAAGCTGGTATTCACGACAGCTGACCGCGCGATCTCGTACTACGATGCGAACCGTGGGTCATTTGAACTCACGGGACGTCTCTATGCGAGTGGTGAGTGCGGGAGAGCAACGGTAAGGGGGGGAAAGGTTGGGGAAAGTGTTGGGGCTGGAGCTTATAAAAGTGCTAGGTGTTAGGGGGTTAGGGGGGTGGAAAACAATGGCGGAGGACCCCGGGTCACAGGGACGCTCAGGTGTATGTGTGTTTGTGTTTGTGTGCGTATACATGAAAATGCGTGCATGTGTACATGTGTATGTGTGTATATGTGTGTTTTGTCGTGCAGGTGGAATGGGCGTGCCCCAGTGTATGACCCTAGTGACGAACGAGGCGGGAGAGCAGCTTGTGTACGGCGACTCCAAGGGGGCGGCCATCATGCTGCTGTGTGGCTCCAGGGAGTGGCCCGCTCGCGATCTGATAAGTACGGAGGAGCACCAGGTGAGTGGTTTCGGAGGCGGGCGGGGACGGGGTGCTTTTGGCGAGGGAGACGATTGCTAAGGGGGTTAAGAAACGGAGGGGGGGGCATGAGCCCACTCCGACAAGCACACGGGGCGGGGGCGGGGGAGGCAGGGGCGGGGGCGGCAGGGGCGGGGTCTCGGTGTGTGTTTTCTGGGTTGTGATTACTGGAATCGGCAAATGCCGTGAAATGGATGGATTGTGACCTCACACCCTCACACCCTAACTAAACAGCACCCCTGTCCCCTCTGGCGTCCATTTTACCCACCCACGCGCCTTTCTACACGCGTTGCCGTACTGTCGTACAGGATTACATTTACATCCATCAAGACCATCAGGATTGGGTCAGCCAGGTCAGTGTGTTCCAAAAGTGGTGCATAAGGGCCTTATGGAAGGCAAAGGGGGCTACCGCCCTATGCTAGCTAACCGCCCCGCCTCTTCTCGAGGCCAAGCCGGGGTGCAATACACATGGCCTCTGCCACACACACACACCACACCCTCACACCTCCACTTCCCCACACCCCTATTATTGGGGCTCATGCCTCGCAGCTACCTGGCATACACATACACGTTTCCATGTCTTGCACTTCGTTAACATGCTGCTTATTGCTCTCGTACATGTACGGCTACAGATCAGCTGGGTTCCGGAGATCGGGCTTGTGTCGTCCTCCCTGGATGCGACTATCAAGGTGTACGATTTCGTACGGGAAAGGGTGATAAACACGTGCACGCACCACTCCAAGGCGGTCCACGGATTCGTATGGTGCCGGTGAGGATGCGTGCATGTGTGTATGTGTATGTGTATGTGTGCATGTGTGTATGTGCGGATGTGACAGCTGAGCCGTCCACAATAAGACCCCGTGACCACAATGTGTATGGAGGGGGTGGATGCATGGGGGTGGAGGAACAGAACCCAAGGTCCTGCATCATAGCCTCTCCGTTCCCCGACCGTGTGGGTTTGGATGACCAGTTCATTTGTCCCTCCCCCTTCCCCTTCCTTATCACCTCCTAACCTCTCCAATCCCCGACCCTTTTTACTCCCCCACCCAGCTCCCCCAACTTACCCACTTCTCTATTGCCTATGGTGTCGCTGCGCACTCGCGGCCCCTCCTCTCCCCCCGGCATCCGTCTGCCCCCCCAGGGCCTACTCCATGTTCGCCTCGTGCGGTCAGGAGCGGGACGTCATTCTATGGCAAGGGAACACGATGCGGAAGGTGTGTGTATGTGTATGTGTATGTGTATGTGTATGTGTATGTGTATGGGGAGGGGGGAAGAGGAGGCGCCGAAAAAGTTGGAAATGGGAAGTACGGAAGTATGATCCGCCTCCTACATATTGAGACCCGTACATGCTCGTGTTTGCTTATTTACATGTTTGTTTTCGTGCTGTACATACTACCGTATGTTTTGGTTTATTATTGGTCAGGTGGGCGATTTGACGGGCCATACTGCCAGCGTCTCACACATCGCATTGGACGAGCGACTTAACCACGTGTTCACCTTGTCGGTGGATAAAGTGATCAAGGTGAGGGGTTGTGGGGGGCCTGTACGGCACATGTGTTTTTGTGATGGACAGTTACCTATATTGGGCAGATGCGAGCTCCCCTTAAAATACATTCGTGGGAGCGGGGTGAAAAGATAAGTCGAGAGATAAATATCTTTATTCGAGCAAAGATATTTTTTCAAATGTATCTTTACATTTTATTGAAATATAAAGACGGTGTTCCCTTGCTCTTTCTCCATTTTTTCGCACCATCTCCATTCTGGCTTTCAGTTCAGGTCGGTATCCTAACTGTACCTGATAACTAACCTTCCGTGCACTCCCGTAACCCCGGGCCCCACATTTGCAGGTTTGGGACCTCCGAAACCACAAATGCCTTCAAACACTGACAGAGGACGACTGGCGGCGAACCGAGGAATCCAAACCCAACTGCCTGATGTACGATGCCGTTCACCGACGTTGTGTCACAGCCGTGTCCAAACCGTACGTCTGGGTGCACAAGATGGTGGCGCAGGTACGGCAGGGATCTGCGGGAAGCGTAACACGGGAAGGGGGACATTTGGATTGGGAGGAAGGCGTCGTACGGATGTGTGTACGTACATCTGGACACGTTCAACTCTCTTGGTTTTCCAGGTTGCGCGCTCCCTGTGGTGCTGTTCCCCGGACATCCCCCGCCCTAGCCCACCTTACCCTTTACCCCCCCCCTCGTTTCACATATTCGTTTTTTGGGTTTAGACTTAAACTTAGTGTTTGGGGTTTTGAGGTTTCAGATACTACTCATTCCCCCCATCCTCCCAACCTTTTCCTCGGACGCTCCATTACCCAACGTGTGTGTTTCCTGTTCAAGGACCGTACCGGCCATATGGACCCCATCCGCGCCGGCCTGTTCAACTCCATATTCGGGGTGATAGTGACGGTGGACGAGGGCGGCACCGTGTGTGTTTGGGACCTCATGACGGGAACGAGGTGGGAGAGGTGGGAGAGGGGGGCGGGGACAGGGCCGGAGGTCCGGAAAACACATGGCCCAGGCACATACACACACGGCCCTAGATATTCGACTGACCGGCGCCCTGGCCACAGTGGGGTGGGTGGGTAGCATGAGACCATACGAGACAAAACTGCAGCAGGGGGGGTGGGCGGGAATTTGCACCTCCCTACTAGCAAGCGACATTGAACACATACACATACACATACACACACAACCCTCCTCCTCACCCTTTCCCCTCCCCTCTCTCCCCTCCCTCCAGGGAGGGCCGCTTCACTCGCTCTCAAGGTGATTCCCGCATCACCACCGCATGCTTTGACCGCAACCAGCGCCGTCTCCTAACCGCCGCAAACGACGGAACCGTTAGCATGTGGAACTTCAATAACGGATCGCTGCTCAGGCAGTACAAACACGGTGGGTGGGTGGCAGCTGCAGCCGATAGGTATGCAGTCGCGAGGTGAGTATTGTACGTGTCGATGTACGGGAATCTTGTCATTCTGTGTGTGTCATGTGTCTTTAAAAACCATTTGTCAATACAGCAGCAAGGATTGTGGATGTACGGCAAATTTCTTGTGTGCTATGCAGAAGAGGAGCAGTTGGAGGTTACAACGGTTGACTACGCGGCAGACGAGAAGCGGCATGCGGATTCTGTGTATGCGGCGGGGTGGAATGGAAAGGTGGGTAGGTCGCGGGGGTTGGGGGGCGCTGAAAGGTGTGGGTGTACGTGCGTGTGTGTGTGTTTTGATAAGAATACGACCGTTAAGCAGGACCGAAATGGGCATTTGCGTTACGGCACGGGTGGGTACGTGTGTGTTTCACACGCTGTAGCACTGTGAGTTATGAGAGCTAAGGGTGTTGAGGGTGGGGTGTTGAGAGTCTACCGGTTTGGGGCCGGTTATACCGTTGGGTTGTTGATTCGTTGATCCGAATTAGGTTTTCAGAGTCTACTTACCAGTTTTAATTATCTTGGACAACTAACCATGCAGCTCTAACTGTAAATCTCCAAACGTCAACCGCTAACCGTTGGGCCCCCTTCCCGTGTGTGCTGATCCGCGCTTGCCAGGTGTTCGTGTGGGACGATATGGACACTCCCAGCGGCGTGGTAAGGGGGAAATGACGATTCATGTGGGAATACGGCAGTACGGTAGGGATAATGCTATATGCCGTACAAAGCCGAGAGGTGACTACCAAGGACAATAAAGGGCTCTTAAATCCAAATCCAGAAGGTGGAGCATGGAACCTATCTGATTCGGGAGCGAATTTCCCCTCTGACGGCCTAACTTCCAACAGACTCACCACCAACCACCCAACTGCAAATCAACCAACCTCCAACCTCAGGTAACGGAATACCGTACGTTCGAGGGCCATCGCGAGGACATTCTGGCCATGGCGGCTCTGCCCCAGCGCCACCTGCTGGCCACCGGGGACTATGAGGGACGCATCAACGTATATCACCTCTTTACAGGTGGGATGTGTGGATGTGTTTTCCTTCTCTTATCCATCGTACGGGTGAACGTGTCGTGGCGAATTGTCGTACATCGGTCGGGAGGCCCTAATATCACACCACCAGATTCCCACATCACACTCGTTTGTCTCACAGCCTCGTCCGTACGGAAAACATTGAAATACAAATTTTATCTTCCCTTACCCGACAGGGGAGCGGCGCACTTCCCTGTTTCATCGAGCCGAGCGTTACGAGTCGTCCGTCGAGCGACTCTGCTGGCTGCTGCCCCCAAGCCGCGCACGAAGTCTGGCCGGTACGACAACCGGATCCATATCTGGATCCATTTCAGCCTCGATTGGCAACGGCTTCGCGGCATTGGCTGCCAATGGCGGGATCAGCAGCGGCGGCGGCAGTGGCGGTGACGTCACAGCAGGTTTTGATGGCGGCGGGCCGTGTTTGCTGATCTCCTTTGGAGGTGACGGACTGATGCGGGTTTGGCTGATTGGGGCGACAGGTGAGTGTGTATGTGTATGTGTATGTGTGTGTGTATGTGTATGTGTATATGTGTGTGTATGTGTATGTGTATGTGTATGTGTATGTGTATGTGTATGTGTATGTGTATGTGTATGTGTATGTGTATGTGTATGTGTATGTGTATGTGTATGTGTATGTGTATGTGTATGTGTATGTGTATGTGTATGTGTATGTGTATGGCATGTGTATGTGTATGTGTATGTGTGTGTGTATGTGTATGTGTATGTGTATGTGTATGTGTATGTGTATGTGTATGTGTATGTGTATGTGTATGTGTATGTGTATGTGTATGTGTATGTGTATGTGTATGTGTATGTGTATGTGTATGTGTATGTGTATGTGTATGTGTATGTGTATGTGTATGTGTATGTGTATGTGTATGTGTATGTGTATGTGTATGTGTATGTGCATGTGTATGTGTATGTGTATGTGTATGTGTGTATGTGTGCTTGGGGTCGGAGCCGGAGGGGGAAGGAGGGGGAGAAAGCGTAGCTGTTGTATAGGCACGACACATACACTTGACGTACGGCCCCCTAAGGCCCTAAACCCTCCCCTCCCTCCTATTCATCTCTGAAGTCTGATTGACCCCTACCGCACGTGAACACAAACACATACATTTGCTTTTATTTACCCATTTCTGCAACCGCTTCCTCTTCTTTCTACATTTGTTGAAAAAAGGATTTGAACAAAAACCGGAGTTGAGACCCGGCATTGACCCCGCTAACCCTCTTGGTGTCCTAAACAGGCAAGCTACTGGCCACGCTGCCAGCCGCTCAGGGCCGTCTGGATGTCGTCAGCGCCTGCGCCATCTCCCCCGAACATGAACACCTCGTGGCGGGGGACACGTCGGGACACATCCGGGTGTGGGACTTGCGGGGAGGTGTACGGACAGGATCTATGCAGGTACGGCAGGTTCCGTACATTGTCCTTACTTCGTACCCATGGAAGAGTACTTGGCTCTGGGGTGGTGGCGGCGGAGAGGGGAAGAAGACGAAAAGGCGGGATAGTTGTGAGATCAATGCTACGGCCGGGCTTGCCTAACCGCCATCTAACTACCTAACCGCCGTGTCGCAAGGACCCCATCAATCCGGTTGACAGTTCGCAGGATGGAGTATGAGCTCGTGGGCACATAACCCGGGACCCCCACAACCCCCACAATCCCCACAACCTCTTCAACCTCTACAACCTCTATAACCTCTATAACCCCCACAACCTCTACAACCTCTGCAACCCCCACAACCTCCAAAACCTCCCTCCTTTCACTAACTAATTCCCGTACAGGCCTGTCGTGACTCATTTCGCCAGCGTGCCCATTGGCTGGCACACAACAGCGGAATCTCGGGTCTGTCTGTGGTTCCGGAGCGGTGAGGGAAAGGAGGGTTGGAGGGACGAACCGAGCAGTACGCGGTGTTAGTGCCGCTTGGGGGTTCTTCGCCCTTTCACGCAGCAGCCTCTATCCCTGCCCCCCAACCCCGTGATGTACGAACAACCTTGTATACGATTAGAAGTACATAATTCCGTTACTTGTACGATGCTTCCTATTCGCCATTTTTCTAAGTTACAATTTTCAGCGACCCCGTAAGGCTCCATATGGCCGTTAAGGTCGTTGCTTGCATCCGTTTTCATGGGTATGATGGAAAGCCGTCGTACGCGCCTTGGTCCTCTCCTTAATTTTCCCTGTCTCCCCTCCCCCAGCTCTGGCCTCATTTGGCATGTGGTGCTGAGCCCGCAGTCATCCTCAGTCCCATTTAACCCCCTTCCCCCTCCCCCTCCCCCCCTCCCCCTGCCCCCCTGTAGTGGCATCATCGTTGCAGCTTCTAAGGACTGCAACGCGTCACTTTGGGACCTGGATGGCTGCATGGTGTGTATGTGTGTATTGGGGGGGGGAGAGGAAAAGTGTCCAGGGAGGGCGAAGGGGACCGAGGTCAAGGCAAGACTGAGGATTGAAGTTCCGCACTGATGTTGGTTGGAGCAGCTCACAGCTTCAGTTGCTAACTGCCTAACCCCCGTTACTTGGTTCAATCATGTCTCGTTCATTCGTCTTCCCCACCCCCCACTACACAAACACACATACACATACACATACACATACACATACACATACACATACACATACACATACACATACACATACACATACACATACACATACACATACACATACACATACACACGCAGGTGGGTGTTTTAGGCGAGCACTCGTGGCAGTTGGAGCGACGTAAGACCTGGCGGGATCCGAAAGGGGAGAAGCGCCGCCCGCCGCTGGCGGAGACTGACAATCTGTACCTGGCGGACGTAACCGAAGACAACGACACGGCGGCGGGGGAGGACGGCGGAGAGGAGGGCAGCGGAGCCGATGGCGGCGCGCGCGGTAGTGGTGGCGGCGGTAGCGGCGGCGGCGGTGGCGGCGGCCTGCGGGGATCTGGCAGTGGCGAGCAGGACGTGTTTAAGGATTATTCCGCGATGCAGAGAGCAGCTCTGAAACTGGAGGTGCGGTTCCAGGGAGGGGTTGCCAGGGGGGGAGGGAAGGGGGTTGGGAGGGTGTTGGCACCTCTGCAGCTTCTCCGGGATAGACCCCAAAACACACACTCGTGATGCACGACAATGGTTGTACCTCTTTCATAAAGAAATCATGATATACGCAAACAACTTTTCTGGTTCTTTCGTCAGTCCCCATTGTCTCTCTCTCTCTCTCTCTCTCTCTCTCTCTCTCTCTCTCTCTCTCTCTCTCTCTCTCTCTCTCTCTCTGTCTCTCTCTCTTTGTCTCTCTCTGTACGCACACACACGCCTGTTTCGCACTCTTTTATAGTTTTGTTTTTCGAGTCCTCCACTTATATCGCCCGGGTCCCACGCGTTAACATTCGCCCATCACCGCCTCGTCCAATCATCCCGCCAAATACACCGCCGTATAGGAGAAGAGAAGCCGGATCCGCGAAGCTGAGCGGTCGCTGCCGCGGGGGGCGCACTCGCAATTGAAAGTTCACGGCCTTCAGGTGGGGGGGTGGGGGGTAGGGGGGTAGGGGGGGGGGGGGGGTGGGGGGACAAAACCACTTACCAGGGTATGTTAAAGTACCAGCAGGGCTTTGCCCAGCAGCGCAGCAGGTTAGTGGTTATTGGTTAGTGGTCCGCTGTTAACGAATACCACTACCATGTAAAAGCGAAAACTCCCAACTCCCAATGTCTTTCTTCGTTAGCCTTAACAGAAAAACTCCCAACCGTTTCATTTCTCGCAGGACGTGCCTGCATCCGCGCGGGAGCTGCTGGGGCAGGACGTCCGGTCAGCGCGGGGCGGCAAGGGGGCGGCGGCGGGCGGGGGCAGCAGCGCCGCCAGTGGCGGCAGCGGCGGCACTGGTGTGGCCTCCTCCCGCACATCCACACACACGAACCCCGCTTCCTCCAGCGGGCCCCCCGGGGCCAGCACGGGGCCGCCGCCGGGATTGCTTTTCCGAGCGCAGTTGCTAGGCCACCGGTCGTAACTGCCCTTTCGCCGCCGCTGCTGTCGCCGCCGCCGCAACGTGATGAAAGCCAACACCTCCGCCGACCCCGGCATGAAGCGCAGGCCGTACGGGTCATTGGATCACAGTTTGACCTCTCCCTCGGGGTTTGACTTCCCCCGATGTGAAGGGGATGCGACGGCGGTGACGGCGGTGCCATGGGGGAGTGTGTGCTGGTGTGGGGGCTCCAGCGGAGAGCAGGCGGAGGTCGAGGCAGTGGAGGGACCTCCAAGGAGATGGTGGCGGTCCTTTCTGACTCCATCTTCACGTGCGCTCCTTCGCCACATGCTGTGACGCGAGATCTATGTCGTACTACCTATGGTTTCTTGGCAACAACCCACCAACTGATCAACTGATTTATTCACCAATCGATCGACTGACTCTTTGTCTCAATAAAAATAAATTTTGTCTTGGAAGACATTTCACCAAGAGCATTATTTTTCTTGTGACCTGAAACGAGACGAGTGGGACTGGGTTGGGTATATGTGTGTGTGTGTGTGCATGTGTGTGGGGGGGGAGGGGTAGGGAGGCTTTGCTTCACCCGTTGCCACTATCTGGCAGTAGTCCCTGCCTTCCCCTGTCCTTCGGGGCACCCTCATCCGTTCACCCCTAGAGATTAGTTGACTGCTCCGAAACCAGTGATGTTCCGATCGGTAGGTGGTTCGGCACCCACCGCTTCCAGCAACCAGTGGAATCTGCCGGACCAACGGGGGCCTTAACTCCACTCCGGCTGGTCAGCTCGCAAGTCACTAGTACGGGGGTCCCCACCGCCCATCAACATCGGGCGGGGGCACATCCGCCCTCAACCAGTGGAGGGGAGTTTTAAACCCGCACTCAATCAGGATCAACTCTGGAGCCTGCATGCATGTGTATGTGTGTGTGTATGTGTGTGTGTATGTGTGTGTATGTGAAGGGGGTTTCAAGAGTGACTCGCGAATGCTGTGGCGAGGAAAGGAGGGGAGGGTTACAACCCAACCGATGTATTGCAGCCGCTCCAGGAATGGTTGCTGCTGCTGACGCTGACAATTACCCTGCTACTGCTGCTAACGCTACTACTGCCACTGCCGACACGATCTGATCACTAAGGAAAGAGAGGTTTGACATCCCACCCGGGGAGCAGCTGCTTCGGAGGCTGTCTTCATGTCGGTTAGGCGTTAGCTTGGTCGGTTGGGATGTTTTTTCGTTAACGTTTTACAAGGGGGTTGCTGGGGCCCTCGGATCGGATGGGATGCAACGGGGGTTCGTAAAGCGGGTTAGTGCCTAACCTGGGCGGCAGCGGAAAGTGTGCGTTTCTACGACCATCACCATCACCATCACCATCACCATCACCATCATTGAGAGGTTGATGATGAAGCAGGAAGTTCTGAGGAGCGCTGGGCGAGAAGACTTAAGACGGGCGCAGTCGATGAGGTCGCAGTGCTGCGGCATAACGTAATTCCGTCGTGAATCGTAACGGATTCACGTGATACCTGTAAATTAGTCGATTGGTTAGTACGTCCATTTGTCATGTCGCCAATGGCAGGTGCAAGTCGTCGCGGTGGCCCCGGAACGTCCCCGTGTGTCTCTCCAATTGTTTGTCTGTCACTTCTCTTCCTGCCGTATTCTAGGGGGTAAAACATACAACATAAAACATAACGTACACAGATCAGTTGTATCTTTCTGGATCGGTGCAGCCAGCCAACGGGAGTTTCTGCCTGATGAGGACGCACCATCACACGTAACGAACTTTTCGTGTACGATTTGTTTACATGAGAGCAAAATGAAAAGCACTTCGTCGCGACAACCTAGGCCTTATATACCACTCAACAGCTTTACCTTTCCATTTCCGCCGTACAACCTGGTACGAGCCGCATTAGTTACGGCGCGGTACGGCGCACCCCTCCTCTCCGCGTTCGGTCTAGGCAGTCTGCAACCCCTCCACCAGCCGCTACCACTTGGTGACGTGAAGTGCTCGCAGCCATTCTTCCCCCCTTCCCGCGCCATTGCGCAGGACTCTCTCTCTCTTCTTCTGACTTCCCGGCTCTGCGCCAGGGAGGGGGTTCACCACTTGCTCCATTTACTCCTGATCTTGGCGTTTCTAATCGAAATACACACCCACATACACTCGGCCTCTCGCCCCCCTTCTTCCCCCGGCCCCGGACCCATTGTTGATCAAACCACCACCTGCTGCACACCGTCCAGGGTTCTGTTCTAACGTTGGTTTCCCTCTCCCTCCCTCTCTTCACTATCCCTCACGGGAATAGTGAAATACCAATTATCGATGTTAAATCTCTTGTAGAGAAATCGACAATCTAATAGGTGGAATTTAACAGTTATAGTTTCAGCTGAACTTGTGGATATTTTTGCCGCTTGTTTAATGGCTATGTGGAGACGCTGGAGCGATGGCAACTCTCTACACAATATGAGGGCGGAGAGGAGATGAGCACCAGCACCGTCAACTCAACCCACTTGTCCTCTCTTGCGTGGCACAAGCCCCCTCCTAACGTCCACCCAATAACCCGCCGTACCATCTGTGCCGGGAGACGGGGGCGAACACAGAGGAGGAGGAAAAGAAAAGACCGGGACGAAGGCTGAAGGTACGAAACTCCTGAAACACACAAACACACACAACGCGGTGTACAACTTGGCCACGCTGCCCGTGTGTTTGTACCAGTATCCCAGGTCACCTGATTTGGATGGGTCTCAACGCTGAGTCTCAAGTCGTAAATACTTCTCAGGTGGTGATGGCAGGTGGAGTTAAAAAGTGCGTAAAGGGCAACACACCTCACAACAAAAACGTCCCTCTTCGCAAAGGTGTGCCGTACTAACGAGGACACGACGACCAAACCCGAAGAGAAGGGGCCTTTAAGATGCAGCTTCGCCGAATGCGACCTCCTCCTCACCGCAAGCATCAGGCAATGCAACAGCGACAAAAATGCCTTGCCGTCCGCTAGGTGTTTGTTAGGTTGTGTGGGCGGAGACCCTGGCCGACATTAAGCATCCCTTCCTCTCGCACAAAAAATGTTGTTCCGACATCAGAAAATTAGTTGCGAAGAAGCCCTACATGGCGCTGGACGCCCGAACGCAATCCTTCCCTCCAATCCAGCCGAAGGAGGAAACGAACACACGCGATAGGTTAACTGTCCGCTTAGGGTAAAGGGGCAAAAATGGGCGGACCGGCCCCTCGTTTCACTGCCCGCATCTGATGGCTCATCACCGTAGGTCTCCATGATCAAAAAGAGACCGTATCCCCACAAACAAGCAGATAAGTTCATAGAGAAGTCGAGAGTTTCCTGCACTCGGAGCTCGTTGCTTACCAGAAACCTTCCACTAACCGTCACCACACAGATCACTCTAAGGTCAACAGGAAAACGCAACACCCTCCGAAGCCAACCACATGCCGCCCATTTACATCTCCCCCCCCATCCATTCTCTTATGGAGCATAGTCACAGTGCAAAATTCCTACTCCCCTTCCCCTCCTATTCTCCTCTCCCAATCGACCCCTAATCTTCTATTGCTGCCACTGCCAGTGCCACTGCTGCTGTTGCTGCTGCCGCGTAAAGACCCAAACTCAATCTTCCGCTCGAGATACCCGATAATTCTGGTGATCCTGATACGGAGTCTGGAATTGCTCCAGAACCAGATCCAGATCCTGCGCTCAACAGCAGCCTCTACTTCACGGCTGTGCGGAGGTCATTTACGCCTGCGGCACGGGCTCAGCGGTGGCGGACTTCGCAGCCTTTGCTGCGTCGCGCTCTACCTGCTTGCGCTTCTCCCGCTCAACAAACTCCCGCAGCATCTCCTTAGCAGCGGCCAGCTTGGAGAGCACGCCCTGCGGAAACCGATCGTGAAGATACGGAACAACAGCAGCAGCAGCAGCAGCAGTGAGGAGAGAGCACCAGGAAAGGAAACGGATACAAGATGAGAGAAGGGTACTGTTTATCTGTGAGTGTGTCAGTGTGTGTGTCTGTGTGTGTTGGAATAAGGACAGGATGGATTCTACTTGTAGGATGAAAATCAGCGCTACCAGTTCACAGTCCGCCGGCAGAACAATGAGGTCAGTTAAAACCTTTCGCAGGGTTTGGAACACGAAGTCTTCGGGACACTTAGGGTCGTGCGGCCCTCTGCCTCTCCCCCGATCAGGACACTTAGGGCCCTTTGGCCCCCCGGATCGAACGTCTTTCCTTTTTATACACATCATCATCATCATCATCATCAACAGCATCAGATACCGCAGCAGCCTCACGCCTCCCACTGATCCAACACCGCAGCGCAGCGCTGCTTCACGTCCGAGTTCTCATAAATCCCCCATCATCCTTGTCCTTGTCACATGTCCCTCACCATCCCACTGCGCATAGCACCCGCGCGCGCCTGTGACCGTGTGACCATCATTCTCTTCACTCCCCTCCTCCCTCCTCTTTTTCACTCCTCTTTGTTTCTGATCGCCACATACTTCCCCCGTCGACTGAGCCGCGAAGGCTGGGCCTCCGTGGGTCATATGGGTCATATGGGTCATGTGGGTCACGTGAGGTATTTCAGGTATCAGATTATTGCTGGGAGATGTTTGTGTCGTCCCTAGCGTCCACACATCCCATTCTCATTTTCTTCTGTTCAGGGTATCTGGTTTCACTCGTTGATTGGTGCAAACCTGATCTTAACATATCCCAGACCCCCACACCGCACCTTGTACATGAGAAGGTCCCGATTGACGGCCTCCGGCTTAATGCCAACTGACTTAACCAACCGCTCCAGGGCGGCTGGCTCTTTCGCGCCTGTCAGCTCCAACAATCGGAACAAACCAATCGCAACGAACTTGTTGTAGGAGAAGGCGTCTGCTGCGCAAGCGGACTTGATGGTCTCCAGGGCCTTCTGCAATAGCAGTAGTTGCGACAGATGAGACAGCAGAAGCGGCGAAAGGCTCCAAGTCAATGGGTGTACCCTGTGTGATCCCCACACATGTGTATCGAAAACTCAAGGGCCACTTCGCCAACGAATTGTATTGTGTAAGTCCGACACGTATTGCGCCTTAAATACATTGTGTCACAGATGTCAAATCGACGCACCTGAACGTCGTTGCCAGAGGCATCTGGCGTCAGAGCATCTGGGCCCGTCAGTGCACCGGCAGCCTTCTCGATCCGCTCCGCGTCGCGTTTGTAAGTCGCTGGATCCTCACCTAGCGCGCTCACATATGCGACGAAGATTGTGTCGCGCTCTTCCTGGGACAGGCTCTCCAGGATCTGCTCGTAGACGCTCACAAAGCCCAGAGCGAAAATCTGCGCACCATTAAATAATAAAAAAATATCCAAGCGTAAGGAAATGTGTTTGTTTCAAATGTTGAATAGCTTCAGCGCAGAAGCCTTCTGGCACGCGCGAATGTGGCGCGCCACACTCCTATCCGCCGAACCTCCACCGCTTAGCGATCCTACGCACCTCGTTGTAAACATAGTCCTTGCTGTAACGCATAAAATGTTGCTGAACCAAAAGCTCTTGAAGCACAGTGTTGTAAATGCTGGCGATAGGCTTGGTGTAACCCGCAAGAAACTTGGCTTTCGTCTCGGCAACGGTCGGTGGAGCAAATGTAGCTGCAGATTGAGAAATTGTGGGTTGAGAAGACAATAACCGTGGAAAGCGGCTGTTTGGTTGGGCTTACCTGCCAGAACTGACACCGCGACCGCACGTCCTGTCCTCACCAGTCGCGCAGGTGCGGGCTTGGCCCTGCATTGCGTGTGCTAAGAGCTTCAGTGCGATGCCTTTTCAGATACCATGTACATACGGTATGCACCTTTGGATGGCAGTCGGGACCGAAGCACGGCGCTGCACAGTCGTGAGCATTTTTGTGGTGAACGCAATTGGACCTCAAGTCTAGATGCAGCAAATAAAAAAACGTGTGCGGATTAATAAGATGCGTGCATCGACCCTCTATATTGGGATGTGGTCCTCAGCGTGACGCTAAACTTGGGGCTCGGAGGGAGTACCGCACCTGGGCTCCGAGACCATGAGCAAGTAAAAGCTTTTTTATATTCCTTATCCTTCATTCGAATTGGAAATCAAGCCTTTTCTCTAAATGGTCCATGACATACTATTCTCATAAAGGTAGGGCGCTCTGCTCCAGAACCAATACTGATCTGACGAAACAAAGGATCCTTTGGTCCCAGATATTTCTGAAACTATCCATACCGAAAAATGGTAGCTGCGATGTTTTCTCTTACACCATCAGCTGCGTCAGCCTCGCGAGCTTTACCATGCTCGCGCCGAGGCAATACGCATTTCACTTTTCGACAGGCCATTTGTAGATCACAACTTCGGGTTGCTCAGTCCTGTGAGAATGATCTCTTAATAGGTACGCTTTGAGGCGGCGTTTGGTATATATCGGAGGGGGGGGGCGCAATCTACAGTCGACCGTTTTATACCTTTGCTTTTCACCTTTTCGCACAACCTTCCACAACCCAATGACTTGACTGTGATGTTTTACATATCTGCAATGCTTCATCACCTTGTTAACCGCGCAGGCGTTTTCTCCCCAGCCTTCGCCGGTCTTGCAGCCACCCTTACATATGCAGCTGCTGCCCGGGCCGAGGAGGTTGCGGAGGTAACGACAGCCGCTGCTACTACTACCAGTGAGGCAGCACCGGCGGCTTCTACTGCCGCCGGTGGTTTCGGAACTGGAGAAGCCGTCCTCCTTTTGACTCCCGTCTTCGTCTACACGCTTTTCAACCTGTACCGGGACCGTATCAACCCACAGGCCAAGTTCCTGGTGCGTCTGTATGTATGTGTATGTGTGATAATGTATGCGTACGACCTTGTGTTCGCAAACAGCTTCGAGTGTTTCGGCTAGTAAAGAACTTGTGCGTCACTCCGGATTTCTGTGTGTGCTTGTGCGCGCGCTAGCTCCCTCCGCCATGTGCGGTCACCAGGGTTCACGTCTGAAGGTTCACTGCACAGTCACACATGTCGCGATGACTGTCACCAGATACCCCTCACTCGGAATGGAACGGCCGCCGCGGGGAGGGATTTAGAGAGAGTGCGTGTTGATTTTCCTGACGGGCAGGGACGGACATGTTTAAATCATGTTTGCAGTGCATAGGACGGGCCGATGGGAGCCTCCACATACACCTCACACCTAAGATCTTGGAACGATTCTAATGCACCCGATGACTTGGATTCGATCAGATCCATGAAATAAGCTCAGTTGGATTTATGCACACACACACATACAAATATGCAGATTCTTTTCTTGATTCTGTGTTCAAATATCGCACTCTAAAAAAACTTGCGTTTGATTTCAGTGACATATGAAGGCAGTTACGTCCACCTCGTGCCTTGACCCCCGTCCCCCGTCCTTACTTGATGCTCCTATGTAGTGTGCACTTTCTCGTTCCTCGGCGCCCTATGTTCAGCGCTCGCTCTCTCATCCTCTTCCATCTTTTACCGGAATCATGACTCATACTGCAAATCCCATTACAGGATTACATTTACATTATGGCGGCCATCGCCATCTTCGGCAACATCTTCTCCATCTTGGTCTTCCAGACGCGCTTCTTCTAATTTCTTAGGGTTTCAGCAGAGCACACACACGCCCATAGGAGGGCTCCGTTGCGGCTCAGTTACAAGAATACACACGGCGGCAGCAGTGGTAATAGCGGTGGTGGTGGTTGCGGTGGCGGCAGCGGTGGTAATGGTGATGGTGAGGATTTACAAGGCATGGCCAGGGGCAGGAGAACAACAACCCTCCGGGCGTGTGCGTGCCGAGCTGCTGTGTATGTGTAATGCTGCTATTGCTGCACCTTATGATAACCCCACTTGTGATGATGGCGCCAAAAAGCCTCCGAAATCTTAGAGCACGAATTACACTTCTGGTGACATGACTCTCGTGACTGACCGTGTGACGGACCAAGTGATCTGCAGCAGCAGCGGTAGCAATGTAAAACAGCAGCAGCAGCATGTGTTCAAAGACAACAATCAGCATCTCAGCCCTTAATACTGATAATGTTGATCCAGTAATGGCTGGTTGGTTGCCAGATGGGTGGGTGAGTGATTTCCATCTGATCATCGGTGGAAACATTTTCATGTGATGGGAGATTGCTTCCCACCTGAGTGCTGATAGAGGTTTTCATTATCCTCATGTCTTCAGAAATCGTAAACGACAGATGATAAGGTGTACTTCGTAGTGACATTTATCGTGGTGATGGTGATGGTGAGGGGCAAACAACGACCCGGGCATGATTGGAACCCATGAGCAAGTGACACTTGCATGTAAAGATGTAAAGTGTCTGTTAGGAGGGGGGATCCGCACGGACTCTTTGAGTTTGGTAAGCCTCGTGGGAGCGGGGCAGGTGGGCTTGGGCGCCATGCACGTTTACTTACCTCGCTGCTTGACTTGTCGGAGGGAGAAAAGGTTTCGGCGCCATGGTCACCCTCGCCATCATCACGGCACGTCGTGTGCTCGTCGTTCAGCCGTTCAGTAAACCCTGGCAAGTTGGCATCCGTTACCAAGGTAGTGATAGAGTGATGGAGCGTGTGCGTCATATTTACTAAGTTACTAAGTATGACCCGTTGCAAGGTCGTCGTGTGATGTATATGCAATCAAACTTACTTGCATCTTTTGAGTTGTACAGGGCGGTACAACCGCAACAGCAGAAAAATGTTTTTGTACTTGTGAATGTTGCGAACGGCCAGGCTACAGCTCACTGGGGCGTGCAAAGCCGGACTGCAACCAGGAGCTCTTGTATCCGCTCAGCAGCAGCCACTCTCGCCTGCGGATTCTATTTGAGCTGAGGGCACCTATCGAATCCACGCATCTCTATGCCCGTTCCATATCTGATCACTGGGAAACACGATCCGCTTAGTAAAATAATTTTGGTCTTCTCAGCCCGCTCAACATCGACACTGGTAATTTCCACCTATTTCAAAGAAAACTCGAGAGCCTTACCGGGAATCGAGGACTTTGGGCTGGTAAGTAATGGTCATTAAAGGTTGAACCTGTACATTTCTGGATGCATTGAATGCGTCGTCACGGTTGCATAATTGAAGTGGAATGAAAAAAGATCGAGCGATATGTCGAGCTTCTGCAGGATTGCAGCTGCAGCTGCAGCAGTTTGACGAAATGTGCGCTAACTGAAGCGATCGACGACCTAACGGCAGCTGATGCAGGAGCATGCGCGCTGCCGAAGCCGTGTTAATTTTGGAGTACATTTTGATGCTGAGCAGACATAAGTTATATATCTGTACTCCAAACTTGCATACTGGAGCCTTAGTGTCGTGTGTGACTCAGGTTACGGAGGAAGGCCGGGATTGCTATGCGTGCGATTCCGCAAACTAAAGATGAATTATTATTTAACTTAATTACCTAGTAGCGTCATCCTCTGCACGAGTTAGAAGCTCAGCACTTTGTGGCCAGCCTTGGGTTAACCTTTCTTAAGTATCGGCCCTGAATAGGACCAGAATAGGATCAATATAGAACGGTTGCAATGGCCCAGGTACAACAGCTAATGGGAGGCCATCCAAGTTCAGCAAGCGATTCTAGATTCCAGAGCAGAAGAGTTGCAGCTTTCAGCACCGCGCAACCTCACTTGAGGAAGCTACGAACATCAGTTGGATCACACAATCAAGGAGGGAGGCTTGCTGATGGAGCGTCCTTGGTTTTCCCCGTGACACCGAAGCCGACGTGGCCCTGGCGCTCAGGCCGCCGGAGGCTTGAAAACTTCTTCATCCGAGCCAGATCTTCTTCAGCGGTGTCGACAACCAGCCCGGCTTCTGCCTCCAGCGCATCCACGCCGACCCCCACGATGACACCGCTCTATGCGGCGTCACCATCCGGACTTTCCGGCAACCCTGGACTTAGCAACAGGGCCCTGACCAGCACCAATACGAACCTGGCCACCAACAGCTATGACTCAGATCTGCAAACAGACAGGGTCAATGGAGTGATGGGCGATCGAATGCGTGTATCGGGTACTAGCACCAGCACCAGCACCGCTAGCAGCACCCGCTGGGGCTCCGGAACCAACATATCGTACAGCCTCGGTACAGGAAATACGCAGGATCGCTCGAATTCAGCAACCTCGGTTACTTCAGCACCTGGGACGGCAGCAGGAGCGTTGAGGGCAAGTTCAACTGGTCCAAATTCACCCGCCCTCCGACCCACATCAAACTTGCGAGCGATGGCGGCGACAGGTGAAACAACGATTAGAGCTACAGCGGCTGGCAGTTCTTTTTCGGGGACGGTTTCCTCGCAAAAGGCGGCGACGGCACCAGGGGCAGATGATTCCGATATCGACATTCCCGAGTTTATGGAGGTACGGCGTACGTGCATGAAAAGGTGTACGGAGTGGATGGTGAAACAGCTTAGAAATGCTCCGAAACCAGTACGGACATTCCTTGGTCCGGTAGGTGGCATGGAATGGGGTAGTGAAGTTGATTTGGGTCAAGGCCATAATCTTAAGGTTTTCTCCCGAGGAATTGTGAAGGTGGCATAAAAGGTTTCCCGTCTAGATGGAAGTGCAAGATTCTAAAAAGGCCCCAGAGGTTACAGAGGTACCTTACTTCCCGGGAAAGCTCAATCATCGTCAATCTGGGTAACACAGGGGTCGATCTGGGTCAACGTGGATTGATCTGGATCAGTGAGGGCCGATCTGGGTCAGCTGTGCATGCTTGCTTGCTCGTTGGGTCGCATTGCCTCCCCACACACACACTTCCGCAGTACCACCAGCTCCGTTTGCCCGTCATGGTTTGTTTGCTTACCCATTTCTTCTCGTCCCTTCTCTGATCTGCGCCGCACTGACTTTCCCATCTCTCGGTTCGCACGTGCGTCCTTCAGCCCTCCACGTACGACGCCGCCATGAACAGCCGCTACTGGGAGACTCGGCCCGTCCGGGTGCTTTCTAGGCTACTGAGAATAGGTGCGGCGTGCGGGGCTGCGGGTCTCACCCGAGTGCGGGTCTCGCCCCAGTGCGGGGGGGCAGAAGTGCGATAAGGAATAGATTTGCAGAGTCTGGATTAAAGACTCTGTGTACCCGAGAAGGGTTTGGGGGTGGGGGGTTAAGTAGAGGGTTTCGGGGATCGATCGTATGGAGACGTGAGTACTTGAGTTATGTGGCTTCAGTCTGTCTGTCTGTCTGTTGTGCATGCAACAAATGGGTGTTTTGCCATTTGGCGCTTCCTTGCAGCGTTGGAGTTCGGCGGGTGGGCAGCGGCGGCTCGGGCTCGCAACCTAGTGGTAAAGGACCCGGCGGCGCAGGAGGAGGCGGCGGCGGAGTCGCTCAAGGATGTGCTGGTGGGTGCTGGTGCTGGTGCTGGCGGTTAAGACTTGCGGTTGGGGCTCCCACCGCAGGGGGAGCTGGGAAGTGGTTTTTGTTTTCAGTGTTGCAGGGTTTAATGGTGTTGTTGATGTTGTTTGGTAGTTGCGGGTGGTCGGCCAGACGTGCGGGTGGGATTACTTAGGCTGCACGGTCGGGGGCGGCGCCTCTGCTGTTCCGCCATCGTGATGTTTGTTTTTTGTGGCTCAACCTCCTCCTCCCCCTTCCCTTAGTCATGCTTTATAGCAGCGTCTCTACAGCGGCATCATGTCTCGTTTATTCGTCTTCCTCCTCATCTTCCCTGTTTCGAGCTTCCTTCTTTCTCGTGCGTGTCGTCGTCCCCCTCAGATGCGTTATTCCCGTCCCTTCATCATCGCTGATCATCCCCTGCCATCATTCGCCCCTCACCGTTAGTCCTCGTTTCTTCAGTATCAGCATTCGTTTTATTCGACTTCCCCTCCCCCTCCCGCGCCCCTACGGGGTACGTAACACGTACACATGTGTGTGTATGTCTACACACACACATCCAAAGGTCCGGTTGGGTCCCGCCTTCGTGAAGATCGGTCAGGCCCTCTCTAGTCGACCTGACGTACTGCCTCCGTCGTACATTGCGGCACTGGAGGCTCTCCAGGACCGAATCCCACCCTTCCCGGACTCCGCGGCCATGGCGGGTGGGTGGCTGGTTTGGGATTCGGAGGTGTTTGTATGTAAAGGTTATTGCTATAACCATCATCATTATCATCAGGGTTTTAGAGGTTTTAGGCTTCTTACTATATTACTATAAATATATTTATTAATAGTACAATGATATATTGTTTTGGTTTTTGTTGTCAGTGTGGCTGCTACCACTACTCCCACCACTACTCCCACTTCTTCTGATATTGTTGTCATCACTATCACCTCTACCATTGTCACTGCCGGTGATGGGAGGGGGGTGTGGCGGGAGAAGGCGACGGCTACACGAAAGCGCTTCCGTATTCTCGCTGCTCATTCCTGGACACGCGCGCACGCAGAGGAAAACTCGAAGCCAAACCCACACACACTCACACTCACACTCACACTCACACTCACACACACACGTACTTGTCATACGCACACAGCGCACGTATTTCCCCTGTCACCCGCATGTCACCCGGAGCCGAGCGTTTCCCCTCTTTCTGTCATACACACACACACACACACACACACACACACACACGCACACACACACCACCACCACCTCATTTGTCCCCAACCCGCAGTGTTGGAGTCCGAGTTGGGCGTCCCCCCTTCCGCCATCTTTTCCAGCCTATCCGCCAGCCCGGTGGCCGCCGCGTCTCTGGGCCAGGTGTACCGGGGCTCGCTGCGGCCGGAGCTGGGCGGCGGGGAGGTGGCGGTCAAGGTGCAGCGGCCCAGGGTGGCGCAGATGATCGCCCAGGTGGGTGTGTATGCGTGTGTATGTATTTGAAGTGCTACACTGTGGGCGACTTGCCCTGAAAGGACAAGCGCCGCGGGCCCTGACGGGGCCGAATGTATGCATGTGTGTGTGGGATGGGATGGGATGGGATGGGGGGAAGAGGTGTAAAATCGGAGTGGGATGGGGCCGGGGGTTATCACAAGGGGTCCGTTGTGCGCTGTCCAAGTGCACAAGGGAGTACAGAAGCTACAGTATAAGTACAGGAATGGCCAGAGGATCTGATTTCAGGACAACCAAAAACATTGTTGAACTCTTAAGACAGCATACAGCATTCGGCAGGAGATGGCGAGCATTATCACTTTACACAGGGGCTGCGTGTTACGGGGTTCATCCAAAGCCATCCCCGAATGTGATTTAAACTTCAGTGAGTCAGTAAGTTAAGACAGTATGACTGGGGTTTGGAAACACATGGTAAAGATTCAGCTCTTCCTAGTCCGGATTCGGAATCGGCTGACAATAGATATGGCTGACACTGGTTTCCTAAGAACGGTTTTGTTGTTTTTGTTTGTTTGCATTTTTGGCACTCTTACATCCCCCACCCGAACCCGTCACCCGAACCCGTCACCCGAACCCGTCACCCGAACCCGTCACCCCAAACCCCACCCCAAACCCGGCCTCGGCCCCGCCTCCCTCATCCCTTGGGGACCCGTTGCTCAACATTCCCCATCTAGGACGTGTACATTCTGCGCATCCTAGCGGGCTGGCTCCGAAGGGCCCGGCGCCTTAACACCGACCTCCCCGCACTGGTGGACGAGTGGGCGTCGTCGCTGTTCAGAGAGCTGAACTACAGGACTGAAGCGGCAAACGCGCGGCGGTAGGCGGTACGGCAAAGCGAGAACCATATCAGATACGGGGGCGAGAAACACAGGAGGGCGCTTTCTCCCGGTTCCACGACGACCTCACCCGCGGTCTCCCTCCTTTCTCGGAAAAGAAAGAATCGTAACGGACGCGATGTGGTGCGATGTTGTCGATGTGGGGTAGTGACGTGCGTGAGACTCTACATGGGGCCTCTGCTGAATGCGCAATTTCAGGACATCCGTTTTGTAACCATCATGATTCAACTTGACTCAATATTGGCACTTGTATTTGGATGCATCGTAGTGCTTGGAATTGTCGTACTCGTACTCGTACTCATATTTGTACCGCCACTACCACCACCCTTCTTGTCCTGCACTGCCACAGGTTCAAGGAGCTCTTCTCTCATCTGCCCCAGGTCGGTGGGATCTGGGACGGCTGAGCGGTTGTTGGTTATCGGTTGTGTCGTTCAAGAGTACGGTTAGATCAGATTGTGGCAAGGGGAGGGGATCAGCTGCGGAAAGCGCTGCGCTGCCGCTCAGGTCGCCCATACGTACGCCCTCCGGTAGTTGTATGTTGATGCGCCTGCGTGTTGATGTGCCTGCGTGTTACTGCCCTACTGCAGGTGTACGTGCCGTACATTTACGACGAGTATACTACAGCCAAGGTATGGGCATCGGCCATCTCAGCCGGGGTCGGGCACAACTCGTAAGCTGCTTTCCTTTCGCCTTCTCTCCGCCGTTTTCCGTTATCTCTGAATTTCGCTTGGCTCGTTAGGGCATTCATACCGTTTTTTCCGTTACAATCCGTCCATAATCGTACCCGCTAGATCCTTACAATGGAGTGGATTGAGGGAGAGCGGCTGCGAACGGCCGGATCTTCGGTTTCGGAGCGCGCCCCGCCCTCCAACAACGCCTCCGCCACCCGCAGTAGCCGTGCAAGTATAGGGCCCCTGAGCGACTCTCAGCGGCTGGAGGACTTGGCTCTGGTGGAGGTGGGCGTTCGATGTTCCCTGGAGCAGATGTTGGAGGAGGGATTCTACCATGCTGACCCGCAGTAAGGCCCTGGAGCCAGGGGTCAGGGAGGGGAGAGAGTGAGGAGGGATGGAGACGCATAAACTATTAGGGGGGAGGGAGGGGAGGGAGGGGAGGGAGGGGAGGGAGGGGAGGGAGGGGAGGGAGGGAGGGGAGGGAGGCAGGGGGCCGCGGATGAAGATATAATCAGTGATAAGCTTCCCAAGCAAGGCAGGGAGGCAGGTGGATGATGCGGCACGAAAATGCACTACAATTAACTGTACAATTAACTGCTGTGTTTTGGAGGGGAAATCATCGGGTTTGACCTCTGCCTATTTAAACAAGTTGGTACGTGTGTGCGTGTGCGTGTGTGTTTTTACTCTTGAACGCCGCAAAGACTCCTGCTTCGGGGCAGGTCGGGCATTTACCTGGTTACCGACACCCATGATGAAGTCCAGGGACCTTCCCCGAGTTTCAACAACTATCAAATATCAACTATTTTTAACTATCTAGCCCCCCTCGTCTCCCCCCCCCCCAAAACACACACATACACGTTTCCCCCGGTCAGCCCGGGGAACCTACTGCGCACTGCAGACGGCCGACTGGCCTACTTGGACTTCGGGATGATGGGACAAATCGACGAACGGACCCGGAATGCCCTCATGACCGCCACATTGCATCTCGTCAATAGGGAGTACGGCAGACTGGCGGAGGTACGACATTGCACGGCACGGAATGACTCCGCGCGACTTGACTGGTTGTGCCAGGTTCCCATTTTTTTGTGGTTTCAGAGCGGATTGGAACCCGCTGCTGCCCCTCCTGGAGTCTCCTCAGCAATCACTTTCATAGCCGGCCGTGGGGGGATTCATGTATGTGGTTGTCAAGGGTAAGGGGGGGTGGGACGGTTTTGGTCACCGTGCTCCACCCCTCATGTTGCACACAGTTTTGCGCTTTTGTGCATCTAATAAAATACTTAGTTTCTAGTCAATCTTGTACTTGGAAGACGTAAAAGGTTTCTATTCAAAAATTAAGTCCCGCGCGCCCGCCTCCCTCCCCCATCGCTTTAGGACTTCATCACACTGGGTCTGCTGCCCTCGGGCACTGACCGGGATACCGTACTGCCAGCTCTTACCGGTGGGTATATTGGTGGTTATCCCCCAGGTGGTTATGGTGGTTACCGATGGTACACATACACATACACATACACATACACATACACATACACATACACATACACATACACATACACATACACATACACATACACATACACATACACATGCGTGTGTGCGCAGGGGTATTCACGGAGGCTCTGAAGGGGGGCGTCAGCAACCTGAGTTTCGGACAGCTCAGCGGCAACCTGGGGGTGACCATGTATAAGTACTCCTTCAGGTGGGCGGGGGGCGGGGGGCAGGGGGCGGAGGGCGGGGGGCGGGGGGCAGGGGGGCAGTTGAAGAAGTGAGGCATACGGGGGAGGGAGGTTTGGGAGCTCACGGCGGGGGTGAACGGGAGAGTCTTAGATAGCAAATGAATCCAGACACATCAACATATGGGCCCTATGCGCCCCACTCAGAAGCCATCACTAACTTACCTGCCAAGGCACAGGTGAGCGAGATGTTGTATTCGCAGCTCCAGTTTGGGCTGGGGGCTTGACGTACAACCGGCAACTGTCAACTGCATGACCACGCGGCGACTGCCTAGCAGTCAGCACACAAACTCTCCCTCCCTCCTCCCCTCCCTCTCCGTCCCTCTCCGTCTCCGCGGTCGTGAACAGGATTCCGCCGTACTACACATTGCTCGTACGATCGTTATCCGTACTGGAGGGCATTGCACTCGCCGCGGATCCCAATTATAAGGCGAGGCACGGAAGCGTCATATTACTACGCTTAGGCTGATGAAACCCTGAGCCAATGATGAAGTTGAAGCACAGATGTAAAATAATGAAATATTGTGACAGAAAGGTTTTATGATGATGGTGATTTTTTAATTCCGTATTCGTGTTTTCTGTTTTCAGGTTCTCGGATCCGCATACCCTTGGATTGCGCGGCGGTTGCTAACCGACCCCTCAACGGATCTACGCAAGGCCCTGCACCGCCTGCTGTACACGGAGGAGGGCCAGTTCCGTTTTGACCGGCTCGAGTCGCTGCTGCGGCAGGTACGATGATACCATTATGTACGGACGGTATTAAGGTAGATGTAGTACGCTCCGAAACCACCCCATTCCTTGCATGACTCGCCGACACTACCACTGGGTGTTTCCACCATCTGTATTTTTCCCAAACTCGCCCGCGCCCCCCTGACCTGAGCAGCGCCATTTTCACAACTTCCCGTTGCGCATTGCAGTGCCTTTTGTTGGCCTTCTTCACTTCAAAAATGGTGTGGAAGGCCTCTTTGAAGATCATTGCACACCCTTTCTGTCGGAGCTTTATTTCCATCTACCTGTTTATTGCTCGTCCCTTTTGAACCCCCACCCATCCTGCTACCAAGGTGGTTAGTCCTCGTTTCTTCAGCACCAGCACCAGCACCAGCACCAGCACCAGCCGCCACGTTTCGTTCGCCCTCCCCTCTCAACACATACACACACACATACACACACACATTCTGCTTCTCAGGCTGCCAAGTCCGCAAACCGCTTGAAGCGGCCTTCGCAGCTCCAGGGGGGCCCTCCCACTGCCCTCACAAGCGTCGACGGCGGCGCCACCCTCCCCGCCGTCACTACTGCAACGACCGGGGGAACAAGCTCCACCCCCGGCGCCGTAAAGGGCAGCGGTGGCGGCGGCGGGGCCTTATTGCTGCTGCTGAGTCGCGATGGCGAGTTCGTACGGGGGATCCTCCTTGACGAGGTACGGAATGATGTACGGCGTAGGTCATCGGTACGTCCTTGGTACGTTGGGCACTTGGTATTGCGTGTATGAGGTCGTTGGTGGTTGGTGATCGTTCGTTTCGTTATTCTGTGTCGCAAAGGATCCTTAATATCGTGGATCGATGTTTGGCATGATGTGGGAATGAGTGGGGATCTAAGCATGTATGTTGTTTTGTATTTAATTTATTTATGATGATAAAAAAATATGTAAGATTATTATATTGTAGAGATTCGATTTATCTTCTGAAGTGCAAACTAAAAAAATAATGATTTTATTTAATAATATACATTACTTACCTCTAAAAAGTAGAGTTGGTTAAATCATTTAACTAATTTTTATGGTAATGTATATTGCCGGGCGCAGGTCGCCAAGGGCATTGATGGCGCCTGGCGAATCGCGGCCGACGCGACCGTAGCCACCGTACGACAAGGCGTCGCCGGCCTGCCGTCGCCGGCGCTGCCGCTGCTGGCTTTACTGCCTGGGGCCCCGCTGCTCGCGATGCTGGCGTCTGGCCGTATCGACGGCGGTAGGACCAGTGAGGGCAGCAGTGCCATGTCGGTGCAGCAGTCGTTATCGTCAGCACTAGCGCAACTGCCGACGCTTGCTACAGCCGACGACCGGGCGCAGGTTGCGGGGCTGCTACAGCTCGGTAATGCTCTGGCGGATGTCTCAGGTACGTCGGCGCTTATGACTGAGCACAGGGAGGGATGTCACCGATGTCCAGGGAGGGTTCAGAGAGGGTACACACCGACCGACTTAGGCTTGACGGCTGGTTGACCTCTATGTTCGTTGTCGCCTACACCGACTTCGCAGGCCTGAAGCTGCCTGCACCACCTGCCAGCAGCACCACCACCACCATGAACCCCCGCACCGGCACCGGCACAGCAGCAGTGGAGTCGGCGGGCCCACGCTCGCCTTCCCCCGACCCTGCGGATCTGTACGGTGCCGTAACTCAAGCTTCGGAGGCGGTGTTGTGGCTAGCTCGCGAGGCTATCGAGCTGCCTGATGAGGCGAAGGGGGAGCTGCTGCAACTGCCCCTGCAACTGGGAGCCAGGGTGAGTGAGCACCTTCATGATGATGGTAATAATGATGACCCGATGGCCGATCACCACAACCCCGCTATTAAGACATATAAGAAGACGTGTTTTGGGGGTTTACACGATGAAAATAGCGGATGCACTGCACTCCCCTTCATGTGATTTCTGACTCCCCCTCCTCTTTCCCCCCCCCCTCCTCATTCCCCTCCTGCACTCTCTACCTCACCCCTAGGTGGCTTCCCGAGTGACTGCGAGGGCGCTGAGGACCCTGGTGGTGGGGCCCCGTCAGGCGGACGGGGGAAGTGGGGAGAGAGGAGAGGGCAGTACGGCAGAGACGGAGCTTGTGCCCCCAGCGGGTCCGTGAGAGAGCGGACCCGCGCTCTAGGGAGGGGATTCAGACGGGCCCCGCCCCACCAGGGAGGGGTTCAGCTATAAGGGCACTGGGAAGGGGAGATAGGCGCCAAGAAGTTGTCACAATCCCGCGCAGGTTGGTGCTACTGAAGGGCAATGGGGGTTTTGCGGCCCCGCTGTGTCCTAGCTGCGGCAAGCAAGAAGCCGTGAACAGAAGTGCGATGGATGTGAGCAGGGGGGGGGAAGAGAAAGAGAGGAGTCTTGAATAAGCGCGCGACAGAGGAAGTTGAGTGCATGTGTTGTGTGTAGGATAGGGGGGTACATCACCCGTGGCCACTAACCTGGCAGTCCCTACCTTCCCCGGTATTTCGGGGCACCCTCATCCAGTCTCCCATGCCGACTTCTCCGAAATCAGTGGTTTTCCCAGGTTCAGCACCCACCACCAGCATCCAGCGGAATCTGCCGAATCAACTAAGGCGTCAACTCCGCTACTGGTCAGCTCGCAGGTCACTTTAATTGGGGTCGTCACCGTCCATCGGCATGGGGGCACCCTGCCCTTAACTTTGGGGTCTTTGGCCCGCTCTCGGTCGGGGTAGAACCTGGAACTCCAGGTGCATATTAGTCGTGCCATAACAGTCGTGCCTGTACCTGAAATGTGTGTGCATGTGTGTATGTGTGTATGTGGAGGGTGAGAAGGTTATAGCAAGTAGTTGTCATCAGACGTCGGTACTTGAAGCTCGTGAGATATTGGATGGGCCTCTTCCTTCGCATGCATCCGTACATGCATCCGTACAAGTCGAAATTCGCCAGTGGCTGGGTGGTTGGGAGGGCACCACCACGTACGGACATAATCGGTTGCATGTTCTGGAACACCTCCATGTGAATGATGCAGATGCGAACCCGATGGGACTGTGGCCACTGCTTCGTCCACCCCACTACCACCACCCTCAGGGGGGGCAGCAACACATCATACGTAATGATTGCCACGTCGTATTGCGTGGGTCCCATGTTGTGGGTCGGCAGGAAGGTAACACGGCGACGGGGACAAGGCCTTATCCTCCGGCGGCGCTCAATGAAGCCCACGTCGTCAAGATGAAGTCCACATGGTAATACCACCTTTTAGTAACTGATACAGATCTTCGTACAGATCTCGGATTTTTATCATTGGGGCTCTACTCAAACTCGCATCTCAAGGAAAAACTGTTTTTTCTAGCCCTCGCCTCATCCGATGCAAGAAGACGAAATCTAATCCAGAAACATACTCTTTACTTATACGGGTGCGCAGAAAAAGGTTTAATATAACTTCAGCAATGGCCATGAGTTGTTGCCGTTGTTGTTGTACGATGGTACCGGTTTCGTATGTGTCCGTGTGCATAAACGACGATTCCTTTTCAGGAAAATCCGTTCATGTGAAAGACAGGAAGCAGAGGGCACTGCTAGCCTCGCTGCTCTGCCCCTACGCCTAAAAAGATAGAGAAATGCAAGCCCCGGACTTAAGCTCGCCCTTGGAATCACTACCAAAAATTCCAAACCCCCATCCAACCAGCAGCTCACCGCTGCACCCGCCATCGCCTGGTTGGCTGATCAGTCCTCAGTCCGTTGTCTTGGGGTATCCCCCATGCAAGGTACCTTCCTTGCGCGAATTCAGAAACACCCTCCCAACCCCCAGCCTACTTGAACCAAGAAGGAGGTCGGCCTCACGCTGTGTGTGTGTGTATAGGGGTGGGGGCAATGCACGGATCCAATTATCGCATTCCTCCTCATGCTCCGAAATACACTATACGTCAGGGGTGTAAACACACACACACATACCCACACACAGAACCCCGCCCCCTCGCCGAGATGCACAGATACACAGCGCCTGCCTTGCAGAGTTGAACCCTCAAAATACCAAAAAGACCGACGCACACACACAGACACATACGCACGGTCCGTCACGCGCCATCCTTCACCCACGCCCTTGATCAAGCTTTTTAGCTCGGGGGGGGTAAGGGGAGGGGTGTTGGGAGAAATGCGAGTGTGCATGCCGTGAAACCACCACGAGTAGCACATGTCACGAAGATCCTTCAGCACCCGACGTGAGACCCGACGTGACACGATACATCAACCCGACGCTGACGCTCCGCCTAAGCTCTTGCTGCTACTGCCGCCGCCACCGCCGCCAGCGGTGGAACCCGGTGATGCCGCGCCCCCGCCCGTCAATCCCCCAGCGGAACGCGACATGTGCAACACGAGAGGCGGTATGTACGACCGTACGACCATAACCGGTCGTTTAGTATTATTCATGATGTAATCAGCCACGGATCCGAGGTAGGCGCCCCACGGGTCACGCCCGCCCTCATGACCCTGCAGGGTGATGCATGACAGACAGACAGACAGACAGATAGATAGATGGACAGAAAAAAAGACGAGGAGGTGGAAAATGAGAGAAATGCAGAGGCGTTAGGAAGACAGAGACGAGGTATAACCTAGACGCTTACGAAGTCGCACATTACGGCCTGGAATGCATCGCTTTGGTAGTATCGCACAATATCCCCGGGATTGTGATTTTTGTTGACAAATTTGGGCGGAGTTGAGGGGAGATGTGTTTATATATATCCACATTCGGGCTAGAGTTGGTTTCCTGAATGGCTCCGTGAGGACTTGACGCATGAATAGCGGGATACCGGTTACCCATCGAAGGGCTTAGTTAGGCAACCTGTCTCCGGGTTCAAACATGCGTGCAGTCCCCTCCTAACTTCTCTTGACCGCTGACGGTTGTCTCTCTCTGCCTCCCTCCCTCCCAACCCTCCCTCCCCAACCCTTTTCCCCCACCTTCCCATGTGCTGCCACTACCAGTATCGCCGCATCTACTTGCTCCGCCACCTTTAGGCGGGACGGAGCGGGGCCGGGGAGTTATGGGGCGGGTTGTGGCTCCAGAGAGCAAATGGGAATATACAACCATCAACTAAAAAGAAACGAATAAATCTGAGTAATCCAAAGCACACACACGAGAGACAGACAGACAGACAGACGGACAGATAGACAGACAGAGAGGGACGGTGTGTCCATGGGATTTGATGATGGGCCCTATGAACATGGACACAAGGCGGAAGAAGATATCTCTCCGCCATCAGAACCTCATTCGAAGGAGGGGGGCGGCCAGGAACTGCCCCATGTGGGGTATGGTGCGAGTACGGCTAGGGGTACGGGTATGGGTACGGATACGGGAACCCCGTGCATCCCCCACACCAGGTCGATATGATGGGGGTCAGGAAATGATGTAAAGGAGGATGTCGGAAGAGGTTTTGAAATGAGTAAGTTGCACCTCATGATGCAAAACGCGGGAGGGGTACTTCCGTACTGGAGCAGAAATTTGACTCAACAGGTCTGCGCTGGTCTGAACACTCCTCCCTCGGCCCTCCCTTCCGTTGCAATTACGGTACGACATCGTTACGTACCTTGAAAATGGTGGTGCAGACCGCGGAGGCCGGGGCGTTGTCAGTGTCCAGGAAGAGGTGCAGGTTGTGCGGCATGTTGAGGGAATCCATGGGTCGGGTAATCCTGCGGAGTACGGCATCACATCATGATATCAATGCAGCTCCTAACACATTGACATCTCCTCCTCTCAACACCGTGTCTGTGGCTCTGTGTGTATGCGTGTCTGTGTGTATGCGTGTGTGTTTGCGGGGAGCAGGGAAAAGGGTTTCTGTTGACGGCCTCCAAAGCTACCTTCATGCTTCCTTGAAACATGGGCCGCTGCTGCTGGCCGCGAACATACCCCTGAAACTCCAGCCCCGAAACCCAGCCTACCGTCCCCGTGTGTGCCCCAGGCTCCGAAACCTAACCGGGCTCGAGCGGAGGCGATCAAAGGCAACTCACACCCAACACCCCATAAACCATCTCCCAAAGCTGGCAGTAACCTGCCCAGCGGTTTGCCCTTCACGGTCACCCCCTGCCTCATGCCTCCCTCCTCCATACCCGCATCCCCATCTCTATTTCAAGCGAAGTCTACCTTGCGCCTCATATCTCCCTCCTTTCATCCCTCTGCCACGCCGTCACGCCTTCTGCGACTTACTTCTCCCGTATGTCCTCCTTTAGGCGCTCCAGGAAGGCCCTTTCATCAATTGGTGGCTTCGGATCCGGCACGTCGTACGTGGCGTGGTATTGGTGGTGGATGGTTAATTGCGGTGCTGCGGTACTCCGACATGGGTGGAGCGAAGGGAGACCAGACGCCCAGACCGTGTGTGTACGGGAGAGGGTACGGGAGAGTGTACGGGAGAGGGAAGAGAAGAGAAGCACCATCACCCACTACAATACCAAGCCAGAACCTAATATATGAGCACAATCCAGATCATTTATGATTATTTACGAATATGCGGAATTGGTGGGGATAAGATGGAATAAGATGGGATATGAGCCTTGCGCTCAGGCAGCGCGCTGGCTGCTTTACGAAGATGGTTGTTATGTCATGTAGACACGAGGGCGAGGGGAAAACCTGGGAAGGATTTTTTAAGGATTGGGATTGAGGACAAAGGCCGTGGTAAGGGCCTTGGTAGGCGCAAGATCGGGATGGTTTGCCCCACTGCGGTCGTTCCTGGTATGATTGCCAAGCAAACCCTCAACACCGCAGCGGAAACGCAACGGCCAGCGCCAGAATACTCACCCAAGATGCGCGCCACGTGCACAAGATGAAAGGTATCGCCTTTCCGATAGAACTCATGCATTGCCCATTGTGCCGCGCTCACGCTTGCATCGGTCGTGTCAATCGCCAACAGAATATTTCGTCCGGTAGGGGGAGACCCAAGGGGAGCGCCACCATAGCTTTGCATTATCCGCGGATAATTTGATATTATTAATTGAAAGTGATCAGCAAGGACTTGGGTTGCCTATAAATTGCACGGACAAGTAACTAGATAACCCTGAAAGCTTTTCCCTTTGCTTTGATAATTGATTGATTTAATTAGCTATCGACAAGTAATGCAGCTAGATAAGGGTAAGATGTTGATTAGATATAACCAAACACCTCGCCGTCAAGTGCAGAAAGCGGTTCCCTACGAGGCTTAATGCAATCAAGGTGGTAAAAACCTATTAATACACAAGCATGCGGAGTTGCGGTCGAACCAGGTGAAGTACCGGTAGTTGCACCGGTTGTCAAAAAGGTCGCCCTGTCGAAACTATCGTACTTTCCACAATAATCGGTTGAACGGGTTAGGTAACTATAAAAATATACAAAGTATTCCAAACAAAAAATAATATTGTTCCGTCTCTCTACGCTCAACACAGCTTGTGTCCGATGGCTCCCATGGGTCGGTGTCCTTGGAGTCAATTCTTGCGAACGCACCTGTCCTGTGATAATCACTGATAACACATCTATAATCCTACTTCGCGTCAAAACTGATGCTTCTAGATGTCGTCAAAGTAATATAGCCTTCCCCTGGACGGCTCTGCCGGGCCAGTACAGAGCCCGAACTGATGTTTCCATATAACTTTAAAGAGCACAATAGTATAAAACATATTTTTAAAAATATCTTGTGCCGAATACCAGTTTACACGGAATAGGGACTGTAGTTTGGGCAGACAGCATCGAAATAATTTTACCCTTGCTTCTGTCCTCTGTGGCTTCTGTGATGGCATTCTTCTACACAGTATTGTCCAAAAGCTGTTAAGAAGTCAAAATTTGGGAACTGAAGTGCATTAAGGAATGCGAGCCCTTGCCAGTCTATCGAAGAGGGTGGCTCTTCCACGTGCATCAACAGCCATCAATGACCAGATTTCACATTTCACATGGTACAGGTCAAACACATGGTACCAGTAATGCGGTGCAGTCCGGTTTGACACCGAATTCCACGCGTTATTTATTCCTGGCATTCGAGGCATACTGGGCCGATCAGTTGCGTCGCGGAACATCAGGGAAGGGTGGGCGCTGCCTCTCGGCCGAGTTTGCCCCTTGGCACTGATGTTGAACCCTTTTGAAGGTTGCTCGGTGTTCGTGCTTATGGGGCCAAGAGGAACCAAGTCGTTGGGCTTTCCCTCGAATTCATACCGCACCTTGAAATATTCTGTCTTGTGTTGCGGAAGACAGAACCCTAAGATGAAACACTTAAACGTGCTTGCCATGTCGCCAGTTTTCGCTCCTCGCTCGGCATCACTCACTCAGCAGTGCCGGCGGGCCAAAACTGCGTTTCGGATCAGTTGGCACAGCATGGGTTCCTTCACGGTTTTAACTATTAAAAATAATGCATCACTCTCAGTAGTAAAAGATTGCGATCTTGGCCACGGGCCAACGACGCGTAATTGCGGCCCATGTTTGTATGTGTTGCACGCAAAGTGGGACAGATCCTCGGTGTGACCATAAAAATATTTAACAATAACAATTTTAAAATTGATTTACAGTACTTCGGCTCAGCCTTAGGACCATGCAACCTTCACACGTCGCTTTCGTAGTGGTCCGAGTGACCACAGTGACGAAAGGATATACATAAATGATCAATTTATAACATAATAAAACCTCCTGTAGAATTGTTTACAATTCATTTCTGCATCAAAGGCTAGGCATACGTTTGCGCGGTTTGGTACGGATGTAGCCTGTAGTTGGTCAGCCATCTCCAGGGCGCACTAACATCAAATAATTTGAGTAAAATTTTATGACATTCTTCTTAATAAGAGATAAGACAACTTATTTGGGACATGAATCGATGACTGCAAAACGTTTAACATAAGTGGTCTACTTGCCAAATAGCTTATCTTCCAGCATGTTGCATGAAATGAAATACTCATCAAATGTTTATAGGTAATAGTGCTACTAGAGCTGTTGAATATTGCAGTTCGACCAGTTGCGCGCCGAAAGGACGAGTCGACAACATCTCCAGAGGTACTATCTCATTCCATTTAATCGCAGTCAAAACGTTCAAAGTCTTTGAATGATATAGTGGGTCTTTGCTGCATGATTCGATTGACCCACAATTTGGGTGTCACGGGATGTTACCGTAGCGCCAAAAGTAATATCCACTCCAGCATTGCTCTATCCAAGAATGTCATTACATTAGCTCCTAAGTCGCTTTGAATCGGTTCTCCTGGGCATACTGTTTCCTAGGAATATTTCGTCCGCGGTAAGCCGCGGCAAAAGCACCAGAGACGGTCAGCGGTCCTGCTTCGCGACTTCTCTATCCAGAGCACATTACTACTGGCAATCCATATGCTGTATGATTTGGCTACGCTGAATTGCACCATTGGCCACGACATATCGGGACGGATGGCGAGCTCGAACACCCCATGACTACCGGGCGAGGTGTGCGGTATTTGGCTTATCTTGCATTAAGACCTAGTTCCTCCCCACACATTTCTATCATCAGGATGAATTCCTAAGGAGAACTTTATGACGTCGGACGTCTTGAGCCATATCGATGCACGCGATCCCTCCTCTACTTCCTCGCGTCAACAGGATTTCCTTTTTCACATCACTGGAGAATATTACCTCGATATACTTCTGTAAACGACGTGCAAAATCTACGCGGGGTAAAGCTCGTCCGAGATCACCGTCGCGGACCTTACCCATCTTGACGAGTCAGAACTAAACGCGCCGCAAAGGAATTCTCAAGCTCAGGCGCCAAGCTGATAACGACACTGACAGAGAGCAACAGCCGCGAAAGAATTCACGGAGAGCAGTTTTTTCGTCGAGTGAACGCATCTAGAACACATTTTATTCGCGATGCAGGACCCGCTGTCCCGGTTAGCCCACACCGCGGCGGCTCTGTCCCGCCGGGCATCCAGCCATCTTCGCCAGCAGCTTCCGCCGTCACCACATTCCTCCTCATTACAGAGGCAGCAGCAGCGGCAACAGCAGCAGCCCGCAGCAGGCGATGAAGCGGAGCCCGTTTCAAATGCCGAAGGAGCGCTGATGGCCGAGCATGCCTTCTTCACGGAGGACGAGCCCTCCTCTGAGATCGAGGAAGCCATGGGCTGTCGGGGCGTTAGCGCCAGCAGGACCATCCCGTTCGATACCTTTCCACGACAACTCCCTAGAAGCCACATCGGCTCTGGCGGGGAGCTAGATATGCCGCCGGCTTCTGCCACAACCGCCGCGGCTGCTACCACAGCTGGCGGAAGCACCTGCGTCGGCGGCGGCGGCAGCGCCTGTGGCGGTAGTGGAAGCGGCAGTGGCGGTGCTGTTGTTGTTGATGATGGTGGTGATGGCGGCAGTGGCGGTGGTGGTGACAATGGCGGTGCTGCTGTGGCAAGAAGGTATCGGGAGGGGAAGGATGGCGGCAGGGCGGCGAGTCCGTTCGGGAATTGCGGCGAGGACGGCTCGCAGGGCGGCACGGGCGCTGGCAGCGGCGGTGGCACGAAGCGCCCTGGAAGCCGTCGACCAGTGCAGTTCTGGGGGACGTTCAATGGTGCGTTAACTGAATATAACTGAATATAAATTAATTTCATCCTTATGAATTTTATTTTAAAATGTGAATTGCGTTCATGACAAGCGGCCTGCATTTGACTGCTTTTTAGGATCCTGTTAAATCCATTATCTAAAACTTTGAGCCCCCGCCCGAAAACTTTGCCCGAGTGCGTTTCTGTATTGCGTTTGATTATTACATCCCGAAAGATGATATATACTTAGTATATGTATGTAAATAGAAATAAAAATAATTATTGTAACTTAATATTTTTTCATTCGACGAACTGCGCAGACTGGTGGCGCGCAGAGCTAGAACGGACGGGAAAACGCCCCTCGGCCGAGGCGGTCAACTCCTGGTACTCGGCCCATGCGGCGGCCTGCTGGGGCCCGCACGCACCCTCCCTGGAGGAGACCCGGACGCACGCAAAGTGCCTGCGGTCCGTCGGATCCATTAGGGAGTACTTCAGAGGCTATAGGGCCCGAAAGAAGGCCCGGCAGGGAGAGGTAAGCGCTGAATGGATATTTTGGTTACTAGCCATCGCTTTCTCTTACCGATGTTTTGGATCTTTCCAGGTTTCTGACATTCAAGACATCAGGATAATTGATTTTGAATTAAAAAGATCCTGGATTATGTCAGCGGCCATTCGCCAGGCGTCATATGATTTGACATTTTTTTGTGGGAAGGTGTACAGTGCTTAAAATATATTAAAATAATGAATGGCAGCAGCGGCGCCGTACTGCACCGTACTGTACCGCTCGAAAATTGCATTACAGCAATCTTTTGAACCGGCTGTTAATTAGCAGTCAGCTGGTCTTACGTCCCACCTTGGCCGTGCCTGATCGCGCCCATGAATGCCCCTCACAATAGCAGGAACCCTTTAGTGCTGGGGCCTCAAACAATGGCTGTAACTTCCCAACTGGCGGCGGCAGCTGCACTGGCGGCGTCGGTGCTGGTCTCCAAAACATTCCCAACCTCGCAGCATTCTCCTCACTGCTACCTCAGCTTTCCCAATTTGGCCCCTTGGGCTTGTCGCCGCTGCAAGTGGTGGCGGCGCCAAAGTATGGCCAGACGGCGAGTCGCGGCGCCGCCGCCACCGCCGCCACCGCCGCATCGACCGTGGTTGGTTTTCAAGAAATGCCTTTCCTTGGTCTCGGAGCAGATGGGGCCCTGCTCACCTCCGCCGGGGTCGGCGGACCTGGCGTCTCCCGCTGTCGCACCGCCGTCGGCTCACCCTTTGACTCCACATCAATGTACGGCATGTCGCTTTCTGATAGAATGCCTCCGGATAGCGGGCTTATCCCGCTGCTGCCGCCGCCGCCGCCGTTGCAGACTGACGGGGTCTGTGGGCCCTTTCAGCCTACCCGCATGGATAACGATTCGCTAATGAAAAAGGATGCAGCTGCGTCCCCTGCCGCCGCCGCCGCCGCCGCGGCAGCAGCAGCAATTGCATTGCCACCGGTGGCTTTGACAGTCACGACTGGAACCGGCCGATTTCAGCGGAAGGCAAATCCAGACACTACCAAGCGCCCGTTGCAATCACTTGCAATAACCACCGCCATGCCAACAAAAGCTGCCGTGAATGCCGTACATGGTGGCGGCGAGAACTCCTCATCGGAAGGCGGTGGTGTGACTGGACCCGCCGGCCCCGCCGCCGCTGGCGCAAATCATGCAGCTGCAGCGGGCTGTGATGGCCTTCAGGATTCCGTGATTGCCTGTAGGGAGGCGCACGAAACGGCGGTCTGCAGGAAGGCGGCAGCAATGGCTGCAGATGACTCGGCGTTTTCATTCCACATCGGCGGTGTATGTCTTTCTGGATCGGACGGCGGGCGATCCTCGGGCTCAACGCCGCCGCTGCTGCACTTCGGAGCTCCATGTACGGCATCAGGATCAGGATCAGGTAGCTCTCACCGGCTTTTTGATATACAGCCGAAGCAGCTGCTGGCTGCCATGCCGCACACTGACGCTGCCGCCGTCATCCGCATCACCCCCCGCTCTGCGACTCCTGTTGCGATTGCGTCGGCAGCAGCTGAGGCGGCTGAGGCGGCTGAGGCGGCGGCGGCGGCCGCGGCGGTGTCGCCGCCAGGTTCTGTGCCGATGATGCCGTCATCGCTTCAAAAGCTGTCAACTCATAACGTCCAGTTCCCGGTCCCTTTCACTCGGCCTGGCGATATAGCCGCTATTGCCGCCACCTGCTGTATGGATACCGACGGCGGCGTGCAGTACAAATTGATCTCGCCGTCAGCTGTAGCCGTGGGTAGCAGCGGCGATGGCGGCGGCTGTGGCGGCGGCTGTGGCGGCGGTGCAATGTTACGCAGCGCCGGCAGCGACGATATTAATCACTGTGACCGAACGGCTGTGGCGGTGGCGGCGGCGGTGGCGGCGCCAAGATCACCTGCACCGCAGTTCGGTTTCCAGCATCCCAGCTGCCAAGCCGCGGCTAGCCGTGATAAGTACGCGGCACCGCTGCTGCCCCATTATCGCGCAGGTGGTGGTGATGCCGACAACGATGGCGACGGGGACGATCCAATGGCGGTGGCGCACCTCTTGGCGGCATCACGACGGGCGTTAAACCGAATGACCGAATCTGGATCCGGATCCCGAGTATCGCCCTTTCAGCTACTGCCGCCGTCATCGCAACTACAGCCACTGGAAGATCAGCCGCAGCAGGTGGTTCGTCAGCTAGAGGTCGAGGACGAGCTCTGTACGGTGCCCTCGTTTAGCTTGCTGCCATCAGTTCCTACTGCCGCCGCCGGCGCCCCCGGGGTGATGGCGCAGCAGCGGCAGGGCAAGGCTGCATCACCACAGCCAGCGGGTGGCGGTTGCGGCACCGGCAGTGGGACAGACAATGGCGGGAGACTCAATACAACAACGGATCGAATGTCCGCTGCGGTGACCTCGTCCCCTGGCATGCTGGCTGTAGCGCGCGGACAGCAACAGCTACTGCCGGCCGCGTCCTGCCACACGTTTTCCGTTGCAGAGCAGTCGCAGTCGCAATCGCATTCGCAGCAGCTCCTCGTAACTCCCAGGTGGACCGATGCTTCCTCACCAAACCAACTCTACCACCCGTATCATCACCGTCACCATCACCACCAACAGCAACAGCAACACCACCAACACCAGCAAGAGCAGCGCCAACAACAGCGACATGACCAACAACACATGCCCAGGCGTCCAGCCCCTCCCGTTGCGCCTTCATCAGCTCGGCAGTGTGATCAGGCGCCGGTGGCTGCGAACAGGTCCATGACCGGTCCATCAAATCAGCAGCCGGAGCACTATGAAGAACAGCACCATGAGCAGCAGCAGCCGCAACCGCATGCCACCCATCTTCATCCCGGAGAGATATCTCCGTGCGGTGGGGGTTACAATTCACCAGCTCAACAGCAGCAGCAGCAACAACAACAACAACAACAACAACAACGGTACCAGCATCAAGAGACGCAGCATTACGGCCATCACAATCCAAACCTCCACCATCATCACCTCACCCAGCACGAGAATACCAAGGTGTTCATCACTCCAGGGAGCTTCCTCGCGAGCGGCTCTCACCGCCAGACGCCCCCCGGGGCTCAGCACAGCAACGGAGGTGGTCAAGGGCACAGTGACGGCCAGCAATCCGCCATTCTCGCCACCGCCGCCGCTGGCGCCGTCGTGGCGGCGGTGGCGTCGTCGACGGCAGCGGCAGCGTCCGCCAACGCCACGACCACCCTACCCAGCCTGCGATCACTGCTCGCTCGACCTGACGCCGAAATCTACAGTTTGATTCTCGAGTTACGACACAACCAGCTTGCGTTGCTGCTGCTGCGCGCCGTGGCGATGGTACGGCAAAAGAAGGCGCATGAGGAGAGGCTGATGGATGAGCTGGCGCAGGTACGGCAGCTGTAGTTATATATACGGCACCTCGGGTTTGTGATAATTGAAAGTTGCCTAGATAAGAGTTTCTACTGACTCAGCGCAAAAGCCGCAAAAACTGATATGATTTTTTTCGATTTCTCTCTAGATAGATTGATAGATTTAGATAAAGATTTAGATTTAGATTTAGGTTTACATATTAACAAGCCTAATTATAGCTTTTGGTAATTTTGGAAAGGCAGCTGTCAGTGGAAGGCTTTCACGAAGACTTTCATGCTAGCTTGCCAAAACCTCCGTCAAGTTGAATAATAGATTCAATAACTAATTGAGGGATAAGTCCCAACAAAACATCTTTTTTGGGGTAACGACCGTGATACCAACCCCCCTCCCTTGGGACCATTCTGCTATTAAATGCAACATAGCGGTTGAATCAGACCCTAGTAATTTTAAAGTTAAAAGATATTAATGAGGATTATCTCCAAGGATGGTCGACGATTGAGGTTCTAAAAATGCCTCTTCCGCCCGTTATGTGTCGAAGGATACGTTCAGGATTTTTTGGGCGATGGATAAGATGTAGGGGACGAGGTTAACGCGTCTGTAGAAACGTTAGATGCAGATTGCCAAAGAAGCTCATGCATCTGGTAATAGGTCTCTGCCTCTGTTGCAATGAGGAAGGCTATCTGCCTTGTGGAGCTAGATCCTTGAGGACCAGATCCGGATTCCGAAAACAATCCAGGTCCAAACAAAAACACTCGAAAATTTTATCTTTGAAAATAACCCCCGTCCCAGGTTCTGGAGCAACAAGGCAATTTGCAAGCGCAGCTACACACGCAGAGGATGGAAACCGCCAGAATGTATCGTACCATCATGGCTATGCGGGACGCACGAAGCAGTGGCGGGGGCGCCGCCGATGGTGCCGGCGCCTCCGGCGCCCGTGGCGGCGGCGGTCGTGCCATGGCCGCTGCCGTTGTCGGCAGTGGCGGCGGCATTGGCTTCACGAGCAGTGCAGCATCCCAGCAACCGCGTCGGCGTTCTTCGCTAGGTGATGAGGAGCTCGGTCTCAGCTCGGCGGGGCTTGATCTGGCAACGCTACAAAACCGCGTGGCGGCCGCCGCCGCCAGGCGTGCATCTGCAGGAGGCCTGGCGGAGGCTGTCGTACCGTCGCCCCGCGCAGCCGCTGGCGGTGGCGGCAACGGCGCTGCGGTTGGAATTCACGGAAGTCCGGAATTTACCGCCGCCGTAGGGTTGGTTAGCCGCGACGGTGCCGAGGGTTATGGTATTTGGAATCACTCACACCAGCACCAGCCAAGCCCCGCATGTACACCTGGTGCGCCTGTGGCGGAGCGGATATCGGCCGTTGCGGGTGCTGCAACGGCGCCATGTCCTGAGGCGTCTGGGCTAGCGCTGGCCGGGGGAATGGCCGCTGACGTCGGTGCAGGGGGCGATGGCAGCGATTTTGCAGTTCGTACATCAGTCGTACATGACTGCAGGTCCCCGACAGTTGTTGCCGCCAACACTGTAACCGGCCGCAGCACTGACCCTACGGGTCGTGGCTTATTGTTAGGCGGCGGCGGTGGTGGCGGCGCCGCCGCCGCCGCTGCTGGTCATGATCCGAGTGGCGTCTTTGCCAGTGGCGGCGGATCCGTTGACGGCGCGGCCGCCAAAGCCGCGACGTGCAGCGACGGTGGTAGCGGCACTAGCAGTGCCTTTTAAATCATGCAATGTGGCGATGGCGGCGGCGGTGGCAGCGGCGGTGGCAGCGGTAGTGGCGGCGGCGGCGATGGCAGCTGTGGCCGCGGCGGCGGAGATGGTGGTGGTTGCAACACTTGCGGTGGCGACAGTAAGGGAATCCGCATGTCTCCCTCGTGGGAAGGGCGATATACGACAACTGCATCGCCGCCAACTGCTGTGGATTCGAGGACGAAACGGTTGGCTCACCGCTGTCGTGCGACCGCGGCTTCTTATCCTTCTTTGGATGCAGTAAAATGATCAACAAAGCAACATGATGATGTGGTGTACGACTTTCACGAGGGGGAAGCCTGCCTACCGAAATCAGCAGGTTTTCAAGGGCGTACCTGAGGGCCAATCAGAGGGGGGGGTATCTGGGAGAGAAAGGCTGCCGGGCCCCCATTGTCGGTTCCGGGATCTGTCTTGGACCCATGGGTCGTTCGATTTGGGTTGCTCTTCAGGGCCCCCATTCAGTTTTGAGCACCGCATGGAGGGATTTGCCGTTTTGCTGTACCAATCCGTAAGAACCTCTATCGGTTCCTGACGAGTGATAGCTCAACAGCGTAGTGTGCGTATGCTGCTGTTCCTCGAGCGAGAGTATGCGTGTGCGTGTGTGTATTTTAGCTGCTCGTCTCTCTTGTAACTAATAATTTGAAACCACACAAAAACTCCTATGCGGTTGATACGCCACACAAGGTTCATGGCGAATGAGTACGCACACATCCTGGCGCGTACGGGCCGTACGAGTTCATCAAGCAATATTCGAGGTTTCCGACATCACATCAGACTTAAAATTCCCCGCCATAGTCACCTAAGCCCGCATCCGTTGTCCGTTGAGACGCAGCTGAGTCGAAAATCCACCACCAGAGATACATGGTCCGAAGGCCAGTCAGCGCACGGCATGCCGTACGGATACGACAATGGGTTCGGGGGATGCAAAACCCGAACCGGGGTCAGGTGGAAACCATGAGATCCCGGAGAGTCACGTCTTCCTCCTCCTCCCCCCCCTTGCCCCGTCTCCGCCTCCGCCTCTGTCTCCGCCTCCGCTGCCGACGAGCCCTTTTCAATCCCTTCCATGCTCCTACAATCCGCCCCTCTGCTTCTACTGCTGCTACCACCACCGCCCTCGCCCTCGCCACCGCCACCGCCACCACCACCAGCCTGTTCGTCTCCCGGGGTGTACCACACGAAATCGACCGTGCCAACGTAGCGCGCATGCATCGTTGTAAAAAGCGGCTCCCGCCCCTGCTCGTCCACAGCTGCGTAGGCGCTCCGAAGATGCAGTGGGTGTCGTAAAACGGCCGCCTCCGTCACCGCAAGCAATTCCGCCGCCGCGGTGGCGTCCCGCTCCCGCCACGAAGTAGAACCGCCGTTGCCACCGCCGCCGCTGCGGCCGTACCACCCCGTCGTCATGGCGCCAGTGGAAGACGCATGTCGCAAATTTAAGGCCTTGTTGATACCGCTACCGCTACCCTTACCAAATGCCGCCTCGCGGATTGATGCAATCGCTTGCTCCACCGCCACAGACCCCATCGCGTGCACCAGCTCTTCCTCCTCCCACCGCACCCTATACGACCGACCATTGGCGTTTAGAAACCGCTGAGGTTCCTGCTGCTGCAGCTTCCACATGGCCTGTGGGTTTCGGAGCTCCGGTGCCGGGCTCCACCTTGCAAGGCGTGGGGCCCTACCCGCCCGCATGTCCCACTGAAGCTGTTCGAAGCCGTACCCCTCTACCTGGCCTGTCAAGCGGGGCAGGCGATGAAGGCACACAGGGGGAAGCAACAACACCAGCAGATCAGCACCAGCAGATCAGCACCAGCAGATCAGCACCAGCAGATCAGCACCAGCACCAACATGAACATGAACGGTGATTGCTGCGGCAATTCGAGGATTACGAATGGTTTCTCGAAGAGGCTTCGGAAAACAGCCTTTGGCCTCGCATGAGCGCCGTCGGCCCAAGTGAAAACGTACGACGCCACGTACGACTACGAATGTACGAATGCATGTGCGAATAACGTGACCAGCATTCCCTACCCGACAGCTCGCGACGGTCCTCTCCGGCCAGTGGAAGTTCACCGTACCGAAGAAAGCGGTACAGTCCGCTACCCGGGGACGTGTTGAAGTCGCCAGCGAAGATAACCGGCACCACATCCTCTGGCCCCGCCGCTAGCGCCCGTGTCGCTAGCTCGCTCAATATGACTCGCAACTGTCCCAGCTTGATGTCTCCGCGCTTTGTGTTGAACAACACGTGCGTGTTGGCGACCCAAAACCCGCGATCTGTGACGGAGCGGGACGAGGGCTGAACGGCGTTGCCACTCGTGCCGCGCCCCATGGGTCGCTCATTGCCTCCACCGCCGCCGCCGCCGTCGTGCTGCTGCTGCCGCTGGCGCCCCTGCGTTCCCTGGAGTCGAGAGGGTGCGGATGCCGCGTGGGAGAGGCCCGTCACCGCTGCTGCTGCGGCGTCGTCCGCAGGTGCAGTAACAGGGTAAGGTCGTAGGGACGCAATGGCCTCCGTCACGGCCGCTGCCGCTACCTCGGCGACGTCGGCATCGGCTGCGCCACCTTCAGAGCTCTGACGGGTCCGTTTGGGCCGTCGACCCGTGGGTCGCTCTGGCGGCTCCGAAACCTCGTCACAGCTGCCATCGTTACTACGACTGCTATCTCCATGGCTAACGCTACTGCTGCCCTCCAAGCTGTCTGCATTAGGATCGTCCGCTGACCCGACCCCGGCGCCAGCCGGCTCCGAAACCCAGGTACTGGTGCCGGCGCGGCAGCGCGGCGTCAGGTGCACCAAAAGCGCCACATTGTCCTTCAAGTCGTGGGCCGCCATGTGTATCCGATGTACTTCACTGCCGCAAGGACTAGATTCAGAGCTAGATCTGATTTCTTCTGCTGCAAATCTAGATCCGGTTCCGGGGCTTTTGCTAAGGCGCAGTCGCTCCCGCAACCACAACGTGGCACAGCCATCACCGCGCCCGCCAGTTCGTTGTACGTGCACTCCGTCGTACCCAAGTGCTGCCAGCTCCTCCCGCAACCCCACCCAGTCGTCAACCTCCTGAGAGGGGGCAAGTGAACTATGTCTCGTCCAGTGGATCCAGTGAATCCAGCCCGGCTCAAATCGTCCTGGCCATTATCGAATCCCCACCTCTCCTTTCTCCATAAAAAAATATACTCGTCTATGATAAACAAATCCTTCTAACAAAGGCTTTTCGAAAGATGCGCTTTGGCTAAGAATTGGCGCGGGATGACTGCGCACGAATGCTACCCTAAGAAAGTAAACACCATCATCATAATTGAAGCGTCCCGATTTGAAGCGTCCCGATTTGAAGCGTCCCGATTTGAAGCGGAAAGAGTTCGCAACCTGTACGTGTTGTGAGTTCATATCGCATTATAAAAGCCAGGTAATTGATCACCTGTAGGCACAGCACGTCGGGCCGCTGTTCTGTGACGTGTCTGATAATGGACCCCAGCCGCTTCGGCCAGTCAAGGTAGCTGTGGTGGCTCTGAGGGTAGAGCTCGGCCGCATGAGTGTGGGCCTGCGTCGTGGCCCAGACAAGAAGGCACATGGCTGAATGCTGTTACGAATTTGCATGATCAAATGGCAAAGCTGTGCTGCTGCTTAAGAACTCCGGCTGTTGCTTAAGAACGCTAATAACAGAGAGAGCGGAGGAGGAGGAGCAGGCTTCAGACGCATTAAGTAAATTGCGAGGATGAAAACTGAACCTCCTTTTCGAGGATAGGTATTTGAGCTCGAAATGACAGAGCTTCAAAGCCGGCCGGTCGAGCGGGGGCGCCGCGCTCTGGTGCCCATCCTTTCTCCCGTGTCCCTAGTATCTTGTTTCCTTTTATTTTTTGGTACTGTTGAAATATCTGTTGTTTGGCTTGTCTGTGGTCGTCCCCAAGCCTTCGCATCCCCGTCCACGGTCTTCAGGTGCGGTCCGCGGGTCCTTTTCCCACCCCATTATGAAAACCACCTGCCGCCATATCCCTGTCTTGGGTTATGTCTGGTCACCCACCAGTTCGTCCGCAAGAATGTTCCAGCACATGAAGCGGAAAGTGAAAGATGTCCCTTGTTGCAGTGGATTTCCATCATTGGGGGTTGAACTCCATTCCCGAGTTGGGACCCGCCGCGATCCGGATGTCCAAGCACTCCCTGAAGTTTGAAAGTGACTCTCCTGGTAATAGCAATATTGGGCGTTGCCTCGTCCGCCCCGACCTCGAGTTTGCGTCCAACGTGGCCCGTTTGAGCGACCGCCTTCGCCCGAAAAAGCACCAAATTGTTGGTGCATAAAGCGGCACTTGCTGCCATAGCTACAGAAACCTCGTTGAAACTGGATACACAATTTAGGAGGCTGCATTGTTCTCTAACAACAGTCGCTGAAGAAGTTTGACAATCAAAATATAAAAAATATTTCGAATATTTCCAAAGCCAGCCGTTCGACAGGGCTCGCATAATAATGCGATTCCCCGTCAAAGACAAAATAATTCAATGTGAGCTTCCTTGGACTTAGACGAGGAATAAAGGCAGGGCTTGCTAGAAGAAAAGTAAAGAAAACGCCTCGAGGCATCTGACATCATTCAGTTTGCGGCATGCCTCGGGATGGCCGTCCGAAGGGTACGGATGCCACCGTTAAAGCAGCCGTTTAACAACAGGACCAAAAGTTGTACGCTTGGAAGTAGTCATTTAAATTATACTTTTAGTTACAAGATCAGAATGCAGGATTTAATTCTCCAACCGCGCGTTGACTCGTCAAGAATTTTTAGAGGTCTGTCACCGGCCAACTGTCCAACTGTCCTTCAAAGCCTCAAAGTGTGGCAACTGGCAACTGGCAGACATGCCTTCGTCCAGTGGTTTTCGGCTTATGATAACATTATCATCCTAATATTATGTTATCTGGAATTCATGATGAGCGCTACTTGATCGCAGTGCATGCGCGACCCGCATTTGCATGACCTAGCCATTCTAGCTCTATCTATAGCTATCTAGACATGCATAATGAACTCCAATTACTTACCCTTCGATGTATATTAAACATGAGTTTCCGCCGGAGTTTCCAGTCTTTATTGCTGCGTCGGTTTGGATAAAACCATCCATACCAGAACCAGGATGAAGTCACCGCCATGGGAGAACCAGATCCGATATGGGAGAACCAGACCACCGCTTGGCCCCTACTACTAGACGCGCGCCTGAGCAGAAACCCGCCATGATTCAACGCCACATTCACTTTAACGATCCGAGGGGTCGTTGATTCGAAACGTGCATTTCGTGATCAATTTGTTTGTGGAGCGGAATGGAACCAAGGATTACGGAGCTGGTGCTCCGAAGAATCGAGAAATCACGACAAGGTCGTACCAGGTACGATCAGGTGCGCGAAAGGTACCATGCAGAGAAGAGAGCAGGGCAACTCGCTTCCGTACACCGGGGCGCGGCTACTCTCCATCGTGCTTGCTCTTTCAATCAGTCATGAGGGCCAGAGCAGGGGCCATGTTGACTGCATGGGGCGCGTATGCACAATAACAACGGATTCGTGCGTTAGCTCGCGTTAGGCTCGCGTTAGGGACCCCTAACGCGAGCCTAACGCAAGCTTAACGCGAACTAACGCAAGTTTACGCAAAGTCTAACGCGAAGCAAACGCATTGCATTATTTATTGCGTATTCCCAACGCACCCTAATGCAAACGCAAACAATTTTTTTTGGGGGGACGAATATTTTCGTGTTTACTTTGCGTTAGCTTACGCAACCTAACGCAAACTTACGCAAGGTCAAACGCGCCCAGATAGATTCTAAGGTGCGCGTTAGGCCTAAAGCAGCGCAAGCGTTAGAGTAATGTACGTAGCTGTTATCAAGAATATCAGTAGGATTTCAGCTTTAATAGGTGAAGATATTCCAGGTGATAATTTACAGCTCATGATTCGGAAAGCATCCAGGTAAGCAGCAAGTGGTGAGTGACTAGCTATACATTCAACGAACAATCAAATTTCTGCACATCCAATCCTGACAATCAAATTTTGTTTATGAGCTCAATTATCATTTGCACCATGCACCAATCATTTCAATCATCATTAGGTACATACATCCTAACTTCATCTGTCATCGCACATTTAGCAGCCCGCCATAACATACTTTTACGCACAAACATGTTAGATCTTACTTCTATCTAATATTATTCTATTTCACTCTCTTCGTTGTCGTCCTCCTCTGTCCTCAATCTTCTCGTCCTCGCTCACCTCCTCCTCAAGCAACTCCTGAAAAGTTTAGAAAAGGAAAATTATACTTATTTACATGCATATGTATAAAGGTAAATTAAGCTGACACCACTCAACAATTATCACTTTCGGTTACGATAATTTTAATCATGTCTAGGGTGGGCGGTGTAACTGGTCCTTGCGGGTTGCAAGCAGTCAGGCATTCAGCGTTGTGTGCATTCAGGGTCGTGCTGATAGGTACCTTTTTAGATGCTACGTTACGTTTGCGTACGTTATCTAGGAAACGTGAGCCAACAAACGCAGCCCATTTGAGGTGGGACGTTATACTGTATGGCGGGAAACAGCGGCTTACACTTTAATGTGTGAAATCTTTAATAAATGACATTCACAAAAAACGAAGTCCACATGTGGTTATGTCAGTCTAAGATGCCCCATGAAAAGACTGGGCGCTGGGTAGATTCCATTTTGGGTTAATTCCCTTTATATGCAGGAAATTTAAATGAGCCAAAGCACCCAGGAAACTGACACGGAGCACACAAACCGAATGTAAACAGCCTGAATACTCATTTGAAGGTCGTTATAGCACGAACAATTAGCTAGTCTTTACATGGATGTGTCGAAAGGGGTGGAGTTCACGCGGATATCTAATGGTGTTGATTTGGGCTCTGTCAGGGAGCATCTGAGGAGCGTCAATATAGCACATTAGTGTTACTCTTCATACACAGGCATTATAGCTAGCCTGGAGATCCGCTGTGGGTGACATTTTTTTCAGGCTAGACATCCGCCGGCTAAGCGTCCGTAGCAAGTTCACAGAGATGTACTGCACACTAGCGCATGTATTGTCACTTTGATGATTCAGTTGTTCAATTGGGATATCCCCCTGGTCCGCGTTGGTTAGTATTTCTTCCCATGAGGGTGACACCCTAAGCCCCTGAAATGGATGCAATGGAGACCAATGCACCAGTTATATTTGATGTTTTCCACAGGGATTATCCCATTAAAGGGATGTTTTCCACATCCCTTTGCATTTTATGTACAGCCCCTGTTTGTGTGCTTCGTTGGCACACGTTGGAGCGAAAATTCATTTTACAAAAAAGATACCTAGTACAAAGAAAAACCAAATTTCGTAATGGATTCATATTTGTAATATATGGTGAGTACTGCAGTTGAAACAACTTGAGGAGACTGAAGTGGCCTGAATGTTACGTACATGGCAGGCTTCGGGAGGTACAGATGGCTTCCAGTCACAGCTTACTAGCTAAAACTATGCTGTTACATCTCAGGACTTGATTTCATTAGGTGCACTGTGGCCGCATGAGGTCCAACGTACCGGTTGGAACTCAGCACGAAGTTGGACGAGCTGGGCAAAATGGCCAAAACGAATTTCCTAATCTGCGTCCTGACCTATATAGGCCTATTATAATTACTGCCCGAAGGAAGAAGCCGATAACATTCTTCTGACAACCGTCAAGTTGCCCTGGTCTCTGCTCTGGTACCATGCATTTTAATATTTTCAGCTCCATCCCGAGGGATTCAACCGTCTTGCTTCAACGATATACACTGTATAAATATACTAGGTTTAGAATTAAAAACAATAAGTTTGTTATTAATAAGCAGCTATCCCGCCGCGAATTACCCATTGCAAATCAGCAGCTAGATATCCTGCAGTTCTCCGATCTGCGAACGGTGCGCGAATCAACCAGAGACTCATCAGCAATCTACCCGAGCAGCAATATATAACTTTTGGATGACTAATATTTTGATATTCAGAGCTCCAGCAGCTGTATGTGATGGTTCGAAATTTCAATCAAATAATATTGCAGAAACAAAAGAATGGCGCAACACGCACATCGGTTTAGGCTCAAAACTAGGTTGTGCACCTGCTGGTGGTAGGCCCTACGCGAGAACCACCCTAGCAGATTGCCTAGCAGCCGACGCTGCTAGGCTATCAAGGCCTTAGCAGCTTAAGCTGATAGAGGCCCAAGTGCCTGCTAGGGCTGCTAAGTCAGGATAAGGGCCTGATAATCGCCGGCTATTGTCCTGCTAGGCCTGAGTTTGCGGCTAGCCTAGCGGGATAGGCCTAGTTCGTATAGGGTTCGTATAGGATCAACTAGTTTTTAACTAAAACGTATGCTTTACACGGCCTATGTGTACTGCTGAATGGTTCACGGCCTTATATATTTTAAGCCCACCGGTAATGGATGCAGAGACATTTCACTGGCCACAGAGCAAGTGTTTTGTACCTTTGTCGATTTGTACCTTCATTTTCATTTTCGCCCCTTTATATTTCCAGATGATGATGATGATGATGATAATTATTATGCGCGTGATGGTATGGGATCGCGATCTTACACTTTGTTCAAGTATGGACGTTACGTGGCGGGCTGAGTTACGACCAAGCAATCACGTCAGAGAACCTATCATCGGGAGGTATGCATGCATGCGCATGTGGTTGTCGTGATTGGGTAACATGTACACGCGCACACATATCACCAAATGCACTTAACACCGGTGCCTCAACCTTACTAATCAATATGTGGTCATTCTCATCACCTTTCCATGCATGAGCCGTACGACTACGTACACTGGATTGCTAAACCGGCCTAAGCCCTATACACTTCATTCTAGATATAGCCCCGCACGATTTACCATTGTGGGTTTTTAATGTGATGAGTCGATTCAGGCCGTACATGGCCCCCGCACGGCTACAGGGTAACTGCTGGGGCCCTGAATGAATATTTGCCTAACTTAGCTAGCTGCATTTGGGAACCCCTACCTTTGCTTCTTATTGTTTATTGAGTTATGAATGATATAATTTAACGGGACGTACTGTTTACGCTTTAGGAAGCCGCTATGGAAATACACAAAACCTACTACAACGAGTTGTTTAAGGATTATCCCTAGGGTTTTTATTCGACCACAAGCCGTGCGTCCCTGGTAAAGCCAAACTTCCTATGTGAAAATTCTAGCATATATTCTTTCAATGTAAAGCTTTGTGAGCTTCAAGAAATTCATGTTTACCCAATCAAGAAACTGGTGCTGGTCGAGCCGGGACGCGAACGGACAGAGAGAGCACTCAAACGCACACAGAGAAATTTTCACAACACATGTGGATGAAGAACTGTCAATTTGAGACCTTTAAGGATGATCATTAAGCATAGGTTGCCGTTTTTGCTCGCCGTACGTTATAATGACAACTAGTATAAAATATACGATACTTTTAGAACACTCTTCAATATGTAAAAAAAGATATGAAATTGAATTATATTTACGGTGCGTGACATCGCTGTCTCTATCACACAGAGACAAACTCACAATCAGCAGCAAGTTAACAGGAGAGTGTATCCAGAATGTCGCAACACGGTAACTCAATTTGCAGCATATCGAGAGACCCAGTAACCAAAGAACTCGATGAAACCATTGGTTTGCGCTACTGGCAGCTTTTCTACTCTGTCTTCTTCTGGAGCAACTTCGCCACACTGATGAATCTCGTCATAGAAATCCTCACTGCCCTCACAACCGCGAAGGCCACAATTTCCGGCACAGATCCACTTGTCCACGTTCGTGGCATTACTATTGCGCTGGTAGTGCTCACGACGATAAACCTGGTTCTGAGTCCCGCCAACCAAGCTGCCAACTACACCGGGATGCTGGTGGACTGGCGCAAGTTCGGTGCTAGATTTGAAACTTTATTTTACAGCATACCAGAAGGGGAAGATAAGATTAAGGAGAAGGATACTGCTCTTCGCACTCTTCTCGCCGAGGTCAATACATTCGACGCCCCGTCCATCATCCATCCCGTCACCGAAGTCATCGCGACATGCATGATACAGATCTGGAGACGTCATGATACCAAATGGATGCAAATCACAAATCCCAACATTTATGCTAGCTGCGACGCCAATGATGGTCCATCCAGCAACAACGCACCAGACCCCACTTCCTCCACAGCGAATCTAGCGATGACGGGGCTGACCAGCGCTGCTCCTCTCCACGTGTACGTACAGAAAGTGGCGCCACAGTTCTTCCCAAGTCCCGCTGCCGTCCCCTCCCCGGCAATCCCGCCTGGTCCAGGAGCCACCGTGGTGACCGCTGCTGATGACAAACTCACCAGCACACGTGGCGGCGGCATCACCGATGGGCCTTCCACCTCCGCTGCCGGTGGCATTGCGCCCGGCAGTAGCATCCCGTTGCCAGACAATGTAGTAGTGGAGATCTCACCAGCAGGCGCTGGAAGTGCGCCTCCTGCGATTACTTCCACATAACCATAATTGTGAAGGGGATGATTTTAATGGAGAGGCGAACACATTTATTTCAAGTCAGGGCAAATTAGGTTTGTTTTGACGTGCCACCCAATTTCACCTAAACATCGATATGGAGGGATTGCTGGGAAATTGGTGAACGACCGCGAGCTGCTCCGAGGGCAATCGGTTCGTTGGTAATTGAGCTGCTAAGAGCATGCATGCATTTGCGATTGTCATTTCATCCGGCGACGACAGATACGCTCATGTGATTCCTTGCGACCATGCAAACTAGCTGAACGATTATTTGGCATTCCTTTCATTATTTGGCACCTCTTGGCAGTCGCGCACTTATTTGGTTACGGTCTCGCTGAACCCTGTTGGTAAAAATGACACCCATTCCATGCATGCTTTTCGACCCAATTGAGCAAATGTCATTTCTTACAAATAAATATTAATGTTATTAAGTACATGTATGCCATCATAGTCCTTATGTCCAATAGAAGTGAGCGAGATAAGTGATCGATGCGTGTTTGCATGCCTACACTATCGAATGACCACTGCTGTCCATTCCTGTTGTTGCGACAAGGGAATGAGGCACAAGGCTTACAAGATATCGATTGATTGTTGTGTGACTGAAAAACTCGTGTTTAGGACTCCACCTTACATAATAATCCATCATATATGTCGCTGGGCTTTCCCGGCTATATAGGTCATGATGATGCTTGGCTATTGAACGGTACCTACCTTTGTTATGCTGCTGTTATGCTTTGTTATGCTGCTACCTTTGTTATGCTGCCGCTAGTAATATGTTTCAGCTCGCCCTAGTCGCTCGCACATCAACCTAATTAGATAGTCCTTTGGGGACGAAGGTGGGCATGGTGTTGGGTGGAGGAGAGTCTTCACTGGTTGGGTGCGGCTTGCTTTTCCGTCAGTAAATTTGGGCAACTTAACGGAAAGCCGGACATTGTGTCATGTATCGGACAGCACGGCGCACAGAAACACAAAGAGGAGATGCAGTAATACTTCGTAATCTATTAGTAAACAAATCGTAGAAGCATTCGTAAGACAGCTCGCAAATACCTTCGTAACCATATGCAACCATAGTTTAGCTCGCACGAAGTGAATCGTATGCTATACCAAGGATCTTGTGGAGGCTTCGTAACGTTACAAGAACAAGTAATCCGTAACCGTTTATTCAATATACGAAGCCGATATGAAGCGCTTCGTATATGGTGTAACAAGTAGTTCGTCAGCTCACATTCGCAAGCATTCAACCACGAAACGTAGCCGACACACACACATAGTGCTCTGTACGCATATGATAATGAAGCAAGCAACTAACTTGTCAACATCGTATTCAACATTATATACCAAGCAAGCTATTGTTTTCCTGCTTCATCCTTTCATCATCTGTGCCTGCGTAAAGGCGCCTTCCCCCGGTCCTCGCCTTCCCCCCTATGACACCTGCCTGATGGACTGCCTCTTGTCCCCACTGCTGCACCCACCCCTGCTATTTCGTCCCCGTCCACGTGCTGCCTCACACCCAGAACCGCCACCTTTACCCTCTGCTGCTGGGCCTGATGGCCCGGGTGGGAAGCCCAGTTGATTACTACATACAGGAAAGAGGCTGGCATTGCAAGGGTCAGCTAAACCAAGCTTCAATCAGCGCAGAGACCAAGAGAAAAACGACTAACACAAGACAACAATACAGCCCACAAACTTCTAAAAGGCTATCCTTTACCTAACCATCCAAGCACGCCAGGAAAAACCACCAGGGGGGGAAACAAGGACAGGCGGAAAGCTTTCCGCCTTGCACGCTGTCCAAATGAAGGCACATATTGTGCCGATAGTTCCACTCATTTGTAGCGGCCCCCAGATGTCTCTCACCGCCCATTTCTCTCCCCCCACTGCCCCATATCTTACCTCCCAAAAGCTCTCAGCCCTAGGCCCCTATCCCCGGGGGGCCCCCAGCCCTCTCCCATTCACCTCTCTGTAATCATATCCGCACGCTGTACCCCTCATGCTTCTCATGCGCCCACGTGATCCTCACGGCCATGATCATTTCTACTTTTTGTCTTCTTCTGTATACTTTGCTTTGCTTGCGATTGTTGGTGCAACTCCACCTGCGGTCGTCACCCCAGTTGGCATTGGGGTCACACCTCCATGTGCTTCACCATCACCATGCCCAGTTGACCGCCCATTGTTCAGACAGGCAGCGAGCTGGTGCACCTCAACTGCACTAATCATGGGATGAGACCACACATATGGAACGATGGCATGTTAACAAATGAGCATGCACATTGCTCGCTTCTCAACAAAGTGTGTGCCATCAACACCTAGCTGGCGGCTGATGTAGGAAAATCCCAGGCGTTGCCGCAAAGACCCCATATGCTCAACAGAATGTATGCGTCAGTGCTCCGACATGGTTAAGTATGGCATGAAGCAGGCATTTGCACCCGAACTGTCCAGTGCAGCCGCATACCTGCGCCACTGCCGGCCCCTGAGTATGGAGAACGGCATTGCATAGAGCGGCCACCCAGGCTCGGACAGCCCCTGCCTTGCAAGATACATGCGCCCCACCTTCTCCACCTTCACATTTTGCAAACACGCTAGCAGAAACCGCAACTCGTGCTCTCTTGCCCCAGGGTGCCCCTCTCTGCTGGAACTGCCTGCAGCTTCACAAAGGTGTGCACCATGCCAATGGACGGCTTGGTCTCTGGCCGGCTCACATCACCCTCTGTGTACCAGACCAGGAAGGACAAAACTATTCTGAGTTTGGTGTCAGGGGATGGAGGAGGTTTCACATGTTACTTACCGTACACTACTTCACCTGGTGGTTGGACCATTTCACCGGCATCTGCCACCAGCTCCTCCTCGGAGTCTTCACCGCCCGTCAATTCTTGGTCTAGGAGTTCGTCGTGCTTCTGCTTCAAGCTCCGAATCAGGGTCAGTTGAGTGCACGTCGACGCCTGGTAAGAGATCAGATGGCCCAGCCCCATCTGCAGCACCAGCACTGATCAAGAAAAGGTTGCTGTTGGACAACCACAGGTGCCCCTGATAGACCTCCCAACAAGCTTGTTCAACAGCATACTGTCACACTTCCGTTCACGGATATTGCCCCCAACCACGGCCCCAGCCGAGCCCAACCTGTGGTGTCAGTTCTAGCCATGGTAGCAGTGATTCCCTAGGGGCCCCGGTTGGGGCTCCACTCCATCTCCCCGCAGGGAGCTTCACCTGTTGCGAGAGCAATCAAGCAGGTCATGGGCTGTACCTATGCTGCCCACCACATCGTCAACCCCAACGTGGATAGACGCCCACCACCTGTACGGCCTGACACGAAACCTTTGTGCTTGCTTACCAGCAGCATGTCCCAGGGATAACGTGCCGGCACCTACAAGTGCCTGGTTTGGAGACCTATTTAGGTGTGGAGTAATGCCTTGGTTGCACGGGGATGCCGTCACACTATCCCCAATGTTCTGAAAATGCTCGTTGATGTGCTCATGAACTGCTGTCGGGGACTGATTCACAAGGTTATTGTTCTCGCAAAGATCAGCATCTGTGGCTTGCTGTGAGACTGGCATCACTGTCGCTGGATCCACCAGGGCACATGCCTTCACATGCTTGTATGCATTTGACCTGCTGGAGGCTGAAAATGGCTTTTCACAAGTGACACAGGTATGGGTGCCGTACCAATACACTGCCGGAAGTTTAAAAGCATAACCCACGTCTTGACGGCCTGACCACATGCGTTGAGCAAGGTAGGTGTTGAGTAACGTCCGCACATTTATATCCGTCGCGGCTGCAGCCATTCGAGCAAAGAAATCATGCATGCACACACACATACATACACATACATACACATACGTACACATACACATACACACGCATACATATAAACGGGCCAAAGACTCTCAACAGGTAGAGGGCATGGGTGCCCCCATGTCGTTGGACGGTGAAGGACCCGATTATAGTGACCTGCGAGCTGACCAGGGGCGCCTTAGTTGATTCGGCAGATTCCGCTGGATGCCGGTGGTGGGTGCTGAACCCGGGAAGAGCACTGAATTCGGAGAAGTCGGCATAGGAGACCGGATGAGGGTGCCCCGAAACACCGGGAAAGGTAGGGACTGCCAGGTTAGTGGCCACGGGTGATGTACCCCCCTATCCCACACACATATAAACACACATACACATACACATACATATACACACCCTTTCACACACGCCAAAGCGAAGCATGCATATCTGCCTTGTTCAAGTACGTATGCAAAGCCATATCTCCTCCCCCAGATGCTACGACAATAATGTTAAGCAGTTCCCCTACACGGGGGTTCATGCTTTTCTCTGTAAGCGCACCAAAATAGTGCCACTAAGTACTCAACAGTGCAGGTGGAGATAACAAGTACTCTGCATGCAATCGGGCAACATGGCACCAACCTGGTCAGAACAATCATGCCTCACTACTTATGCAGCAACAATTAAGAGACATCGATGCAAGGCTTTCCAGCGCCGCTCAGGCAAGAGAGCCTGCATGGGCACGCTTTGTAGCTGTCCTTTCACTGCTAGCCTCCACACTGTAACTGCCGCTCAGGTATGAAGGAAGCTTGGCTCGCCACCCAGGACTGTGCACGAAATGCACGCCTTTCCAAACCGCGGAGCACATCGGCCCTACGCAGGCTAGCTGGTCACTGCCGCCAACACTGCCAACATGCTGCAGGAGGAAAGCATAAGGGAACAAAGGTCGTTGAGGTCCCAGCAGGTATTAATGGTCTTGACATCTATAGTGTGGTGTCCATATGTAGGCTGCAAGGATCCATCCTCCTGCTGAGGTACACATAACATGAACTCTCCATACCTCCTTTGTGTTGTATCTCTGTGTTAATATCCGCCAAACTGTTTAGGCCCAATCAGAAGATGTCCAGTTTCCTGATCATCCGGGATATTACCCTTAGGTACCCCAGGATACTACACTTTGTTTGGAGCAATCATGTGGAGTTCATTCATCTCTATGCTTTGCTTTGATGTATTTGGTCCTTGCATGCATGCATATACATACACAAGCATGTGGTAACCCCCTCCCCTTCCGGAACGGCCCTGGAGAAGGGCCCGGGCATATTACCCTGCGAGTGCATGCCCCTGCATACGCCCCGTGGCCTCGATGGGGTCTCCCTTGACGGCTTCTGCCTCCACCCGCAAAGCCGAAAAAAATAGGGACGGGAGGGCAACGCACGAGTGCCATTTCCGCACCGGGCCAGCACCTGGCTGCTCTTGGCCTGTTTACCCGACCCTAGGAAAACTCAGGGATTTTACTCCTATATTGGCTTTGGCAACTCTGGCGCAAAGCCGGGATAAAGCCAGGACCCTAGTGTAGCACCCTAGCGCAAAGCCAGGACTGCGTGGCTCTCTGCGTATTCATGGGTGGAGGCTCTTCTTCTTTCAGCACTCACGCTTCCAAGTGACGAACAATCTCCCCAAACGTGGGCCGGTCCTTGGGTGACTGCGCCCAGCAGGACGTCACCAACCGGGTATATGACGGCGACAACCACAACGGCATTATTGGCCGGTCGCCGTTGAGCAGCACACGGTGGAGGATGCGGGCGGCGTTAAGGCCCTTGTACGGCCGCTCGCCTGTGGCAAGTTCCCACACTGCGTTGCATGAGGCAAGAGCGGGAAGGCAGTGGGTGGCAGCGAGTGGCATGGCACATGAGTTGTGTAAAGCATATGGAAGCCCACGTATATATCCGCTGGATACACAAAAATCAAAAGATGCTTCATACGACGCACAGGTGCAACAGCTGATCACACACGCCACCTCGACCTGGTGATAGGGCCCCCGACTATCTGTTTACACAAAAAACAAAAAAAGAAGCAAATAATCGTCTGTTCATTGCGAACTACAAAAAGACATATCTGGTTCCATGTGCCTTGCGGTCCCCTCCTGGAGCTCAACACCTTTTCACCGAAGCTGAGGCGCTGTCACATGTGGCTCACAGAGCTATGCGAAGCCCTGGTGTCTGCCCTCCCGTCCTCCGTTCTCCACCCCGCCTCACAAGTAATGCCAAAGGCATAGACGTCCGCCGGCTGTGACATGTGGCCCTTGGTCCAGAGCTCTACATGTAACGGCGGCACAAAAGCCCCGTGTATGGGATTAGGTTAGGGGGAAGAAAGACAGTAGCTTTGTCAAGGCATAGAAGGACGGTTGGACCTGGCAAAGCGTGGCGTGCGGCGTGTGGCGTGCCGCGTGCGGCGCGTGGTGTCATCGATTTTCGGTGCGTGCGCAACGTCCGTGAGCTGGTTCCTGTGACTGCGCCCTCGGGGCCCCTCCCGGCCCGAGCAGACACCCAACGTGCGAGCGCCGCCTTCACATCGCCGCCTTCCTCGCACCTGGCGCCATGTGGGTCGGTGTGCCGTAAGGCCGTGTGGACACGTGCGTCCGGCCGCCCGTGAGCACACGGCTTAGTCCAAAGTCGCAGACCTGCCGGGCAGGATTGATAAAGAGGGAGGTTGTATGTTGTTCCAATGGACGAGGACGAGGTCGAGGACGAGGGGCAGCTAAAGGGCGATACATTCCTGCAAAAGAGAACCAGGGCACCGACGGCCATGAACGGAGTGCTGGCGATGATAAATCACGAATGAATGAATAGAAGGACGGGTGATTGGTAATGTACTGTACTGTGCTACAGTACAGTACAGTACTGTAATGCTATGCTACCATGCTTGGTGCGTGTGTGTACGTTGTAATAATGTATCTCGATACTTGTTCACTACTGGATTTGCAGCTGGAAATCTGTTATGTTCTGTTACATTCTGTTATGTAGTATCAACGGTCTGCCTACAACAGACTTCCCTTGAATGGACTACCGACCGTGCATATGGCCTGGCGCTAGCTGCACGGGGCAGAGAATAATGCGCTGAAGGCTGTGTGAACATCCACCTGCGGGGAGTCCGGCTGCTGATTTGGATAGGTGCAAGGATCCAGCAAACCAATCCAGCAACACGTGGTTTCGGGGCGTCTGCGACTTCACGAACCCGGCAAAAGCTGCGGATTTCGGAGCTCGGGGCCGTTTAGCAAGAACGGCATTAAGTCCGGATGACCCATGGGTATTAAATCGCAAGTACTCGGCGTTGCCCACCTTGGCAACCCAGCCCGCCAGCATGTCGTTGGGGTTGGCTCTCGACAAAGCGGAAGCATCACTGGACCTTGCCAACAGCACATTTGACAACTTCAGGTCTGCCAGAGTGAATGTGAAGAGGTAGGGCGGTTCGGGTAATGACAGAGCAGAGCGAGCGTAGTTTTAAGGACAACAAGCAGTGGCGAGGGCGATATCACCGGTTCCGGTTCTGGGCCAGGATTAGTGCAGTGACGGCTCTCTCCAGTGGGATCCACCATATCCAGCATATATATATCACCCATATTACCTATATTACCCTTTACCCATATATATCAGCCATCATATCACCAATATATATCTCATCCGTCACACTTAAGCTTTTATCATTAAGGTATGTGTTTTTCTTGCGCATAGCTTCATTTTAAAAATAAATAGCAACCCTTTTATGAACCTGTTCTTTTTGTCTTGAGATATATATTATAAACATATTATTTAATTTACACCCTTTTCAAAATGTACACAGGAAAATTATTAAAAAAAGGCGACACCGGGATCAGAAACGAAACGCAAATCGCTAGATAAACAAAACGAAGGCGAAGGGAAAGGCAACATGTCTGGGGCAGATGCGGTCACATCATGCATCCATCACGTACACATCGTCAGCCTCCGATCCACAGCTGATGAGCTGAGGATTGGTGGATACTGCCTTGTGTTGTATCTCTGTTGTGTCGGCCTACAAATGCCCGATCGGAAGATGACTGCCTGCGGCTCAATCTTTGACACTACCTGTAGATACCCCGGGATACTACACCCTGATGGAGGTGTTTGCGTTTGGCTGTCTAGAGCCCGAGCATTCATCAACCCCCATTAGGTCGGCACATCGTCCAATGGCCGTTACCTCCCGACCCAGACCTGTATTTACAAACCCATTAGCACGCACAAACATATACCTGAAGTAATCACATACACATATACACACACGCGCGCACAGACATATACAGTACGTACCTCCGTGGCAGATTCCCATGCTGTGTATGTACGACATTCCATATGCAATGTCCAGCGCAAGTCGTAGCAGCACGGACTGCGGGATGGGCAACCGAACCGAACGAGGCTGAGCGGATTGGGGAATATTCTTTGACTTTTGTGAGCAGATGCCTCTCATGGTCTGACAATACGTTTGTCTTCCCGAGGTTTCACGTTAACGTTATGTACGGCAGGACTCGCAGTCAGTTACCTCATATCATATAACTTGATCCACACCGATGGCTCCGCGACCACCACACCACGACCATACCTCTCTCGCTCTCGCTCTCTCGCTCTCACACATAACCAGGTCCGGCCGCTCGTCGGGACCGCTCCAGCTCGCGGCCCTCCACGCGGACGCACTGCCCCCGGCACACAGCTCCATCACGAGAAAGCCGTGACTGCCACCTGCCGCAGGCTGAGTATATGCTGCTAACCAAAGCGCTTCCAACGGCAGAGCTACCGCCGCAGCGTCGGCGGGTGTTGACGGACCCGTCGTGAGCGGATGGCGCGGCTGTGACGGCGGCGAGGGCGTCGTTGGACTGCTGCACCTCGCGGAGGGACTGTGTGTGGTGCCGGTGCCGTCCGACGCGAATTTGGCCCGCGGGCCCGCCGACGCTTCCGAACCGTCCCTTCCGACACCGCCGCCGTCTTCGCACGTGACCGGGGCCTTCTTATCCCGTGCCATCAACGCTACGACTGTCTTGCATGCGTTGCCGCCACTGTCGGCGACGCCAGCTTGCATCAAGAAGCCGTTAGATGATACTACAACCTCCGGACCAATCAGCTTAGCGCCCGTTCGCTCCACATACTCCTGGCGGCGCCGCTGCTCGTCCCATCGAGATAACACGTCCAGTGGACTACGACATCGTTCAGCGACGTCACCGGCGGTGGTAACGGCAGCGGCAGCTGCTAAAGTGGCATCCGTGTCGGCGTCGCCGGCGTGGGAGCTGCCAGTCGTGTCATCAGGTGCCGATTCCGACAGCTCCGTCACCTCCTGTTTCCCCAGTTCGGACAGCCTGACAGGCATTAGCGGTGCGTTATCGGGTTGGGCGCGGCCACGAAGCTCCAGCCGCTCGCTTCCAGGCTGTGACGTCGAGGTGGGGCGCCCGTCCCTGCGCGGTCCTAATGTCTCCGCTGCTGTCCCAGCTGTTGGATCTGCTGCTGCTGCCGCCAGCCCCGCGAGGTGGGCAGTAGCATTGCCAGCTTCCTGCGATGAAAGGGGCGCCGGCAGCCCCTGATTACTCCCGACCTGCTTACCACCGTCCCTTCCCCCGTCGGGGCCGCAACTGGTGCCAGAGCTGCGGCACACGTTGGGCGGCAAGGACATCGCCTTGAAATCTACTACGCCCGACTCTGACCCGCCGGTTAAGGCCTCCGCCGGTGCAGTCTGAGCCATGGTTTCAGAGCCTTGGACCAAGTCTAAGGAAATGGAGCGGTTGTAGCGCCCCGCGGCCGCGTCCTCCTGGCCTCCACCGCAACCGTCACAGCCGTTCAGACGCTTGCCCTGCACGCCGTAGGAGCCTGCCGGGCTAGCCCCTGTCCCAGTCCCAGACGTACGGACATGGTCCCCGGCTTCCGGTTTTTCCATAACCATCGTGCGGTCCGAGCTGCGACGATCTGGAGGTGGCGTGGGGCCAGCCCCGCTGCTGTCGGTGCTGGTGGTTGCACCGCCTGCACCGCCGCTAGTCTGCAATCCAAGCTTACCACCCGGAAGAACTTGCGCGAAATAGAGCGCGGCGACCACGTTTGGGTGCCTGTGGGGGATCAGGCAGCCCGCGGCGCAATGGTCGGAATGCGACGAGTTATGCGACACATGAATAGATCGATGGAGCGATGGAGTGGACAACCCAAATCAGATCAGATCAGATCAGGACAAATACTGTCGACCTAATAAATGGGGCGTGGGGAGGAAGAAAGAGCTGCGGGCAGTGCGTCGTGTGCTCTGTGGTAGAGGGAGCTGCGCATCGGTTTAAATAAGAATTAATTGGATTTTTATTGGATTCTGATCGGATCGGAGTTTGATGGAATGGTGTGTATTAGATGTATACGACAAGATTTCCTTTCCTAGTATGGTTTGTGCAGAACTGATGAACGCCTCGTCTGTCTTCTCGGGCCTTGCGTCCGTACACACGGTACTTCATCTTGTGTGAGCCGTGCTTGTGTAGCCGCCCCTCCACCTGCTCTCCTCTAGCGTCTTGGTCTCATCGTTACGGCCGTTTGTTCGTCAATCGCCCAGATTGGTTCATCGCACCCATCTTTCCCCAGTGAAGTCTGTTATAAGAACCGTCGACGGCCGGTCGTACGCACCGCAGGGTCTGGCTGAGCAACACCTCGCTGTGCACCGACCGACACAGCTCCGCGCCGTACTGTAACACCTTGACAGCCACGGGGCGACCTTGCCAGGAGCCTAGGAGGGAGGGGGCGGAGGTGAAGAGGAGAAAGGTGATGAAAACGTAGTGGAAAGGAAGATAGGGAAGGGGCGGAATGAAAGACAGGTAGGAAGGCGTATGGAGGGGAAGGGAGGGGAGGGGATTTCCTAGAACGAATGGATGAATGAATAAATGAATGCGATAAACTTGGAGATTGAAGGGGAGACGAGGACGACATCACATGGCGAGGCCAGGGCATGGACCCCGCTAGCCCTGACTGACAGGTTCATGTCCGGACTATCAGAGGTTCCTACCTCCGCCCTTTGCCCCATTTGCCCCCTTGGGGGGGGACGTAGCTACCCCCTTGGGTTGGTGATGCCAACAACATCGGATAACAAACCCGACCTGGATGCACCGAGCCAGGAGCACCCTCGGCCTCACCTAGCGGGACATACCAAACCCTCTTCCCAGTGTTCCGTCGGCCAACATGTCCTCACGTACACACACGCCAGGAGGTCTATTACAGGTTGTGTCATCCACTGGAGTCTGTCTACTGGAGGCGCGAAATTCCTTCCGAACCTTTCCCTAGCAACGTCTGGGGCCCCGGCCGTTGATCGCCCCGGCCCACGATCTCTTTTCACTTTCCGCAGTATATATGCCCCCGCCATCCTATCTTCCTCCCACCCCCCTCCGATTTGATCGGCTGCAGCAAGTAGCGCGGACTCTTAACTGCCAACTGCCAACAACCAATTACCAAGGCACTACCCTCGGCGCCTCTCACCTTTATATACCTTCCCAAATGAACCCGTGCCGATGACATTTGTCAGCTCTGCCAAACCGGAAGGCAGGCGGCGTGCACATTTGGTTAACGGTTTGCGTTGCGAAGATGAGAGAAAGGGAAGATGAGAGAGGGAAGGACCCATCCCGCATTCCAACTTCAGCTCAGTGCCACTCAGTGGGACGACCAATACCCAATATCAGACACCGCCCATGGACAAAAAAGCTTGGAAACTTCGCGCGAGATGTCCGTGTGAATAAACTCGCCCTTAACTAGCACTAATAGCACTACCAGCAGCACTGCTAACAGTAGCAGCAGCACTTGCACTAACAGCAAGGTGCAGGACAACGTAGTCACCTCATCCACACTCCTGGAATCCCCAAAGGTACATGTCAGCTGTCTTAATATCCGTTCGCGGTGCTGATCAGTGTCACCCTGCCATATCGAGACGGTACCCTTTGGCGGCTCACGGCGCCCTTGGCACCCTACCCCCGTCCTATCATCTCTTCCTGCCGTACCGTCTGCGGTGTCGGAGCGAGGGTTTCATGGCATGAGCAATTGCAATGGGAATTGCCTCCTCCTCCGCCCTCACGCCCCAACCTACCTATCGTGATGCCGGCCACCACCACCACCGGCTGGCTCCGCTCCTCGCCCGCGGACTTGCTAGACATCGCCGGAGCCATCGACATGAAGCGGGGCCACTGCGACGGAGACTCACTACTGCTGGGGACCTGGTAGCTCTCCCCCAGGGTGCTTATTGACAAGGAACCACCATCAGCCAGGGCCGCCATCACCTCCGGATACGTGCCCTGTAAGTCCAGTGTGGAAACGACACTGTCGGCAGCGTCGCCCTCGTAGCGATGTGAAGGGGAATGCGGGTGTGACGACTGCGGAGCCGTCGCCGTCGCTGCTGCCGTCGCTGCTGCCGCTGCCGCTGCCGTCGCTGCTGCCGCTGCCGCTGCCGCTGCCGCTGCCGAGGACACCACTGGCACCGCTTCTTGGCTGCAGAACATAGCAGAGCGCAGTATCTGATAATACAATACTATGGGGCCTCGCTGAACATGGCACAATTGTGATCGAGGAGATCTGCGTTCAGATTTTCGAACCCTGGTGGGTGAGGTGATGGAGGCTGAGGTGATGGAGGCTGAGGTGATGGAGGATGTTTCCTCATATTCCTGCATTCTCCTGCCACGCCCTTCTCAGTATGTCCGTGGGGAAACCCCCAGTCGTACGGCATTGCCGTGCGGGCTAAGCTCCCCCCCTACCTCCCAAGTGCCCGCTTCCTGTGACTGGGCTTATCCTTCCCCTCTCAGCCCACCGCGTCCTTGACCGTGTCCCTCCACTCACTCGTGGCCGTTTCCAGCAACGCCATTTGCAGAGGGTTGCTGGTCGCGAGATCTCGGCAGTGCCTTGCAACGGCTGTCGCCGTTTCCGTCACCTGCATTACCTATTTCCTCCACCATCACGATCTTGACCGCCATGGAATCTTCGAACGGCGGCGGCGCGCCGTTGCCGCCGACACTTGTTAGGTTTGCCATGGCGCCGTCGATTCTGCGGTGACAGCATCGACGGCGGTGCAGTACGACAGCAGCCGCGACGGCAGCCAGGAGCGCTGTGCCGCCCAGGGCGCCTGCAGGCAGCAGTATTGAGACACAAGGCAAGGACTTAATGGAGGGAAGCACTGGGTAAGAGGAAGCCTACGCTGAAAAGCTGCAGCAGTGGCCGTAGCCGTAGCAGTAGCAGTTTTAGCAGTGGCAGTTTTAGCAGTAGCAGTAGCAGTAGCAGTAGCACCAAATGGGACCACAAACCGGCAAGGGATGCCAGGAGGATCAACTAACACGTGAAATTGACAGGACCTAATCAACTTGCCAACATAACCTGCCGAGGCCGAGGCCTTGCACCCATAACGTACCGCGTGTCATTGCGCGCGACAAGCCCTCCCCGCGCTCGCTCTTTTAACTGCACCCACCTCCCACGGCTGCTGCAACGGGTAGATGTCTGCTCCCACCCGAGCCCGTGATACCGGCCCCGCTATTCCTTGCATTATCTTCCGAGCTGCCGCCGCGTTTTCCCGATGCTGCTTTCGCTTCTGTTGCTGTCGCCCTCTCCGCCGCCGCCTCCTCCAACTTCCGCCACGTATCATCCACCGCGGCCATGGCCTCAATTTTCCTGGATAAGCAATGGTCCATTCCTCGGGCGCTCTCGCACTCGGCCGGGTCAATGGGCTCCGCGCATCTGGAGGTCGAAGAGGGCAGGGAGGCGAATACACGGGACCTGATACTGCTGTAGGCCTGATACGCTGAAAAAGCACATTCGCTAAGGGGGGGCCAGGCGGGCGGCGGGTCAAGACAGCAAATAAGGGAAGGGATAAAGGGCGCGGGGGATAAAGAGATGACACAGCCACGCAGCCTCACTAACATTTGCACCTAACATCGCCACCTCATAAAAAATAAGTGTGTTTCCTTTTTTATTCGTTTTGGCTTTTCTGGCGATATAGCTCCAGAAATCTGTATATTATGCACCCGTTGTCTTCCCTAGTCGTCCCAGCTCGCCTGCCAGCCTCAATCCACGTCATCCGGAATCTCCGAAATATCCTCGAAGCGCCGAAGAGAGTCACACAGCCGCCGTTATAGAGAAAGCTGTTTAACGCATTCCACATCCTTTGCTTTACATGTCTGCAACTGAGCAGATTTCTTTTCCATTATCAGTTTGGACACATCATCCCAGCCCGTCACGGCTCCCAAGCGACTCCTCGCCACTCACACAAACAAGGTGTCCACTGCCTGCAGCTCGTATCCGCCGCCGCTCGTGGCCCCGAGCACACCAGTGGTCGGCATCACTGTGCTCGCGGTTGCGAACAGCACGGCCTGTCCAGTGCCATAGCTCTGCTGGAGGGGGTCCTGGGTGCGCTGCCAGGAGGCATTACGGACATCGTTGGGCAAGCTGGCGGGGGGGTACTTGTAGATGGCGCTGACGAGAGCGGACGGTGGCAGGCAGCTGAAGCAGAAGTAGACGGTCTGCTGGTAGCGCACGGTGGCGTTTGGGCTGCGGTCAAAGATGTCGAGCTGAGGAGCGGAGGGAGCGGATGGCAAGATGGCGGCGGGAAGGGGGGTCAATTCTCAAATGCTATTGTTGTTGTCGTTGTTGTTGTTGCGGCGGGGTAGATCGCAGAAACGTTAGAGAGGTGGAGAGCTGACCCTTTTACGTGTGATGGAAGATTAAGTAAGGTGCGTCAAGTAAAATCCCTCAGCTAAACTAAACTGAGAAACATGAACTTCCAACCTTCGGACATACATTGCGCAAATGAGCGCTTGTGTAAATGATCACGCACGCCTCATGGGATGCAAGCGTAACGTTACGCTTGTAAAAATTATGCTGGATCTGAACCTGGACCTGAGGACTGCGTAAGCACCCCCGTTATTTTGCATCACGACGATTCGCATTCGCGGAAGCTGGGGACACAGACTAGTCCCCTCATGCCATCTACATGAACGTGATGGATACGGGATGTGGTTAAGCAGTGGAAAGTAAAAATGGCGCTGGTCGGTTTCTGCTTGGGGACCTGCCGCAAGGCCACCGCGTTGATTCACTTGTTAATCTAATCATGCGCGTAGTGCACATTGCTGCCCCTTAACATACAACTCAGAAATTTGGTTGCGCTCTGAAACTGAAACAGACTAAAGAGAGGGTTAAGACTAGGAATCGCGCGGGTAACGCACATGTGGAGGGGAGATTGTAAAGCTTCGCAAGCTATAACTGTACCTGTGAACTCTTCCTAAATTCTAAAAACGGATCAACGCAGTCCCTTCTTGCATTGCAATGACTCTGCGATATTATTACTTTGAGGAGGCGAATTGGGGACCTCAGGAATTCGCGTACGTTACCGTACTGCATCACGATTTGGTACGAAGCGATACCGTACCATATCGGCGACGTGGCCGTGCGTGCCTGTCTTACCTCTGTCGCACGTCTTAGCTGCTTCAATAGCAAGAATTCTCTTTGCTCCCAGAACAGAACAAAGCCGGATATGATGTGAGAAACCCAGGCGAAACTGATTCCGTTAATGCTGCAAGAAAGCTATATTTTTGGTTATATTTTGGAAATTCAGACATTTAGGGTAATGAAATTGCCCTGAATTGTACGAGCTAAGAATATTAGCTGCTTCAGAGAATCGGTTTTCTATTTACGCAGTTAGCACCGTTGCAGTTGCCGCCGCGCTGTCTCCCAATTGGGCATTGACCCCGAGAGACAATGCATCCCAACACGCATCATCATCTGCACCCACGCACATACACACGCACAAATATTTTGCGCACCTCAAAACCACTGCGCGTGCGCACGTTACGGAGCTCCACCTGACGGCAGCGGTGCCGATGTTGGTGTTGATGTCGGTGTTGGGTATAGCAATTGAAGGAAAACGTTGGGATTTGAAAATATTTTGTTTGTGCGCATACGATAGCGGGGCGGTTCGGTTGGGGGCAAAAAGGAGTGTTTCGGGAATCTGGAATACAAAAGTGAAAATCACAAAGCACAGGTTGTAAACCCTGATGCAAGAGAACAGTGTCATGCGCGATGTCAAGGGTTCTGCGGCACATTGCATCATAACCTTACGTGGTGACAAGCACGGGCACAAGCAAACCCCTTTGAGCCAGATTCCCCAATGCCGGGGCCAAGCCCATTTCAGCGCATATTTCGCAAAAGTGGAGTTAGTTGTGCGCAATGGCCAAGCCCCCTATCCCTATGCTCTGCATGCCCGGCAGCGAATGTGGAGTATGATACAACTGTGGGTGAGGGATTAGTCGGCTACAACCGAATGATCCGTGGCCGTTGATCTGGGTCATTGGGGGCTGATCTGGGTCGCAATCAAGCCCCATCGCCGGTCACGCCACAACTGGACACCGTACCTGGCCAAACACAAAATAGACTCCCGGCTGTAAGTGGATTTTGTTTTCCGCGAAATTCAAGTCCAGAATTGGATACCAGTCCGCTCCCACAATGGTGAAGTTTGTGAATCTTATAATGGGGTCAGTGGCTAGCCAGACGGACGGGTCCACACGCACGTTCGCAATCAGCTGCACGGATGGAATGCCGTTGTCAAGGATGGCGTCCACCAGCTGCGTGGCGGTGGAGACCTTCATCAAAGCTGCGACTGCAGCCGCGGTAACTGCTGGGGCTGAGGCTGAGGCCACCGAGGCCGGCGGGAACGGCACGCAGCCGATAACGACAGCGAGGACCAACAAAAAAAGTGTAGCTTGAGATCGCGACGGTCGATGCAACTGGTAATTTGTCGAGATGCAGTTGTGAGACGTAGAGGGCAGGCTGTTAGCCACCGAAACCATGGTAAAAGCTGCATGTACTGAGCGCAACGGAAACCGACGGTTGACAGCCGGGCCTACCATGGACCGCAGCAGCTGCCGACCATGGCCGATAGAAAGTTGTGTAATAGCGAGGATTGGACGATAAACGTCCAGCCGGTGTTAATCCGTCAAGGAACAAGCAAAACTGGACTCAGCCTCTACGTTCCAACACTGACCGCCGGGTAGGACAACGTCATGAGCAACGAGTCCCAAAGTAGCATCAATTTTGTGTGCAACAAGCGCACGCTGATGCGCCTAGTAAAGGACCAGCTCGGAATGCTGCAATAATAAGGCAGTGTTTTCCCTTGGCATTAGGAGGGAATTGCTTTACAACAACGTATTGTATTTCATTCATTTCTTTAAGGCATTAGGCTAGTCGACTACTTTCGCACTAGTAAGGAACCATAATCACCGTATCAATGAGATGTCAGGATGTCCAATATTATTGAGAAAGTAGTGACCATGACTGTGATTTCAAGCGGCACAGGACATGCGGTCTTGTCGTTGTTTGGGTGTAGGAAGGATACGGCAGAGTTGTTGTACGTCACAGCCTTGCCCGCTGAAATACGAGCTTCGCCGTATCGTTCCATGATATAATATGCTTCGTTGTCTGACATATGCAGATGCATAGCATGTTCTTCATCCTCTGTCCTACATGTAGTCTTAAATTGCCTGTAAAATGTGGCTAATGATTTAATTTCATGATGTAACCTGACTTTTTATTGAGCTTTAGCAGATTCCAAAATTATGCATGCGGCGTGCTGAACATTTCATATATGTCTATTATCGATACGGTGCTGTACGTACATATTTTCTCACTTTTCTCCCTACTCCTGGTATTTTAGGCATGGTGTATATTGAATAATTCAGTATGTTAACACGAAGAAGGGTGGAATATCGAAGGAAGCTACGGACGCGCGTATATGTGTATGGACAACGAACCCTAGCGCGCCTGTACTGGACAATCTAGACAAACTATGTCCGATTTTGCTGCATAAATATATTCGCGATGTCTGAAATAATTATCCGAACATGTGGGAACTGTATTTTAGAAGTACACCTCCGAAGTTTCACCAAAGTGGCGCTTACCGCCTGGCCGTATTGCCGCAGGCCGGTATCATTGAGCTGCCTGCTTCCACAACACATCGCCAGTATAATGTGACACAAACTACCTCTACGTTGAGCATTGGAAACTCCAAGATTCCCACTTCGGCAACATACACTGGACGTTCCAGGTGCAACCGTATAGGACCACTCCAAGACTGAAGGAATTACGGAATCAGCAAATTCCTATAATCTACACAAATTGGCCGAAATTGAGCTTGTTAATTCAGCCCTGTATCACCGTCCGTACCATTACCAGCCCGTAGTGTCGTAATGTTTCGATATGACAGCTGGCCAACACCATCAAATGCAACAAGCCGGAAATTTACCAGCCGAATGGAAACCATCACTGCACCGAAGCTCACTTTCACCCATCCATTATCTGTAACAACAGCTGTTATATCCTTCGACACTGCTCGAAACATACAATTCCCAACCTGCGCGATTGCCCGATTTCGCATCAGAAAACATCTGAGAAGATACACTTTTCACAGTGCAGCGTTAACTACGTTGGCGACTTAGCGGATACATCAGCGCAGACCCGTCTCTTTGCGAGGGATACACATTTATCCGTTGGCCCCACCCACACTGGCATTCACTTCTTGGTGTAGTAGCCCTTGTCCGTATGGACCCGAGGGTTGTTCAGTACCGAGCGATGCTCGTTATCCGACAAATTGCGGCGGAACAGCTGCGTGCTGCCACGGCTTGGGTGATCCATGGAGGTCTTGGTTGTGCCTGTCATGAAATCAGACGATTTGAGCACAAAAACGTAACAGCGATAGCTACAAGCACGGATGGAGGTGACGACGCTAAGCTAACAATGTCACGCGATAGCAAGTAACCGCATAAACGCCAGTTCGTTGGATTCTGTCCGCACGTAAACTGGATGTGTAACGCTCTCGGAACCATGAAATTTAAGCGAGCTCACAAAATGCGTCTGAGGAGGAACATACCAGTTGAGTAGTAGTAGTCCATCTTAACTCCTGTTAACGCGGGTGTTTCGAGACAGTATTTTGAGCATTAAAAGATCAAGCGCACGTGAGAAAGCTTTGTATCATACCACACCTTGGTCATTCTGGTAGAAGGCAACACGGCTCTGAGAATTATGGCCAGTGTAATCCCAACTAGTACCCTTAAAATCGTTGTTGTGGTAGGCCTGGAAAGGCTGTTGGCCTTGGCCGTTGTTATACCTTCAGTCACTGACACATATACATCTCTATGTAATTTATCTGGAAGATGCGCCCGTTGCGTGCAGGATGCACCGAAAGCGGGTTTTGCGCAACGTATAGTGGGACGACAACGAACTTGCCAAATCCGAGATCGAATACAAAATGCATAAAAATTTCGCGTCAATATGGCTCTATTGCAACGAATCACGTACCTGGACATTGAGGTTTCGGTTGAATTGACAGGTTACGGCAATAATAATTGAAAAGCCTTGCTTAAAGGATACTCTTACTTGGACCCGGGATTTATAAATAATTGCGCACGCTAAATTAAAGTTTATCCCTTTACAGAAATAGAGATCGTACGGGTGCTTATGCTCGTACGATTTCATTGGATTCTCGCGCCGAATTCGAATGTAACTATTTAGTAAATAGTATCCCGTTAGTCCCTCCCTTTGTCCAAATTGGAAGATGCGATTTCGTAAGTGGAATTGTTGGGAAAGAGGCGTCTTGTTAGCTCAAGTTAACCCTTTTAAGTATCTACCTGGACGGAGGCTTCCCACAGTCTCTAAACTCTCTGTCTCTCTCCCTGTTCTTGAATTTTTCAACACCGCGATTAAATTATGCCTTAGCTTGAAGCCCGTAATCCTGCATTAGGTCACTGCTATGGGCTCAAAGCTTGATGTCACATGCTCATATTTGGCGGTCAGGCCCGATTAACGGTATATAACCGTCGAGCTTTACTCCCGTATCCCCTGGAGCAGGCCAAGTGGGGCGAACGGTTTTAAGGCTTGTGACGGCCTATGCCAGGTTTGCGCGCATTTGGAGGTTGAGAACCATATACAAAATGCTCATAACATCCTTCAATACGATTCGACAGGGGCTGGGGTTCCCATGAGCTGGTAAGGCCCACCCGGCCACCTGCCCCACCTGCGCACTTTGTCTATGCCCGCGCAAATATGGTTGCGCCGGCATAATAGTCGTTCCGTATGGGACTTGAAGTTCAACACCTGCAAGACTGACTTACCGGCAAATAAAGCTAACTCTAAATCAACAACCACCAACTACCACAGCCACCAACTACCAGAAGCTCGTATAATTTTACATCATTACACATACCTTGCATGCAGCTGCATAACATCAGGCTGAGAAACTCAGTCGTGAGCTAGGAAAGGATTTTACTGAAGAGCCCCCTTCCACTGGAGATACCTCCCCCATCTTAGTGAAAGAATATGGAAATGACCAGCGAGTACGTATTAACCGGGCCTTATCAGGCCCTCGCAATTTGTGCCCGCATTAGTGGCATGCACATACACACACACACACACACACACACACAGGCCTGCAGTCCAGCTGTCGAACGTTTGCCTGTGACATTAGCTTCCCCTGTGATGATCTACCGGGCGTGTTTGGGGGTAAGACAGATTTCCCAATCGTGATTTTGGAGCTCGGATGCCGTACAGAGCTACAGACGGCCTTGATTACGCCACATACACGCACGCACACCTCTTATCTGCTACACGCGCACACACGAGTTGATGAATCTCAACCCTTTTACTTTAGCATCACATTAACGCGTACGTGCGCGCGCTCGCACACGCACACACACACACACACACATATATATATATATGTGTGAGTGTGTGTGTGTGTGTGTGTGTGTCATAGCATCGACTTGACATCCTCCTCCTCTTGCTGACAGACTCGCTCAGCCTTCTTTGCCAAGTTAATGGCCAACTAGAGAAGGAGAACATGGCCCCCACGAATCGTCAAATACAATAAACGCCGACATTAAATATAGGATATATAAACGTCGTACGCCTCGTCGTAGAACTAATAGCCCTGACGACGCAGTCATTATGTTTTCAGGCAATGCTGACAGGCAATCGTACGCAGCCCGGCCTGCTATCGTATACTCGGGATTCGGGACACTGCGGCGGATTGCTCACCCCCGCCAAATGTGAGCACTGACCAGCCACGACCGCCGCCGCCACCACTGCCGCCACCACTACCGCTACCTGGCGTACGCTGGGCCCGGCTCGCCTCCTGTCGTACTGCTGCTAGGTGCGCCCCATTGACGAAGAAGAAAGCCCTGCGTTCAGGGATGTGCCGAGAGCGGTTGTGAGAACATCTTGGGACTGGGGAGGAGCAGCGAAAAGGTTGAGAAAAGAGGAATGAAGACCCTGGACCCTAGGAGGAAGGGCTCGAACCAATTTAACCAATCGTCTGTGTTATATCTTCGCGAACCCAACCCGTATCACGAGGTACTGTTTCGCCACCACCACCACCACCACCACCACCATCTCACCAGCACCAGCAAGGCCAATACACGTCATTACGGATTCAATTGCCTTACCATTTGAATGCTTTTATTCGCGGCTTTGACGGCTACCTAGTTTACGTTTAAATGTTTTCACTTCTCTACCTTTTTGGACGGAGCTAGACGCCATCCTCCAACATCGCGACTAGTCAAACCATGCGTTACAGCAGCGTCTCTGCAACGGCCCTACCAGGTCTCGTGTATTTGTCTCCTCTTTCCTTCCTGCCCTCCTTCCCACCTTTCTTATCCTTCCCTGACTCCCCTGACTACCTTAACCTGACTCCCCTGACTACCTTACTGCCCCGTCCCGTCTGCCCTGTCACCCGCACCCCCAACCCCTCCACCTGTTATCCGCAGTGAGTAGCACCACGCCGTTGTGGTTTACCGCCGTGTCCACCGCCACCCCGCGGAACTCAAGCAACGGATGACTCAAGGTCACTGCGCGCTGCACCGCCCGACCCAGTGGCAGAGAGCTGGCGGGGATAGCGGACATCACCAGAGCGCCCGAGGCTGCAAGGAACGGACGCGGTTGTGGAGGGATGGGGGAGGGGGGCCGTTGGGAAGGGAGGCAGCGGGGGCCAAGGTACACAAGACAGCGAGATTTGGAGAAATCCACTTCACTGCGGGGAGGGAAATCAAAGTTCTGGAAATGTCGAAAATGGAGGGATGTTGGAGGGGGGAAAAGCATCGAGGAGGGCTTAGCCAGTATCAGCACAGGTAGTCATGAAAGTAAGCGCGTGATTATGTGGTGGTGGTGGTGATGGTGGTGCAGGACATTGGACGGAGGATCTGGATTTCGGATCTTGGGGGCAAGATGAAAAAGGAGATTGGGGTTGGGTGGATTGTATGGGCGAATGGGCTAGTCAATACCAGCCAGGTTAGTACGACGTATAATGTTTTAGGGATACGCGTACGGGGAATGAAGGGCAATGATGTGGCTGTACTCTCTCGTACTCCGAGATCACGATCTCAGAAGAAGAAAACAGCAACAATTCCGCACATGCGCCGTACAGCTGACGTTCATACCTGTCATATCGTACAGCTGCAGGTCGCCACTTGTGGGGCAAAAGAGTGCGTCTCGGAAGTTGCCGTCGAGAGTCCGTAGCGGCCGCAACCGCATTCCGCTCACGTCCCAAAGCGTAACGGTGGAGTGCATGTCACGACTGGCCAGCAGGGTGCCATCGGGACTACGTAGGGAGGACGGGTCCAGGGAGGGATGAAAGTGATGAACAAAATGAAATGAAATTGACGAGATCTGAAGCCCATAATCCTTATCTTCCTCTCTTTCTCACTTTCTCTTTCCCACTCTTTCACACTCTTTCAACACTGCACAGCTCAGATCAGGTTTTGGCTTCTCGTATCCATTTGGTACTTCGGATACCCGCCTTACCCGTCTATCTCCTAGCCAAGAGCTCGGCTGTCCTGGGGCTATAAATGATATCCAAAACAAACCTCCGGACCCCTCAATTCAATTCCTTTCTCTTCCCTTCCTAACAATTCCCCGTTCAGCCCGTCCAGTCGTTTCCTTTCGCAACACACGACAACTCACTTGAAGCGCATTGCAACGATCCAGCTGTCAGAGGCAGTCGGGTCGGCCTCGTCGCCCTGACCTTCTCCTTTGACCTCCGCAATGCCCGCAGTCGCCGGCCGGCTCCCCGCCACCTCGGTCCTGCCCCCACTGGCATCAGCCGGCAAGGGCTCCGCGTGTCCCGCAAGGTTTTTTCCCGTGGCTGCGTTGAACATGTACACCGCTCGGCAGCCTGGCTCACAAAGCGGGAGAGAGTGGGTGAGAAGAGAGGGGGTGAGGAGAGAGGGGGTGAGAAGAGAGGGGGTTGAGCAATGGGGAGAGAGAAAAAATAGAGGAGCGAGAGGGAAAAGAGACGAGACGGCGGGATGAAAGAGGGAGAGCGGGAGAGCACTAAAAACCTACTGGGGAGAGATCCTAAGAAGGGGCGTTTCCGACAAGTACACGTAAATCTGTTACGGGAATGCATAAAGATGCCTACGTTTTGGTTCCAGGCGTATCTTGTATATGTGGATGTCGGGGGCGGGAGGACGCTGTGACACTCTCCGACAGGCTCAATGAAGAACACTGACTAGGGGTAAGTAAGGGCAAGGCATCGGCCGTACGTGTCGAGGAAGGCGAAGTAGCTGCAATATACTAAAGTACCATTCGATTTCATAGGTAGGACTAAGCCGTCGTACGGGCCGTACCTGCACCGGACACCAAGCGCGCATCATCCGGGGAGAACGCCAGCGCTGACACCCAGGATACCTGTGTGCGTGTGCATGTGCGTGTCATGAAACCGCCGCAGGCCGGAAAGGGGGGCAGTAACGTTATTGTTTTTAGACTGCCACACGAGGAGGGCTTTTACGAACGGCGAGGACATAACGAACAACCGAATTGAAAGGAAATGGAGGGACAAGAGGGATATCGATGTGTGTATGTGGTGTGTATGTGTGTGTATGTATGTGTGCATGTCGCTGTGTGCATGTGGCTGTGTGCATGCGGTTGTGTGCATGTGGCTGTGTGCATGCGGTTGTGTGCATGTGGCTGTGTATGTTGTGTGGAAATGAAACATCACGGCGAAAGGGCAACTGTGAGAAGACCGATAGGTTGATCAAGGAAGGTGAGAACTGAGGTGATCATGACGATAACGACGTATTCCACCAGGCTCTCCCGTACCTGGTAGATGAGGTTCAACTGTTCTCCCGTACTTGTATCCCAGATCCGGATCATTTGATCGTCTGCGTATTTGATTATTATATCATTATCCAGCGATTCATGAATACGGGGGCATCACGAGGTATTAATGATACCGGAAACATGCAACAAACAATCAACTTGGAGCAGGTCAGTGGGAACATCGAAATGAGGGATGAGGCAATAAGTGGGAGTTGAGTTGTATGGAGATTTTGCCGCCAAAAGAAAAGCCAGCGGTCGGTCATTCAAACTCTTTGAAAGGAAAAGATTGTTTGAATTTGAAACCCTAGATTATACATGATCATTATTATGTTTTAAATGTTGGACGACAGGTACGAACATCAGCGTACGGCACACGCCAGTTTTACGGCACTTACAACCGCCGGATGCCAGCTTCTTGCCATTATGCGCCCATGCGACGCACTGCACCTTCCGGTGGTGCCCCTCCAAAATCAGTTGGCATTGGCCTGGGCGGAACACGATTTCTCCATTGGTGACGGCGGCATCGGCTGCAGCGGCGGCGGCGGCAGGGTTGGCGGTGGCGGCAGTGGCTGCAACGGCTCCCTCAGCTCCTCCGCCGTCGGCGTCGTCAGCGTCAGTGACGACGCTTGGTGTCCGACTCTGCAATTTCACAAGGTGACGACTTGCACTCATGTCTTCGTCGAGGGTTCGGTTACGTGGCCAGGGAGGTGCTGACGGCGACGGCGACGACGACGTCTCTGGTGGCGGCGTCGGCGTCGCGGGCAGCAGAGGTGGCGTGGCGTCCCGCGACATTTCCGCTGCTACAATCGCTGCTGCAGCGGCAAGCTGATTTCCTGGCGGTGCCGTCGGCTTCCCGACATACCACACTCGTACGGTCAGGTCATCAGAGCCTGAGGAGCCGCGGTGATGGCAACTGGATATATACACATATCAATTATATCTAACCTAACATATAGTACGATATATACACATATCAATTATATCTAACCTAACATATAGTACGATATCATATAAGTATTATTGCCTTCCCAAAGGACCAAGTTAACCTGAAAAAATTGGAAACCAAAACATTTAAAATAATAACCTCGAAATTTATGAGGATACCATGACTTAACTGTATAGCCAGTCAGAAGTATCTGGAAGAGATGATAATTTATTCGAAATAATTTTATATTACTATTACTCTTTCTCCCTCTTCGTGATCGTGTACTTCGCCCCTCTTCCCCTCCTCACTGGTCGCTATCCTGCTGCTATCCCAGCTCCATGCCACCGCGGTAATCTTGTTGTCATGCCCTCCGCGGCCGGCCGGACCCATCACTGCCATGCGGCGGCCCGTAAACACATCTATCACTCTAACGTTCTCCTTGCTCGGGTCAGCTGATCGGGGTGGGATTAAGGGAGGCGGGTGGCGGGTGGCGGCGGGCAGGAGGGGAGGAGGGAGGAAAACACATTGATTGGGGTGGCTGAAGGGAAGGGAAGGGAAGGGAAAGGGGGGAGACAGGAAAGGGCGAGGAGAGAGACGGGGGAGGCAGTGGACAACGGGTCATAAGGGCCTTCTGAGGGACAGGAGAGAGACGGGGGAGGCAGTGGACAACGGGTCATAAGGGCCTTCTGAGGGACAGGAGAGGTGAGAGCAGACATGTAGCGGGGAAAAAAGGTGCGGGAAATTCCAATCCCCCAACGCTTTGTTTGTTTCCTGTTTGGCTGTGTCACACCAACCCACCCTTCCCCCCCTGATGCCCATTCAGTTCTATCGCGATTATCGCTCCCCCTTCCCCCTTCCCTTTCCCTTTCCCTTCCCTTTCCCTTTCCCTCCCCCTCATGGAATGGAATCCATGCTTCTGTTGCCTTGCTGCTTCCTCTCCATCCCCTCCCCCACCCCGGCTATAGTCCCCTCCCCTTCCCCCTTCCCCCTGGTCTATGCTCACCGCACACAATGGCCAGGCGGCTTCCGTCTGGGGACAAAGACATCATCTCCACGGAATGCCTGAGGGGCAGCCCCCCCGCCCCCGAGTTGGGGGAGCACTCCAGGGGGGCAAACACGGAAGCACCGCCTACATCCCAGATGCGGACCAAACCTGTGTCTGTACGGATCACCGAAGAAAGTCGCAGGGGGAATTTCGGGACGGGGGGGGGGTAGGGAAGGGAGGATGGGATAGGGTGGGTACTTGAGCACGGAGGAGGCAGGAACGGCGATACGACATCTCTGGGATACTGTTGGAACAAGGTTTCTATGTATGTGCATGCGCGCGTGTATGTGTGTATGTGTGTGTGTGTATGTGTATGTGTATGTGTATGTGTATGTGTATGTGTATGTGTATGTGTATGTGTATGTGTATGTGTATGTGTATGTGTATGTGTATGTGTATGTGTATGTGTATGTGTATGTGTATGTGTATGTGTATGTGTATGTGTATGTGTATGTGTATGTGTATGTGTATGTGTATGTGTATGTGTATGTGTATGTGTATGTGTATGTGTATGTGTATGTGTATGTGTATGTGTGAAACGGCGAGAGAGAGCCGAATATTTCAAAATTCCGGAACGCACGTATATATGTATGTATGCGTGTGTGTCTGAGTATGAGTACCAACTTTGAAAAATTTAAATTGCCAAAAAAATAAATTAATTAAATTAGATAAATTATAATAAATAAATTGCCAAAATTGGTACTGTTTCAGGTGTCGTACGGCCGTACTGACACATCACCTGATTCGTCAGCGGACGCTAGCAGTCTGCCGTCGCCGCTGAAGCTGAGACTGGTGACTGCTCCCACCAGACCGCGGAGCAATCCTATCTGCGGTGTGATAGATGGTAAGGAGAACACGGAAGATATATAATTAATTATATATGTCTTGATATAATTTAAATATACACATAAAGAGTAAAAAAGGGTTGCTTACACGTTGCTCGTACTTCCGTGCGGCGTCCTAACCACACGTACAGGACAACCCCATAACGTTTGCTTACTGCGCATCGCGTCACGGTCACCCGTGGTGTGCAATGTGCGCAATCAATATCCTAAGAATTTAGTGCCGTACGTCTAGTCACCTGACGTTTAGTCGCCGTACCTGCCGTTTCCTCGTTGGGGACCATAAGCGTATGATGCCGTTACCGCATGAGTAAGCCATCACGGGGACGTCGCCAAGAATGTCCTCTGCACTTGGGTCTTCATCGTCACCGCGCCCGGCGCCGCCGACGGCGGCGGCGGCTACTGCCGCCACATTGCCGCGTGCGACCTCCGGAAAGCCGCCGCCGGCGCTGGCGGCATCCGGCGTTAAGGCGCCGCTGGCGACTCGTGGCAGGTCGGCGTTGGTACCGAACGCCGCGGTGGCGAGGCAGGGGGCGGAGGGTGCCGTGAAGTCCACGACGGGCGTCTCACCGTCGGCATTACCGGCGGCGTCGGCGTTGTTGGTGCTGCCGGAGGCCTTGGCTGCCATCAGCAGTGAGGCCGCCATGGAAGACGATTTGCGTGATGTATGTTGCTGTGACGGCGGCGGCGGCGGCGGCGGCGGCGCAGGGCTAAACTGGATCGTGTGTACGACACCCTGTCCCACGCCGCCAAGGATGAAAATCTGACGGTAATCTGACTGCGGGGTCTTGGGGTCATCCCACCATGTACGGATTGTCTCGTCAGCTAACGGCATCCGACGGCATCGTACGGCATTGCAAGCAGAAAGTGCAGCGAAGTACGCCGTCGTAGTTCACGGGGACGGGAGGGGGGGTGGCGGGAAATCAAGCACACACCAAGTGGTTGGGGAGCGGGATGACAAGAGATGCGGAGCAGCCCGCTTACTAGAGGAGGCCGGGGGTTGCCGGGAGGAGGGAAGAGATATTCGCCGCGCCGCACTTCGTCCGACCTTCTCGCCCTCCACGACATGCTGTCAGGGTTTCACGTCCCCTTCTACTTCCCCCTCCTACTTCCCCCTCCTCTATCCCCTCCCCCCCCAATCTCACTCACTCCTCCTCCACCACCAATACCACGAGAAATTTCTCCTCTCACTGTCCTCCTGGAACCCGTAGGGATTCGGGGGAGGGGCACCGTACGATTACCCACAGAACCTACACAAACACACTGAATCTCCCCTTCATCTCCCCCTCTTCCCCCCTCTCCCCCCCCCCTCACCCGATCCAGTGATCATGGTTCGGTTATGCGTGGAGAACACTATGGTGTTGACTCTGCCGGTATGGCCCTTGAGCACCTGATATTGTGCGGACAGGTCGAGGAGGCGGGGAAGAGGGGTGGGTCGGTGCGCGTTGGCAGTCGGGCGTGAAGGGCAACTACACCAACATGTGTGTTGCTTGGTCCTGCGTCGCGGGGCTCAGCTGGACTGCGTGCAGTCAGTGTGTATGTGTTGTCTTACTTAATACTACCACACACATACTCATACACACACATACACATACACACACACATACACATGCACAGAGACAGACACATACGCACATGCACATACACATATACATACATACACACACACGCACACACACACACACAGGGGGCCCCACTTCGAGTTCCTTGAGTGAGCTCCTGTGAACTCGCCACACGTGTATTGGCAGCTCGTCTGCGGAACGAACGAGGTTTATCGAATGGGGTGAAGATGCGGGTCGTGACGATGGCGAAAGATACGGAGATAGATACGGAGATAGATAGCGGTGAACGCTGAAAGAGGGGGGAGAAGACGAGATGGGGGGGAGTGAATCCCGTGAGGGTGGGAACCTAGAATTAGGCGGCATCTTTGACCCAGTTAAAAACCCTTAGATCCAAGATCTAACGTCGGATCCAAACCGACCAGCTTTGATGAACGCGGTGGGCACATCCCCCAGCTCTTCGGGTGCAACCGGCGCCTGCGCCTTGGGAGCCGCATCCCCGCCCTCGCCGTGCGCCGTCACCAGCGTCTCTCCGCCCCGGATATTGAAGGCCAGGGCGGTGACGGCTCGGCAGTGCGGCACTTGCGTGGCCGCCAGCAGTGCGCCGCTGGCGAGGTCCCAAACCCGGATGGTGCCGTTGGCTGCAAAGGTAAGGGAGGGAGGAGGACACATCTGGAGGGTGCGTGTATGTGTGTGTGTGTGTATGTGTATGTGTATGTGTGTATGTGTGTATGCCGACTTGTGTCATCGAGGTGCTATTTCATTTTCCAGACCGAGCGGCGACCGGGAGGGGGCAAGGAAGGAAAGGCTTATGTTGCTTGTTTTGTGCATATGCGTTCCCCCTCCCTTCTATGCGTTTTGTGAGTGTTGTGAAAACACATTAGCCGTAGCAGCCCATCACACATCACATTAGTCTTGCTATTAAGACCGCATTGCGCAGGGTGATCAGTGTGATCGCTCATCCAAACAAACAGACAGACAGACAGACAGACAGACAGACAGACAGAGACCGACCGACCGACCGACCCACAGACCCACAGACCCACAGACCCACCACTCACCATGTCCTGCCGCAGCTCGGCTCCCTCCAGGGGACAGAGCCAGCGCCGTGATGGGGCCGTCGGGGTCTGCGGGCGGTACGGACCCAGGCGGTGGCAGTGGGGTCCCCCCGCTGCCCTTCCGCTGCGGACTGACTCTGTGGAGCTCCAGAAGCCGCCGCCCCGTAGCGACTTCCCAGACGAAGACGGAGCCTGACAAGCAGCAGCCGATGGAACGATGACGGGGTGCGTGGGTGGGGAGTGGGGCGGGGGGAAAGGGTGGGGAGATGGGGCGGTTTACCTATCCAGCTTCATCTCTCTCCCCTCAAGTTAACGGTTAAGCTATTCGGAGGAATGCTTCAGCCCGTTAGCGTTAACGACAACGATTACATAACAACATAATAACATAATACAACATTATTTTCGTAACAGGACAAAATGGTACGACAAAACACATAGGCGTAAGAACCCTCAGCACCCCGTCAGTATCATCAGTATTTTCAATTGCCCTTCCGGGGGGAAGTGATCCTACAGGCACGATTTTACGTACTTTCCGTACTCACGTGCTGCACATACGAGCTTCCTTCCATCTGGCGTAAAGAACGCAGCGGTCGGGTTGCTTCCCATTTCACAGCATCCCGCGAAGGCGAGTATCGGTTTGGCGCCCCAAATGTCCCACAACCAGACTCCACGCTCACAATCTGATTGTTGCGTTGCAGTAGGGTCAGGCACAGTGAGCGAGAAAGCGGTGGAATGAGGCATCAGGTACGAGCAACCATCGGAACAAGAGGTAAGTCGGCCCTCGGCCCTCGGTTCTCAGAGCAGGACAGAGATAGTTAGGTCATTAGGTGATTATGCCGTTAGGTAGTTAGGAAGGTATGTGGCTTGGTACCCGGCTCTGCTTTTTTTCTCTGTAGCCAGTCCTGTCCTGTCCTGTCCTGTCCTGTCCTGGTGGTGACGAACCCTCGGGAAATCGAAACCTAAACATTAGAACCCACGAAAGGAGGTGAGCCGGAGTACGACTTTCAAACACACGCTTCTTTCCAAACCCCCACCCCCACCCCCACCCCACCCGCCTCTCACCGTGCACCGTCGCCACCATTCGCCCCGCCGGTTGCATGGCGACATGCAACACCCGACCAAGGCCGGTCCGAAGCGTCTGCGTACAGCACGACCAAACATCTCCCGTACTCAGCAGCAACATGTGCTCAGCTTCCAACGGATCCGTCAGCGTTGCTGCCGCCGCCGCCGCCGCGGCGGCGGCGGCCGTGGTGGTGGCGGCGCCGTCATTGGAAGCGGGCGGCGCTGACGGCGGCGGAGGTGGTGCTTGCGCCGCGGCGGATCTGGTGGCGGCGCGTTTGTGAGCTGGCATGACGGTTATGGTAGTTGCCGGTGGTTGGTGATATTCCCATGGGTCTGGGCCTGCTGAGAACTGCATAACGAGATACAGGCAGGGAAAAGGAGGGAGGTCGGGGAAGGAAACCGCCGAGTGCCGATATCCATCTCTTGTTCCCTCTCTCGGTGCGCGCGTGTGTGTGTGTGTGTGTCTCATTTCCGAATGCCGTACGCAGTACGCACCTCCAGCGCCCGGCTTCGGAGCGCCGAGTCCTCCGGAAGTGTCGCCGCAGATGCCACAACCGCCAACGGAAACCAACATAACTGGCTGTGGTACAAGAGCAACCATCGCCGTGCCTCTGCCAATATCATAAGCAGTTGAGAGTCCGTGGACCCCGGGTCGGCGGAGGGGGTGGAGCACATGGGCAGTGACGCCAGCGCTAGCACCACCCACCTGGCGGAGCAAACAGAAACGGAAAACGAATAACCTACATTTCAACTAAGTGTTTCGACAAAGCAGAACAAAGTCGTTCTCCAAACGAACAAATTTTAACTGAAAACCCTATGACGGGGAAGAAGGTCATTTAAAACATTGAATCCGTCATAAGGTCCACCTGGCGGCACCGCCGGCGCCGGCGGTGTAAATGCTCGTCCAAAGATCCAACCGTTGGAGCAACAGCTCCAGGGTGGCGATCCAGTCGGCAGAAGCCGCCGCCGCCGCCAGCGCCGCTGCCAGCGCCACCGCTGCCGTAGTACTGTTGTACGAATACGTCCCACTGCGGCTCCGAAGCTGCGCGATTCCAGAGGACCGCGTGGTGGTGGCGACAGAGGAGGGCGACATGGGACCGCCGCCGCCGCCGCCGCTGCCTTCCCCTGCCGCCGCTGCTGCCTCAGCGGCGCTGGCCGCCATGGCAGCGAGCCCGACATGCAAGAAGATGTGTCGTAAGCTATAGCCATACGGTTGCGAGTGGTCGCGGTACAGGCAGCTGAGGGCGTCATCACGGCAGTAGCATGCGAGGGCACGGTTTCCCGCCGCCAAGTCCACGATGACGGAGCCGCCGAGCAACACACGTGGTTTGGGTGTTCGCTGCATATTCGGGAAACGGGGGGAGGGGAGGAAGAGGGGAGAGGGGAGAGGGGAGAGGGGAGAGGGGAGAGGGGAGAGGGGAGAGGGGAGAGGGGAGAGGGGAGAGGGGAGAGGGGAGAGGGGAGAGGGGAGAGGGGAGAGGGGAGAGGGGAGAGGGGAGAGGGGAGAGGGGAGAGGAACGGAACCGTGAGCACGGAGGAAAGATGTGGGAAGGGGGGGTATGGGGCGAAGGAGCATGTGGAAAGGTGGAGAGCGAGGAACAGCGACCGTAAGATAGAGGAGAGCGAGGTGGTGGCGTTCCCTCACCTGCAGCCACTCCGAAACCGCGGAATGCACAAGCAACACCTCCTGGGCCCAAGATCCAGGAGATCCACGCAGCCGTACTAGCGCTCCGAGACCACGCACCACGAAGTCCTGCAACATCCGTTCCGTCGCCACAGGCGGCGCCGCCAGCAATGCCATCCCTCGGGCAGCGGCGCCAGCACCAGCGTATGTCTTAGTGCCGTACCAGCCGCTGCTGTTGACGCCGACCGTGGCGGCGAGCTGCATTGGCGTTAACGGCTCCCGTGCGGCCGCCAGTACAGCAAGTACAGTAGCGGCCTGGTTTCGCAGTTCTGTGCTGTTGAGGAGCCGCAGCCTGCAACCGATGTACGGAAGGTAATTTGAGTGCGTTCTGCGTTCCACTGTTATTCGTACATTTTTCAACGACGCAATGGGTTTTGCAATTCGCGGTACAATATCTCTGGAGGGTATCCCGTACCTGGTGGTTAGGTAACGTTCCAAGAGGCCGCCCAAGCTGGAGGGCAACTGGTGGTTGCTGGTCTACGAATGGAATCAGGAAAGAATATTGAAGAAACAGCCGGGGTGGAGTGGGAAGAGGAAGTTGCTCAGAATCATAGATACGACGCGCCGTACAGGTGAGTGCTGGCAAGTATGGACCTGATCTGTCCTGATCTGATCTGATCTGATTTGGGTTGTCCACTCGATCGCTCCATCGATCTATTCATGTGTCGCAATAACTCGTCGCCAGCTGAAATCAACAACATGCGTAAATTCCTGTCCATACCTGTTTCTTGGTAGACGCCAACCGACTCAACGTCCGTCGTACACCGTCTTGCTGCACAGGGTTGGCAGCGGCAGCTGCAGCAGCAGCAGCAGCTGCACTGTTGCCGGGGCCGTTGAGTGACGCCACCGCCGCCAACATCACATCCGCCTCCGCCTCCGCTACTGCCACATCTCTCTCCAGCTCCAGGCAGCATAAGGCCATTTTGATGTACAGCATTGACCCACGGGACTTCGTGACCAGGTTAGCGGCCGCAGCGGCACGATGGCGGCGGCCGAGTGCGGGATCAATGGACGCAATCGCCAGCCGTACATTACGCATGAAGGGACCGATGGGTCTCAGCATGTCGGGTGCCATCTCGAGGGGGGAAAACCGTTCGGCGAGCCGCGGTATAATGTACGACAGTGATCTACTGGTCAGTATGCACCGGACGAAGGAGGGTAGCTTGGGTAGGTGCTCCTGAATGAGCTGTAGCACCTGTTAAAGCGTTTTAGAGAAAAGATGATACGAGAAGAGATGAGAAGAGATGAGAAGAGATGAGAAGAGGTGAGAGAATGTGTGAAAGTGCTCTCAATGCGTGTGTGTGTGTTTGTGAAACCTCTCCCGTACGCCATCACTTCGTGTTCCTACCCCTAGCCTCGAAACCCCCAAACGCCCTTTCCTGAAAAGCTATGTGTGTTTGTGTTTGTCCCCCGGTCTTCCTCTAATGTATTTCCCTTCCATCCGGCCATCTCCCTGCCGTACACACACGAAAATACAAGTACACACACATCCATGTACACACGCACACACGCAGCTTTCACAGCCAGCGCAAAGCCTGGTCAGATACAACACGACGGTGACACATGAAGGTAAAATAAAACACCCACCCACACATAAAGACATCACAACATACATACCTGGTTATCGAAGGGCGCAGAGCCACCCATAATGGCTCCGTCCGCCTGGTCCACCCCGTCTATGATCAGCACCACCACCTGCAGTGAAATAGAAAACCAACAACCAACCCGTGCACCGACCCATGGGTCAAGTGCCAAACTCGATGCGCAAAGAAGGCACACGTCTTTCGGATCGCGTAGGCTACGGATAGCGAGTGCCAGTGTACGGTACTTTACGCTGAACCCAATGTGACTAAAGAAACTAAATGCTCTTTCCCCCCGTGCTTGCATATATCCACTTCAGGTCGCCGTGCGTTTTGCCGTATACGTGATTAAGGGTCGTACGTCGTACCTCTGGGGGTCCATTCCAGTTGGTCGGCGCCCGTAAGGACTTCGCTCCCACCGCGTGCAGGCCCCGGCCGCCTCCGCCCGCTCCCTCCAAGTCCTCATCGCACCCCCCGCCGAGTGTCCCCACATCCCCGTTCTCGTTCCACCCGCGGCCGCCGCCACCGCCGCCGCCGCCACCAGGCAAAACAGTAGACGGCGTCACGGCAGCATCGTCTTTGGCGGCGCCCGCCGCCACCACATTGGCCCCCGGATCGCCATCGGCGTCGGTATCCGGCTGCAGAAGTCTCTGTCGTCAAAGCGGTTCATCGAAACGGTTTTCGGTTGGGAGCTCGTTTGAGTTCACTGCTACATCACTGAACATTTTAGGCCATAAAATCAAAACAGCTGTATTTGTAAATGAAGTTCGGATCGCCAAATTAGATTTGCAATCATTTCCTTTCGGATCGCGAAATGGACGTTTGGATTCACAACGCAGATTTTTTAGGTAATGCCGTACAAGTACGGCACATCCTGACCTGCAGAGGTTGCACCAGCAGCGCCTCTACTGCCGCCTCAACCGCCAACGGAGTATTGTTGTACGACACAAGGTCGGCAAACAGACCTGCCGGCAGTTCGCCGTATTGCCGTAATAAGCGGGGCCCTATGCCTGGCGCCTGTGCCAGCTGCAGCGCCAGCGATATGACTACAGCCACCGGCTCCAGGGTGCTGTGGGTGGGGTGGCGAATGGAAAGAGATGGAGAGGGGGAGAGGGAGGGGGCGAAGGAGGCCGTGTTGTTGTTGTTGGTGGTGGTGATGGTGATGGTGGTGGTGATGATGGTGAAGGGGACTGGGCCATTCGGTTAAGTACAACCAATGGTGGGCGGGAGGAGAAGGGAGCGGGGTGGAGGTGGTACGGCGGGTTGTGGCTACGTCTGCGGCTGAGACGGTGGTGGAAGGTGATGGGGGGGAAGGGAAAGGTCATGTTATGCGCTTCCGGAAATGTTGCGTTACATACACACCACTGGCTTACCGGACATCAGACACATTGCAAAAGTGTACGGCAACGGGGATACCCATCATCCGCAGATGGCGGGCTATTGCCGCGGTGGCGACGGTCTTGCCGCTGCACGCGGGGCCATAAATCGCCATTGCCTGTACGGCAGGAGGGACGAGCAATTTGTGCGGTTTTGTCGTACGCTTGGAGTGGTTTGAGTTTAGGGGTGTTACATGTTATTTTCAGGAGTTGAAGATTGATTTGGTTGATGTCCAGGGGAGGGCACACTTGAAGGGGGTGTAGTGGGGGTGGATAAATCTGTACGGCACATACACATACACATACACATACACATGCACATACTAGTCCCGGGGTGCTTCCCGTCGTCACGCAACACTAAGCAGTACGACGATTGCCCGCTGAAACGTCATTGTACGATGCATCGTACAGCTCACCGGAAAAAAGTTGCTGGTCTGTGGCAGCGACAGCCATTGGTCCACTCGGCTCATGTCCCAAAGCTCCGGAACCTGTCCGGTACAGTTCGCCGTATGGCCCCCGGGCAGTCGCGAAATACGACCGAAGAGAAGAAAGTTGAGATAAAGACGACCTCACGAACATCCCCACAAGAATATACCCCGCTGCTATCCCATGTGAAGCAATCTGAAATCATACATCCTAAATCAATATAACAGCAAATAAATAAATAAATAAATAAATAAATAAATAAATAAATAAATAAATAAATAAATAAATAAATAAATAAATAAATAAATAAATAAATAAATAAATAAATAAATAAATAAATAAATAAATAAATAAATAAATAAATAAATAAATAAATAAATAAATAAATAAATAAATAAATAAATAAATAAATAAATAAATAAGTAAATAAATAAATAAATAAATAATAATAATAATAATAATAATAATAATAATAATAATAATAATAATAATAATAATAATAATAATAATAATAATAATAATAATAATAATAATAATAATAATAATAATAATAATAATAAATAAATCTTACCTCAATCATGCGCCCAAGGTTAAGCTCGGGGTAGACCTCCGGCACGTGCGGCTGCAGGTGCAGGTCCAAAAGGGAGCGCGGGATGGGCTCGTGGGAGAGGATGGTGGAGCTCGGACGACAAGCGGCGGGGGAACAGAAACGCAGCGCAGCACGTACGACATGTTGTGAACTCTCCCCTTCTCCCCCTCTTTCCCACACCCCCGGGGATCTACGTCCCGCCGATCCATGTGGACGGTGGATGTGTAACAGCACAGATGGTCAACGTACGACAGCTCGTACTCCCTCAGGATGCACGAAGCACTTGGGCCCTATTCCCCAGGGAGCCTGACCCTCCCCCACTTCCGCACACTTTCCCCGTGTCGTGTGTTTCGTATCACAATGTGCTTCCCCCCATTCCCCCCCGCCTGTCCCTCGCTCGCTTTCAGCGCACCCGCAGCATCAGTGCCAGTCTTATCATGCTGTTGACTGCGTCCAAGCCTCCTGGCCCCGCCGCCGTCCGCGCCGAAGCCAGCAATGCGTCCCGATCCACTTTATACTTGCAACGAGATTGCCGTATATCGATCTACGGCATTGGCGTAACAGGGGCGAGGGCGAGATGGCCTTACGTTGTGCATCGGAGGGGAATCAGGTTTGGGACGAGCGCCCCTTTACTCCGCCCAATGGCATTATGGCGACGTTGTTGATAACCGCCCAACCGACAACCGACAACCGACAGCGGTGAGAGAAACCCTCCCGAGGAACAAAAACCCCCGGCGGCAATGCAGAAGCCACTGGTACGATAGCCCCCTTCCCACGCCGACAATGGGGCCACGTAATCGATCGACTGAAAAATCCGTACTGACCGCTCCGAAACAAACATATCAGGATTCCAGGAACTAGTCGCCAAGCCGGAACCAACCACCCCCCTTTCCCGACGGCTGAGACCCACTCTGCTGAAGAGTCTGGCGCGCTCCTCCGGCAGCATCGCCCGAGGTGTTAGTGCCGTCACACCGATCGGCGGCTGCGGCAGCGGCTGCGGTGGCGGCACTGCCGCCGATATTGCCGTAATATTGCCGTTACCAGCAGCGCCTCCAGCATCTCCAGCGGCGCCATCCGTCGCCGCCGCCAACCCGGGCTCCGTCTCCTCCGCTTCCTTCGCCTCCGCTGTTGCCCCGGCACCCTGTCCCGCCGCCGCTGCCGCTGCTGGTGCTCCGGCCGCTGGTGCTGTAGCGCCCACCCAGGCTTCGTAGAGGCACCACGTCCTCCGCAACGCTAAGCCCGCCTCGTCCAAGCACAGCAATACGCCGGCGGAGTTCTGCTTACGGCACACACACATACACATACACACATACACACACATACCAAAAAGGCGGGAGGATGTTGCAGAATATCATAGACTTGTTGAAGGGGGAAGGGGACGCAAAAAGATGGTTTTGTTGCTTGTTTGCCGCTGCTTTTATCGGGACTCATTCACGCGCAGCTGGTATGTCGTACATGCAGAGCCATATGAAGTGATTTGACCCGATCTTGCCGCTGTTATTCATTTCTCCTCCGTAGCACCCGAAGGACGGACGGAGCAAGACACACACACACACGCACCCAGACACACACACACACACACCCGCAGGGCCGCTTCCAGCAGAACCATGTCGGGTCCTGTCGGCGCCGCCGTGAAGCTTTGCTGCCGAATGGCAAAGATATCAAACCACACATACACCCCCCCTGGGTCGCAGCCCCGGAAGTGATGCGCCAACATGTCCACCGCCTCGCGGAACGGTCGGCTCCATGCGTGGCTGACGAAGTAATACGGCTTGGTGGTACCGTACGGCAGTACGTGCTGCGCCATTTCCGGGAGGGAGGTGTATGGCACGCCCAGATCTAAGGTGGCAGGCTGGACGAGATTCAGCGCCACGCTCCAGGTCGGCATGTTGGGGTCACCCATCGGTAGGCGCGTGGTGACAAAATCCAGCACGTACGACAAACGTACGGCACCCGTTGTGAGCGAGGAAGCCGCGGCGTTTGGAGGCGGCATCGTGACGGGCCTGTCGTGATGGTTGGGGTATGTCATGGGGGAACGTGGCTAAACACATGTTAGGGTTTAGGAGTGTGTACGACACAAGCTGACGTTTACGGAGTTTACACGGGCCGACACGAACGCTACATCTTCCGAATTGAAATTAACCTCCGGTACGAACTGACCGGCTGGCACACATAAATGAGCGCCTTTTCAGAAAATAGATTAAAAAATCATTTCCGAGAAAGATCTACAATCACAAGAATGGTTATACCTTTTACCTTACCGAGTTCTACCCCTCTGCCCCGTCCCCTCAGAGCCGTCTCCAATGTCTTGCACTCGGGGAAACCTACCTAACCCACCTAGGGTTAGTGCATCACCACCCTCCACGATCCCAGCGTCCCAGCATTCAAGTCATCCAAATGATCGTACATGTCGTACCTTTCAGGACTCTGCTCGTCTTCATTGGTCCAGCTGACGTACATGTGCCAAAACGACTCGTCTTCTTCTTCCTGCGCGAGCCATGAATTGGATTTTGCTCTTGCTCCAAGCATTCCACACGTTGCTGTTGCGTGGGGGACGACAATAATGAGAAGATACGAAATAATACATTATGCCTCAATACAAAATACCTCATAACTGTCTTAATCCCTCTAACAACATCCAAAACGCAGGGGTTCAGGACGATGATATGTTTGGTGACGGTCATGACGCGAAGGAAAGGGATGTAGGACCTATGGCATTGGGCTGTATGACATTGAGAGTCGGAGTGGACGATGACTTTGATTCCAAGCCCATCTGCTCTGCCGTGTGAAGCAACCTAGCCCCAAACATTTTCTCCTGGACCAGCCGAACGTGTCTGGGGAAAGAGCGGACTGGCAAACGGCTGCTGGCTCGTTTCCATCTCTCTGCGGCACGCCGCACCGCCGCAGAGAGACCCGAACTCACAGACCGTGCAAAGTCCGGATCAAAAGATGTTTGGATACAATATCCATAGAGGATATGTGAGGTGTTTTCAGAGTAATTTACATGGGCTCATTGGGCATCCAGATAGAACCTTACACACGTACCTGTGCCACGGGTTGCGCGCTCATGCTCGGCACACGAGCCGCTTTGCTTGCACCACAACCGCCTCCTTTACCCATTTCCTAAAAACGCGGTGGCGTAGCGTATAGAAAGTTGAAGGCTCCGTAAATCGCCGCGATGCTATACCATAATCATCTCCTTCTTCCACTTGGCGATTGATAAACTTAATCAACTTTGTAAGATGGAACAATAGAGGTTGCGCAAGTATGCGGCCAGCTGTTGTTAGGTTACGCACTCCCTTCGATGTGATGAAAGTAAGGATATTAAGAGCACATCGGCATGTAAGGCCATAAACCAATGAATAATGAATTGATGGTGAAAAATTGTGGTTCGTTTTGGCGCTTTTCGGGCTCGTTGGTAGAACCGCTTTTGCAAATGGTGAGTATAATAAGAGATCCAGGAAAACAAACATGATAACTTGAAATCAAAATATATCAAACAAAGCTCCTTTGTGTAAACTTCATCCGTGTTTAACGATCCGGAGCCTCTGGCGTGCTAAAACTCTTCAGTGTGCTGACTTGTCTTATACAATATTACCGCTGCTTTGACTATGAGCTGCAGTGCCGCATATGAAATGTTGAAGGCTTGAATTACCAAGCGCGGTGATTCATAAGTTTGGCCACAATCCAGCTGCAGACCCAAGGGTCAGAACGTATCAGATCGTATGACATCGTTGCTAACATGCATTTCAACATGCATCATGTCCCATTGTCAGCTCGAACAATTGCATCTTCCAGCCCATGTGGGTCGGTATCTTCGGAAATTAAATTGATGGAGAAGGGTCCCGTGCAATTGGGTCAAAGGTCCGACAGGGACCAATGCCATATTCCAACAGCCCACCACTGCCTTCGTTTCAGCCAATGGCGACGAAAGGCCGAATGAAGGCTGTGCTCGGTTCGCGCCGTCCGGGCGTAGCGCACGAGGGAAAGGTATTGTGGTGGGGACGATATGCGCTGGTGGTATTCATGACGCCTGCTCGTGAAGGTAGTCATAGGCGGCGGATGAGTAGGAATAGGTCAGGTCATGATGAGGTCAGGTCATGTCGGGTACTCTCAGCACTGGCTTAACGGTGTATATAATCGCGCTCTGCACGGCTAGGCACATAGGTCAGGGCAGGGAAGGGCGGCAGGAGTCCAGGCCGGCCCAGGCAGCGCCCAGGCAGGGCAGGTCAGCACATTTGGCGTTTTAATGCGCCTTTGCGTACTACATCATAATTTACATCATCATCATAGTCACCATCCTTCACCATTTACCTTTAATTACCTCTAGTGGGTCACTTATGACGCAATTTTTATTTTCCGTCAAGCTACAGACAGCCTGTACTATCAAGCTGATCTGCGTCGCACGCATAAGCCAGAAAGCAATCTGAGCAAGCAAGGGTCCGTGCGCATTGTTTACTGAAACCAGGGAAAACTTTCTTCCTAACAAATTTTACAGTTCTGATTTTAAGTATCCTTATGAGGTCTGGAATCGCCTGAAATGTTAAGGCGGCAACTCGAATCCTATGTACTGGCATTGTCCACGAACTTCTCATTAAAGTGGCCAACATCTCGTTATGAACTTTCGTGTTGAGGAAGTTTTAATAGTCGCAACATAGGATGTTGAATCTGTAACCTGTCAACCTGCCGGTCAATTACATGTGTGGGTCTTGCAAAGCGCATCACGCATCCTTTTTCTGGATGCCGTATAGTTGTGATAAAGTAAAACCAAATATGCAACTTATGATTGCGAAAAGGCGATCGAATTACTGGCGAAGAAAGTTAGCGAAACGCTTCCTCAACCCATCACCGTATTCCTGACAGTTGGCAGGGACGATATAAAACGCTTAAGCTTCTTACTAACTATCAAGCAATTAAAATCCAGTTGTATAAAATGTAGTAAATGTTTTAGGGTAAAAGGCACATTATGATCAGCGCATGACTTTAACCGCGTCGTTCAGTTTCGGATCTGAATTTCCAAGCCCTACCAATTAAGCTGCTTGAACAGAAAGTTAAATTTAACATAAAGCTTTGGTAGTTTTTCACAGCTTGCCACAAAAAAGGTGGCAAGCTGGTGTGGCAAGCCACACAATTTCAGTTTTCAGGCAGAACAACTGCTGTACCAACGGCGAAACTAGGATAAGGTTTTTTAAATATTAATCTCAAGTATTAGTATTATATCAAATAACAGTCGCTGTTTTTGGTTTAGTAAAGCAGGAGTTGTCAGACGGCTCCATATTGTCGACATCATCCTTGATTGAGACCCTTTCCATTCCTTAAATAATCTTAAAATTTCATCGAATAAATTATTGCTATAATGAATCTAAAACTGTAGTGATATGCGAGCCGCAAGGTTCCAAACTCAGCCCGTCCGCTATGGAGCAGGCGGACGAAGACAAACTGGTAAGCTCCCACATCCAAACGTGCTTTCCTGCCAATAATTGATCTATTGGTCTTAAGGCGATATTCCCGGCCGCTTTGTCGTCCATATGCCTGCAATGGTAACCATGCCAAATGCGCTGCCTCACATTCCAACTGCGCCGAGCGCGTCATTCTCTCGTTTGACGATACCTATGCGAGGAATAATTATATTGCAAAGGCATCTCGGAACCTCTATCCAGAGCACTTAATGAACTGAATTACTCGAGGAAGGGTCTGCCAACTGCCTCAACCACATTCAACCCTAACGTACCTAAGCCAAGTTTATTTTCTTCTCCCCGCAGATCGAAGATGCCATAGCTGCACTGGACCGACTATTAGAGGAGGTTGGCTGCCTGAATCACGGCGACACTGAGGATTCCTTTCCTCCGCCACTCTCGGCAATCCAGCAGGTAGATAGCAGTAGATAGGAGCCCTCAAACAGCGGCATCAGCGGCATATGGAAAAAATGTGTGAGGGCTAGAGGGTTGGCTCACGATGTACGGAATACGGCTAGGTGTTCCCTGGTCTCATCTAAGTACGGTGACCATTAGGTCTGATGCCGCAATGGCGATTTGGGGCACGTTCGACTATTTTTATGTTTAATCAGAGGAACAAAGATAAATCATTTTCTTTTATTGCGCATAAATCATCAAGCATGCTAAGATTTCCCTTCGTACACGTCGTTCGGACGGCGTACACGTTCGTACACATTTGTACGCATTGAACACAGCACAGGTAAAGGTCCAGTTACAAAAGCAAAATCGTTACCAACCACCATCGTCAACTGTCGCAACCAATCGCCGTAATCACGCACTTTCACATGACGATCATGACTGGCAGGGGAACGACTGCCGTGCGGCGGAACGGGCAGTTTGTGTTTGCTATGTTGGCGGCGGCGCGACCCCGGGAGGCGGTGGCGGCCGCGTCAATGGCGGCACCGGAGTCGTTGACGGGGCATGGGATTCTGAGGCCGCATGCTCGGGAGCCACGGGACAACAGAAACAACCGATGCTGCCGAACCAGCAGCCCCAGCCCCAGCCCCAGCATCATCAACAACAACAACAACAGCAGCGCCATCAGAATCCAAAGCGTTGGGCGCTCCATTCAGCACTGGTAAACCATCACTTGCATAAACAGGGCAACGACGACCCGCCCAACCGATCCGCCAACCACCACGACCACCTTCGGAACTTACAGCCGCACAGCGCCCCAGACCACGACCACGCCGACAGCCTTGCTGGCGATGAAGGTACGGCTGGCGGTGCCAACGGCAACCGGCTCGCACGGTCTGGCACCGCTGCCACGATGCCGTACCCGCCGCCGCTAGCGTCCCGGCCGCCGTCGCCAACATCTCAGTCGCCTCTCCTCCTCCGCGGCAGTGAGCCCCAGACTGGGCCGGATGCGCTCTCCTCGGAGTCAACGGCGGTGGGATTATCGAAGGCGACGCCGACGCCGACGCGCTTGAGTCGTACTCCCGCCCTTCGGCGACGCGGCATCGCATTCTCCATTACGCCAGATCAGGACGAGGCGCTGGCGCGGGCGCTAGAGAAGGCACGGAGGATGTCGGATACTGTCAACGGCAGCGGAGACCTGGTGCTTAGTCTGCTCGCGAACCGCGGCTGTGGACGGACTAGCCTGCAGGTGCGTGTGGTGTGGTGTGGTGTGGTGTGGTGTGGTGTGGTGTGGTGTGGTGTGGTGTGGTGTGGTGTGGTGTGGTGTTGTGTGGTGTCGTGGAGGGGCCGAAGTGAGTTGATGGGGCTCTGACTGATGGGCGCGTCAGAATGGGGCTCAGGATGTTCATGGGTCCTAGTGAACTGCCTGTCGCACTGTCTGTTGGCGGCGGGTGCGGTCAGGGAGCCCTATGCGCCCAAGCAACCAAGGCCACGTGGGTGGAAAAGGAGCTTATGGCATGTGGCATGTGGCAAAGGGGCCTGATAGACAGAGGTATTCAAAGGGGACACAGATAGCGATAGACAGACCAGAAAGGAGGATGTGCGGGTGGGGGCTGGGGCTGCATTCGAAAAGCGGCTCCAAGGTGGGAACGGACACAGTCGTGCCGTAGTGAAACCCTCTGTAGCCGCCCGCCGCTCTGGCCTTTCTCAAACATCGACATACGAATGATGTGCGTGGCTGTAACGCATGTGTACGATATACGTACGACATACGGGTGGCAATGACGTCGTTGGCTGATTGACAGGAGGACCGGTTGGGCGTCGACGGCGCCGAGGGCACCGGCGGGATTGTTCCCGAGAATGGTACGGGAGCAGCATTTGAGCGCGCTTTCAGCAAAGGGCATTCCGGATCCCGGCGCCATTCGAAGAATGTCGTACTGTCAAACACGGAGTTGCTCAACGACCTGGTGGATGAGGCGCTCGCAAATCGGCCTGATGATTACCGGGTACGACACTTTTTTGGAATATAAATAGCTTAACTATCGTTCTGGGTCTGTTACTTTGGGTGCATAAGTATTCCAAAATCCACAATCTCATGTTCCCATGCAATGATTTCTTTTTAGTTCATGATTGTTACAAACTCCAAAAAAGAGCCCGTAAGGCCCGGGCGAGCCAGGAGGCTTATAGGGCCGCGCGTTTAAGTTACAGATCATAACATACGGCGTATCGTACATGCATGTAATGTAATCACGTGCACCGGCCTCATAATAGATATTTCTTCGTGCCTTCCGGGTGTCAATTTTGCACAAGATGTTACAGATTTTACAAAGCGTTATCGATATCCGGTGTGTTAGACCATCGCGACAGCCCTATGTGTACACATACGATGAGATCAGGATAACATCCCTCCATTGGTTGAGGGCGGATGTGCCCCCGCCCGATGTTGATGGGCGGTGGGGACCCCGGTACTAGTGACTTGCGAGCTGACCAGCCGGAGTGGAGTTAAGGCCCCCGTTGGTCCGGCAGATTCCACTGGTTGCTGGAAGCGGTGGGTGCCGAACCACCTACCGATCGGAACATCACTGGTTTCAGAGCAGTCAACTAATCTCTAGGGGTGAACGGATGAGGGTGCCCCGAAATACGGGGGAAGGCAGGGACTGCTGCTCGGTGGTAGTGGCCGCGGGCGAGGCAGAATTCCCCTATTCCACAAACATACGATACAGCGGGGACGTAAGCCTCTGCCCGAATCATTATCCACAGGTGTTTGCTATGTCAGATTTGTTTGTTATTCACATACGCGGGGCTGCGGCGATGAGACGATGCGGCTCACCATTATGGTGACCTATATAGGATGGGGCCTAACCTGCTGAATGGATCATTTAAAGTTTACGCAAAGACATACTGCGGAATATCAGGAAGATTTCTTAAAGGCTATCTGGGTGCAATCTGCGATATTCGCGTGCGAAGGCGGGCTAGCGGTTACCTTCCGTATGGGACACCTTTGGTGAATAGCCTAATAGATTGTGCGTTGCGAGGGCGCGAAAAGTAGAAACCCGATCGGCATAAAGAATAAAAACGACTTTTATCCTGATAGAATTATAATGATAATTTGCTTGAATATAATAACGAAATATTTTTATATGGGTTCGAACAATATTTACGCTGTCTGACCCACGGGTCGATGGAGCAACAGCATGGTCGAGGCACAACGCGAAATAACCGACAGAATAACCGAAATATAACGAGCAAGGAGAAGTACACATCGGCCTCCATGAAATAGATATAAAAATTGATGAAAAGATTTCAGATGCCATCCAGTATAGCACTTTTCTTTTCGCAACCTAGCATTTAGGATTTACTAGCTCGTGCTTGATGGGTCGCCGTACTCGTCAGACGGTAAAATAGCACCCAAATTTAAATATCAAGGGATGGAATATTTTGTTATTAAATTTGTCAACTCAACAACGATCACGATCATGATGGTCACGGCAGTGTAAAGGTGAGATTTCACCAGGATGCTGTCCTAACTAGGAGTGCGACATGATGTCACATGACGGCGATTCACACAAAATAGATAACTGATTATCTTGAAAATAATAACTTATTTTGTAACGGAAAAGATTCTGAACTCTGGACACATCGCACATTGCGGGTAAAAAAAGGCCAGCTGTTAATCCTGACCTGGCGTGCGCGCGTTGTTAAGTCACATGGGCTCCACTTTTTTACGATTTGGGGGTTGTAAGTATTCCCAAACCGCACATAAAAAATTCCATGCAATTGTTTTGCAACGGAATCGTCAGAGCGGCACCGGCATCCGTGGACCCGCTTCGGCGGCACCGGCAACTCGACAGGGGGAAACGCGTGGCGGCGGCGGCGGCAACAACGGCGGCGGCAACAACGGCGGCGGCGCGAACGTTGTTGATAAGTCCCCGACAGGTGGCGGCGGCGGACGGCTGGGCCCAGAGCAAGGACTCATGTTGTGGTGAGTTTTATTCATGGTTTTATATTTCTCAAAACTTGATAAAATTCCATTTTCTGAACCACCGAACACCAAGGATAGATAATTTTTTTTGGTAAGATAGGTTTATTAACTTAGCCATTGAGTCCGATCAAATTCTGTTAGTGCAAAATAATCGGGTTGCGATTTTTGACCTTGCGATGGGGCAGGATGTGTTGTTTAAAACATTACCTATCCCCCAAACACTACATTCCCATACCGGCATGCCCATACCGGCATGCCCATACCGGCAAGCCGATCCACCCACCCACCCCAATGTCAAACAAATTACTTCGCCTCTTGTGTACGACGTGTCTGTCGTAAAATTAGGACGGGCAACAAGTCCCGTGTGGAGCGGGCGCGACTGGCTGTACGGCTGCTGCAAGCGACGGATCTGAGTCGTACGAAGGAAGACAAACAGATCGATCCCTACGCGGTGGTGTCGTGCGAGGGCAAGACGTATACTTCAAAAGCGGTTATGAAAGTACGACGAGTACGAGTATTCTGGCCGTGGGCGGTGGGCGGAGCTGAACCAGAACAGCCGTGTTTGCAACACACGTGCATCTTGATGTGGGCCTTGTGCATTTGAAGCCGCATCGCAGAAGCTACCTCTCTGTGGTGTCTTCTTTTGTTCTTGCGGCCATCGCGAGTCATTACCATTCTGCCGTTGTGTGCCCCGAGTAAGGTTCTGGTGTAGAAGGAAGTAGTACGAATCAAAGTTGCATTGACACGCATTGACACGGTATGGCCCCAGATTCGCCCTCCTCCCCCCCCCTTTCCCCCTCCCTCCACCCCCACCCCCTCCTTCCCTCCGCCCTTCCCACCTCCCTCCACCCCCACCCCCTCCTTCCCGTTGCTACTTGTAGAGCAAGGACCCTTTTTGGGACGAGTTCTTTGTATTCGACGTCCCACAACCCGCCTTCGCGGAGCTCAAGGTCAAAGTGTACGACCACCTGCGATGCTGGCGGCCAGGTAAGGCTTTTAAGACTCGATATGTAGCAGCAAATTCAGTTCGTTTCGACCGTTGAGTGTCGTCCGGATTTGAGCTGGATCGGTTGCCGGTAGCGCACCTCGTAATGCATTTCCTTACAGAAACAGAAAACCCTCCAGACCTAACGTTCCCGAAACATTCCCTAATCCAACCCAATCACGTAAGAAGTCCTTGACCGAAAAATCCTTCTCCCCAATTTGCCCCCCTGACCCCCTGACCCCCTGACCCCCTGACCCACGCAGTCTTCATGGGCCAGGTTCATGTCCCCGTCAAGAGCATTGCGGAGTTCCCCGCCCGCTACTCGCAGCCTACCTGGCACCAGATGCGGTCGCGGGCCGGGAAGCTGAAGGGACAGGTGCAAATGCAGCTCTTCTACACAGCGGTGAGCTACGTAATAGATAGATAGATAGGTAGATAGATAAGTGGATAGATTTGCGTTCAAATACAGTACTATTGTCCGTTAGGAAATTTCCGTTATATTGGTCTCCTGGTTCAAAAAAGGCCATGCCTTACAAGCACCTCACGTACGGAGCCACAAAACAAATATATAGAGAGAGACATAGATAACAATTACAATATATATATGTACCAAATATGTAAATGTAAATGTAAATGTAAATGTATATCTATACAGATAGATATGGATATACAGTCCTATGGATTGCTTGCCATTATTGATTATGACCTCATGGTTGGCTTCGCCGCTTGATTGCGTACGGCAGCCCGGGGCCCCACGGGCCGGCGTCCATCTGGTGGATAGGGGCCATGATGGCTCCAGCGAGGTCCATTGCCGTACGCCCTGAGGGTAGCGAATTTGCCCCCCCAAGCTCTTCCCCAGAATGCTGTGTGCACATGCCGTACACGCAGGAGTGGGTCCATAGGGCCCTCAACGTCCTGGCATGCACCTGGAATGTGGGAAACGCGGAGCCGCCTCAGGACCTGAATCCCTGGCTGCAGGTAATTAAAACAGATAAATAATAACTGAATAAACTACGCATATTAATGAATTAATTAAATATAAATGTAATAAATTAATATTTTACAGCTATGCAGATCATCTTTGGTAGAATTGGAGATAAGGTGCGACTGGGGTGTGCTGTGTTTGACATTACAACTCGTGTTTTTGACTTCTGTGGCGGTTGGTTACATCGGGTAGGAATTAGGGAAGTGGTTTATAAGGTACGGCAGAACCATTTGTCCGCCGATTGCTACTAAAGTGATGTAACTGCCTGCCGTACAATGACCATTTTTACATGCTGTACATCTCCCTCGTACACGCACATGCGTGACCCCTAACCTGCCGCACTGTTCCCTCGCACTTGCAGGGCGTACAGTCGTTGCAGCATGATCTGGTGGCGATTGGCGTGCAGGTGTGCTTGGTTCGGGTCGGTAGTTGCAGTTGGATGTTAAGTAGTTGATGATGACAGGGAATCGGGATTTCGCGCAATCTATTTGGATCTCAGACGATACGGGTTCTTATAATTAGGGTTCGTGATCGGAATGGGGTGGGAAGGGGTGGGAAGGGGTGGGAAGGGGCCCCTACCCTTGCTCTTTCCATTTGCAGTGTGCCTGATGGTCGTGTGTTTTGCCTCTTAAGGTTGGTTTTTTGTTTTCTAGTCTCCCAAGTTGTGCTTTCCTCTCTCTCCCTCCCTCCCTGCATGTGCACATCTTTGCGGTTTGCTTCGGTTCCGCCGCCGCCGCCAAAGGTGAGTTCGCGTGGGTCCGCGCTTCGTTTGGTTGGTTCGCGCGCGCGGTCGTCGTGCTAGCCCGGGTCGGGTTGGTGGGTCGGTCGGGTCAAGGCGCGTTAGTTTGATGCTTTACAGGGGGGTTGGGAGGAGCACGCGCATGATAGCGACCAGCGGTCACCTCAGTTTTTCTCTTTTCCGCGGTTTTCCTTCGCCGCCAGCAGCGAGGCCGATAGTATACTTTATGACGGTTTCGATTGAGTTTTTCTTTACTTTTATTCGCGGCCTTGGCGGCAACCTGGTTTACGTTTTCTTGGGTTTTCGCGTCGGCAGCAGCCTTGGACAAGGACGACAGTCAGTCATCCTTCACGGTTAGTCCTGGCTTCGTCAGCGATCATTACCAGCGTTTTGATGTTCGTCTCTCTCTCCCTCCCTCCCTCCCTCCCCCCCATCCCTCCAGCCATCATTTGACCCGCATGTTTAGGCCTCGTTCCTTCAGTATCAGCACCAGCTGCTGCGTTTTATTCGCCTGCCCCCATCCCTCCATCCCTCCATCCCTCCATCCCTCCATCCCTCCATCCCTCCATTGCTACTTGTCGCAGGAGTGCCTTTACAAGGTGGGAGCAGGTGCCATGGATGCAGCCAACCAAATGGCGGAGGAGGAGTACGGCATGGGGGAGGAGGTACGTTGTAACGCCGACCACCAACGGCACCTAATCGTATAAAGTAACGGTCTACAACTGCCCTTTCCTAGTTTCATGTGCTCCTGTGGCCTTCAGTTGCATTTATTGAGTACCAATTAGGCACCTCGACGTCGGTTAGTACGATCCCCTAGGAGGGAAAACGAGGGAACATTTGCGTTGTGCTAAGGAGCCATGCTCAACTGCCTTTTAACCGCTCACTGCAACTACCAACCGTTCTAACTCCTGCAGGGAGCCCAGCCATACGATACGTACGCCGGCAACGCGTTTGGTGGTTTGGAGAACAATGAAGGCGGTACGAGTGAACATCGCGAAAACTCGCCGTACAATTCCAACGGTCACTGTGCCAACGGTCTCTATTCGAACTATGTCTCTAACGGTCTCGCTAACGGTCACATCCACGGCTTCACGCACCGCAGTAGCAACGAACCCGACAGCGGACAGAAATTGAGCAACCAGGGATTGGCCGTTCTGGATAACACAACTTCGTTATTAGAATCAGCGGTAAGAACCGATCTTCTTTAAGAAGCGGAATATAGGAGAGGATTGAGGATTGCAAATTTTCGGCGGCCAGGAATCTCCGTTGTGCCCATCTAATGCTTCCACGTCGCTTATCACGCGATTCTCTCTCAAGACGTAGATCGCTTTGCTAAAAACGTAAAATATGAACATGCCATTCCGGGTTCCTGATTTGCATTTCAGCTGCATTCCCAGGGGGAATCCTCATCAGCCATCAGGACGTTGAGGGCTATACTTTCATAAGGCCTACCCACCTTGTGCAGCGGTGTGTTAGGGGGGATTATGTGACCTCAGCGTTGTGAAAAACGTTCATTCCTTCGCTCTCGGCCCTGACGGAGAGAAAGAGAGGGGGGGGAGAGAAGGGGGAAAGAGAGAAAGAGAGAGAGGGGGGAGAGAGAGGGGTCCCCGAGTGCTGCGGCCTGATGCGGCAATCCATAACAGTAGTCTATAACAGAGCCCCGGTGCCGTAATGTTGGCTAAAGTTTTAGTCACATGGTCGAATCATCGCAGGCGAATCGCGGTGCTAACGGAAACAACGGCCTGCCAACGGATATTCCCAGCAGCTCGACTAACGCTCCCGCCGCCGTGAATCATGGCTCGCGCCTACGGCTTTCCGTACTCGTGCCGAGTGGTGGTGGCGCTGGTGGCGGGAGCTCCGCCGCCGTCACGCCGCGCGGCGGTACGTCACCTTCCAACCTCGCCGTCAACTTTGACGCCACGGACTCTGGAACCGGTCCTGGCACGGTTACAGACGGTGTGGGCAGTACGACGTGCAGCGGCGTGGCAACTCGGGAGTCCAGTACGACAATGCCGACGGGGGCACCATCGCCGCCGCCATTCAGCACATCGAATCAGCGATTACCCCACCGGGTTCGGACGGCGCATAATCTGATGACGTTGGGGCAGCAGCAGCAGGTGGCGGGAGCAGGTTCAGGTACGGACGGACGATATGTAAAGAAACCCTAAGCTGTAAAGAAAGTAATAGTGTGCGCACTGAGTCCCCAGAAGCAGAAAAGCAAGAGGGCTGTGTTCGAGGGGGAAGGGATTATGAATTCTCATGGCAAGTTAATCTCTGGATCTGGATTTTCCTCGGATTTCGGTGGCTGGGATGAGTGAATCTGTTATTAGGTGCAATTTAGTGGATCTGGAATCTGCTGGCTCTGACGATGGATTGACGATGGATAGGAAGCTGGATCTGAAGTTCTGAGTGCCGTGCGATCCGGGTAGACCAGGGTATTCTGGATCCAAGATATTCTGGATCCAGGGTAAGGTAGCGTACTGGATGGTATCAGAACAACAATGATCAGCCGTAACGAATATTTTGTTTGTGTCGTTTGGGGCCGTGTACGAATCAGCAAGGCCGTACGGTCTACATCGACGGGACAGGGGTTGTCCTAACAGCCACAACTCCACCCGGCGGCGTTATCAGGACCTTGCTTTGACCACGCTTTGACCACGCTTTGACCACGCTTTGACCATGCTTTGACCACGCTTTGACCACGCTTTGAACGTGCTTTGACAACGCTTTCGTCATGCTGTGACCACGCTTTGACCATCCTTTGACCACGCTTTGACCACGCTTTGACCATGCTTTGACCACGCTTTGACCACGGCTTAACGCGCAGCCGACAGCCGTAGCAGCCACAATGGCGGCGGGGCCCCACAACCGCCGCTGCCATCCCGCAGCCTCTTAACTGCAGCGGCAGCTCGGCGCCGCAGCGGTGTTATCGAGTCCGCCCCAAACTACCACCCCGCGTTGAACCGCGTTTTATCCATGGTAAGTGCGAGTACTTTGAAAATGTCGAAGTCTGACTTTCTTCCGTATGTGAGTGTTGCTCGCTCTCAACAGAGAAGGATGCCAAATAGGAGTGTTCGGTGTCTACATCCCCGTCCACATGACCACATCAGCACTATTTCTGGTCCCCGAATGAACCCTTCCTTCCCACGCGCAGGCTGCCGGATGGCCGCCACAAACAGCCCCCGCCATCGCCGCCGCCAACGCCCCCAGCGCCGCCGACGTGTCGTTCAGCTCAGCTCGCGGTGCCTTACAGCCCAGCGCCGGCAGCGCCGCAACGTTCGGGCGGCCCAGCGTCAGCAATAACGCGGCCGCCGGCAGCATCGGCGGCGGTGGCCCTGCCGTGAGAGGTACTACAACCCAAGGCAAAGCCGCTCAGCAGACGTATAAAAGCAAGGGGGTGTTAACCGACATGACGAAAGTGGGCGGCGAGTTCCGAGATTTGTGGGAAGAAAGGCTCAAGGTAGGGCAGGGTGGTCAGATCTTCACGCGCGCGCGTTTATTTTGGCACCAGGTTTTAGAGCCGCCACCACTGGTGCTTGCGCCGCCAGTCATGGCTGTGACTCCTCGGAAGGCTGTGGGAAGGCGGATGAGGGGCCGCGATGAGGGGCCATAACGTGGAATCGATCGACGTGTTATGTCTTTTGGGTATTTTGGATAACAGCATGAATACAGTAATTTATATAATATGAAATTTTTAATATATTTTGAAAATTATTTACAGGTACGAATTTTTATTATTGTTATCATCCTCATTGTCATGTTCTCATTATCATTATAGTATTATCAAAGTTTCTTTCACAGGCAGGCAGGTAAAGAATCTTTGCAGCTAGCTGCCGGCGGCGCCGGGCAATAAGAGATAGAACCTGTATAACCTTTAAACAATTTCAGAAAATATATTGTTAATATTACTATTAATGTACCTATATATATATGTGTCAGTTTCTGCCGTACGTCTGTCCTTCTGTCCTTCTGTCATTCGTCCTACAGAACAACTGCTTCTTTCCTAAGCTCGCTTTTATTTTATTTTCGCGAGGTGAAAAAGAGAAATAATTTCTTTGTATATGTTGAACTTCCTTTTTTCACGAACGGTGTTGATTTTATGTTGCTGCCCTGCCTTGTCCCCAACTGCCACTTTGCCGTACTCTCCAAACCCGCACCGAAGGAAGCCGTTGGCCCCGGGTACTTCATGGTCGCCTCGGCCCACATGGGGCAGATCCGGCTCCTGCTGTTTGCCCGAAATGACGTCTATGCGGCAATCTCCGATGTACGGACCGCGAAACAGGCAACGGGCGTAGCGGGCGTGGCTACAAACAAGGTACGCACGAGGGTACGGGATTGCCGTACAAGACTATCTTTGTACGGGTTTCTTGCCCTATTTATTCTTTATGTGACAAGCATAAGGTCCTGCGCCATCGTTGTGATTTGCTGCGGTGTTCATTGCTGAAGTATTACAATTTAGGATTAGGCCCCCCTTCCCCCGCGTCCTTATTTCTTGTGATAAGTAAAATTGCGAATTTCTGGCTTTCCAAATCTGTCAGACTTGGATCTTGGATCTTGGTCGTATCACCGTATGAAAGCAAAAATTATTATGAATATGAAGAATTATCGAAATGTAGCTGATCTGGCTGCTAACGTAGGGTGTACGGAGCTCAAATCCACTGAGCCCTAATCCAAGGCACGGTCCCCTTCCCCAGTCAGGTGCCAACTAGCTGCTCTCTCTCTTCGGCTGACTTGTTATTATCAGACCTTCTCCCTTCTGTCTGTCTGTGTGTCTTGTCTGTCTGTCTGTCTGCCTGACCGCTACAGGGGGGGGTGGGCATCAGCCTCAGAGTCTGGGAGACCACCATGGCCTTCGTGAACAGCCATCTGGCGGCACATCAGGATCGTACACGGTAGGTACGGCATAACCCATTTGATAAAACAAACCTACCCCTTTCCTAGCCTCCCCTCCCCCTGTATTTGAGTTGTCAAGGTCAGGCAATTCTTATCCTTAGAATGGTCGGGCATTCTGGAGTGTTGCGTTTGTGCGTCGAGTCCGTACATAATCATGAGTCATCATCACATACGCACATAGTTTGAGTTTCAACATCTCATGCATGAACCCACCCGTACTTAATCGTAACACTCTGGAATAATGCCTGCCCTCCTAAACGAGGTGTTACCACCACCACCATCACCACCACGACCGTCGCAGCCGCCACAGCTCCAGCCATAAACTTTGTATATTCGAGTCATTTTAATGTGTATTTAGTTCTTCTGTAATTTTTGCCTGACTCATTTAAACGTTATTGTGTTAAATGTGTATCTAGGTTCGTCCGAAATAAAGTCGCACTTGTTACTTTTACTTCAGCGCACAAACCCACTTCTTTTTTCTTTTGTTAGCGCATACAATCTCTCGCCGCATCTGTCCCCCCGTCATCGTCATCAGCGCCCGGAACAACAACTATCGCGAAATAATCCGTGGTTTGAAGCTGGACTGCCAGGGGTCTAACATGGACGTCCTAACGGCCTTTCATCACGTAATCTGGGTTGGAGACCTCAACTACCGGTACGAGGCGGTTGACCGTTACTGGTTGGCCGTTACAACTTGCACTGCGTTCGTTAGGTACCACACATTACCACACAAATCTATCATTCTCAGTGTCTGGGGGACAATTTAATACATATCCTTTGTTTCCATAGCATGGCGCTGCCTGGTTCTGTTCAGAACTGTCTATAACTGCTCACAACTGTTGTAACTGTAATGAGCCAATCGAGATGTTGAAAGGATGTGTTCCAGTCCGGCTCTTTCCGCCGCTAAACTCTGGTGCACACGCGGGTGTCCCTTCTCCCTTTTCTATATTTCCAATCTCTTTGCTTTCACAGCCTGGACTACGGTCAGCAGGCGAGCAATCCCACCGAGAGCCCCACACAAGCGGACTTCGCGGCCCTCGTGACGGACGTACAGCAAGGCGCGTTCGCGAAGCTGCTGGAGGTGGGTGGTCTTACAAGCATATAACACTTATAACACTTGTAAACATTAACATATCTGTAGTATTTGATTATTTATCACATAATGGGTACGTGGTATGTGAAGGATCATCATCATCAGACGTCATTTGTTATTTCCTAAAGTTACGTCGCGATTGTACGACAGGTAGATCAGCTACGGCGGGAGATGGCCGCAAAGCGCGTCTTTTTGGGGTTCCACGAGGGCCCTATCAATTTCGAGCCTAGCTTCAAGGTACGAAAAGTACGGCTATTTGTACGGCTACGAGTTTAGCAATTAGGGGTTAGGAGGCGGTGAAGAAATGAAGAAATGAAGAAATGAAGGAATGGGGCAGGAGAGGGTCGTTTTTTAATCTCCCGGTTCAACCTGGTTCAGGCCCGGTTGAGGCACTTTAGGGTTTCTGAAACCAATAGGTGGTATCGTGGCGGGAGGGGGAATTGGGGGGAAGAGGAGGAGGTTAGGGCGGACATTTTGTACGACATAGCTCGCAAAGATGTGAATGTAAGAGGGAGAAGGTTTTAGTTTCTTAGATGCAGCCATTGTACGACGGGGCTGTAAATCTAATACCGCTGCTGCTACTGCCGCTACTCCGCCGCGTTTTTACACCTGCTGTACGGCAGGTGTTGCGGCGGCGAGGTTACGAATACAATCCTCAAAGGAGTCCCGCCTATTGTGACAGGATTTTGTACAGGTGGGTACGACCTGATTGTACGAACGACTGCAGCTCCGGAGATTTGCAGGGAGTTGACATTGGCCCCCCGGTGTTGATTTTGACTGTAATTCTTTTGACTAAGTTAGCCAGTCGTAAAACACTTATTGCGTATCTATTAAACCTAAATGTGTTGTAATTGGACATACTAAAACGCTAGCATGCTTTTATTGAGAAAATAAGATTGAACTACAACCGCAGATATAGACTTCCCATCGCCTCCACTTCAAGCACATGTGGCTACATCATTTTGTGCCAAAACGTCCTCTCCCTATTTAAACCGTCTACTTAAAAACAACTGTGACGGTCAACTGTCACAGGTCCAACCTACCTCTCAAGCAGATCCGTGTCGTGTCGTACTTCAGTCCGTCCGAAATCGCCACCTCAGACCACAAGCCTGTGGGTGCCGTACTTGTCGTACCAACCGTCTGGCGAACTACCGTGGACGAGTATCCGTCCGGCCCCGGGGGTCGCAGCCAGGGCCTCAGTGGCTATCTCACGGCGTCGGAAAGCGTTCTAAGTTACTCGCAATATTTGCCACGTGGCATTCACTCACATCCGCATCAGAAGCCCCACGCACAGGTACGGTTATCGCTACAGTTAATCGTAACTGTAACTGTAACGGTTGCTGTTAACGTTATGTTGTTATGTCCCATATGTGGTTGGAATTAGTACTTTGGTACATTTTCCTAAGAGTATTTGGCTCTTCTCTTCGAAACGTGAATTCAAATACGGCAATAATTTTAAACGTTTTTGCCTTTCGTGTTCCTGATAGACATGATGGTGTGCAAAACGTGAGATGCGGAGACGGCAGACAGGAGTGATCATTGTTGCTGTACCGTTTCCATGTCCAGCACACGAACACATTTCGGCGTGTGTGTATCTCGCTCCAGGCCACCCGCTGTCCATCTGGCAAATATCCCCTCACGCCCGCATGTTCATGAACCTCTCGACTAAACCCCCATTCATCAACACACACACACACACACACACACACACACACACACACACACACACACCTCCGTCGCATCCACCGCCTCCGCTCACACCGCCGCCTTCACCTTCGCCACCACCACCATCCACACTACTATCACCATCGCTCACACCAGTCAAACCAATCCCATTGCAGGTACGGTTGATCTTTACTCTTCTGCGCGCACATGGACTGTTCATGTTGCGCTCACGGCGGCGGTCTTCGGTTTCCGCTAACACCGAGTTTCCGAGCCCACAGGTGCGAAACGGTTGGGGCGGTTGGTATAGTATATATGCATATATAAAACACATATTCAACATGACATATTTATCGACCTACACTTACATTCTTCGTCATGTCCTGAATTCTTCTTTTCAGCTGCTTCTTTCGGCTCCGTGCATGCGGGATTCCATGGTTCGATCCCGGGTGGCCACTCAAACTCGGGAGCCTCTGTGGGCTGATGCCGAGCACGCCGGCTTAGGGCCTTTGGTCGTTGAACTGAAATCCGCATCGCTGGCGGAGATGGCGCATTTTCGGTTATGGGTGCGAGTGTTCGACCTGAGGGGGGCGGAGAAAGGTGCGCGGCTGGGCGGCGGCGGCGGCGGCGGCGGTGGTGGTGGCAGCGGCGGCAACGGCGGCAACGGCAAGGGCACGGGTGGCGGTGGCTATAAAGATGGCCGTGGCAAGGGTGATGGCGGCGGCGGCGGCGGCGGCTCGGGTACCAGCGGCAATGTGCTCGCTCGGGGCGTACTGCCGCTTGTGGAAGCCGTAACGTCCCTATTACAGGTGCCGTACATTCCCGATCAGCGTGAGAGAGATGCAAAGAGGGCAGTGGCGGGTCGTGTGATTCTTCCGACAAGCTGAGCTGGTCGCAGATTTCTGGATTCGAGCCTGCATCTGCCGCCAGGTTTCTCATTGCCTGTTAGCGGTTAGCTGTTGGCGAATTCTCGTTACTACTAGTCCAGACCACAGAAGTGGCGCTCCGTTTTGTTGGGAGCACTAACGAGTCCGTTAGATTAGGGTTTTGGGCAGGATGGTACATATAATGCCGTACACCAGTCCCGTACTCTGACGTACGCTGCAGGATCCCAACGGTGTGGCCCCTTTCAAAACGATGTTGGAGCTGCATGGGCTCCCCGCGGGCACCCTAGAGGGCAACATGCGATTGGAGGTGAGTCGGTGACTTCTCGGACTTATTATATTCCTCGTGACTTCTCCTGGAGCGAATGGCACGTGTCCTCCTGCTCCATCCTCCATCCTCTCTTGTCGTACCACGGAAGATACATGTACGACGCCCGTACCGTATGTGTACGACACGCACAAACTATGGCCCCTAGGTGGTGGAGCGGTCCAAGACCCTGGAACGGACCCATGGGTCTGCCCGTACGGCACTGTACGAAATCAGTGAAAGCTTTGGAGCGCGGGGCTCAGCGCAGAGCCGGAACTCGGGCGGCGCCAGCGGTTTGGGCCTTATGGCGAAGACATCATCCCGGCGTTCGAATACGGGACACGGCTACTTCGCCGCTCCTGAGGCTGAGGGTGCCGGGGGTGACAGCGTTGCCGCTGGCGGCGGCGGATTTGGCAGTGTTGGGACGTTTTTCGCGTCGCTCCGCCGTACACTGACCATGAGCGCGGTCACACCGCAGCAAGTACCGTTGCAACCTCCACAACCTTTGTACGACGCATCTGGATCTTGACCTATGTGTCTTGGATGCGTTCAATGCAAGGGGCATGGCTTGGCTTCGCAGTCGCGGAAACTGCCAACGAATCATCGTACAACAAAACCAGGTTATGCCAGTTGAACTTTACAGCCGTATCCAAGATACCTCCTTTAGAGATATTGCCCCTTTGTTATTGTTTTCTTGCTTGCCTGATTCCGCCGGTCCTCATGCGGTCGTAGGACCTGGCACCAAAATGTCGGGGTGGGGGTACGACAGTACGATATGGACGACGACATCGTAAAAGAAATTAAGGGAGGGGGAAAGAGGAAAGCAGTTATTTTATATGAGAGCAGGAGAGATGAGCGATGACCTCTGAAAAAGGCGGACAGAAACAGACAGACAGACAGACAGAGGGAACGAGACATAAAGGAATCCGCAGTTCTTGCTGCGACACCCTTCCGCGACACTTAGAACTTTAAGGAAACATTGTTCTATCGTGTTATCGATGATGGAAAGTTGTGAGCTGTACGACGTCCGTATTACTGGGCGCACATGTACGACGGTACGAGTTTGACGGCCCAGCGGTCGTACTTCCTCTCCTATTTGCATGATGTGGCTGTTCTTTTCAGCGTGCACGCCATATGTCACAGCTCTCACACGCTGATCCCCAGCGACCTTACCCATACTCCTCGATTTGCGACACACGGCAGCAAGATATGTGGTGCTGTACGGTATTGCTGTCGTACAGGTCGTAATGAGAAATACCGTACGTATTTAAGGGCGCGGCAATAGTGAGGGGTTGCATAGCTAATCGCTATGCCCCAAACAGCGCCTCGAAGTTTTGTTTGAGCGTTGTGTTTTGGGGTTAAGTAACATGACGACGACGACGAGTAAGAGATCATGGTGCCCTGCTGAAAATCAGGAAGCGCTTTGTCGATTGGGACTGGTGCGGAGTGGGCAGGTAAGCGCGAGAGCCTAAACAGGCTCTTGATGAGTACCCATACAGGATACATTTATCTGTACGACAGGATGGTAACTTTGTTTATAAAGTTTTTGAATGACAGGATGATTGGCACTTGGATAAAATATCTAACAGACTGAAATTTTATGGAAAGGCGTGATCCTTACATTAGGCGCCATCGAGGGATTTCTTTGACCCGGACGGAAACGGCTTCTTATTTAACTTACGAGTTACGTGGCTCATGGCATCGTTGCGTTAGATGCGTTGGATGTACGGAAATCAGTTTGGTTCGTGTAGGTACGGCCCGTAAGAAACCGTACATGGCATGTCACAAATTATTGAATTGTGGATTATGCTTCGACGCGCTGCGCAATTAAGCATGTGTGTGTATGTGTATGCCTATGTGGCACACGTGGCCAAACACGTGTGCGTGTTTGGCCAAGTTTGTGATGGTGTGTGAAATCCTACTTTATTACTGTCTCACCGGCCGTATGTACTGCACGGCCCGTCATCCGGATCCTGGAATTATCAGATCGGATCTAAGCCTTGCTTGCCAGGATGCTGACAGCCTGTCACCCTGGTGACGGGGTACAAGGTCATACTGAGCAGGTTGTAAGGTCATATACCTAAAAATACCTAACGACTTACGCCAACTGATTTTCCATACTGCTACGTCTCCTCCTTGGAGTCAGCAAGTGTGGGATAACACAAATGAACCGTGAGCTGTTCCACACGGTGTTCATTACATAGTGATGTCCTGGGCCAATCGGCCCTCAGTCGCAAATGCGATGCAAGAATACAACGACCAATTTTCTTTCAGGGTTCGTGGGAAAATATTCGGACATTTACTCATCTGAACGAATTCAATAACCCTATAATTAACCTTAACCCTAATTACAAACATACACAAGCACACATTCACTCGTATCACCAGCCTAACCGCACTAGCGTCTACCAACCACGAACCCAAAACCTTATCCGAATGTTTTCCTCTCACGTGAACCCCGGGGTCATGTCCTGTCTGGGTGGGTGGTAACAGGTTGCTTAGGCGCCTACCACCTGCATAAATGTTTACAATCTGCAGCATTTCGGAAGCGTAGTTCAACTGCAATATTGTTCAGAAATTCAGCCATAACAGCTGATAGCGCCGCATGCAATCACTAACACTCAGTCACTGTTCGCGAAACCATATGTACATGCAACTGTCTAAGATGCAACTCGTTAGCCCAAATATTTCAATTAGGCCTCTCACCTTTTATGAACATATCCCATCGTAACGAGACGCCACAGAAGTTCTGATGCCCATAAACAAGAACGGGGATCTACTTAAATACACAATAATATGAATTTCGATAGAACTACACATGGTTGAGGGTTTTACACATCTCCTTTTTTTGCAACAGAACAGCATATGATTGACATCCACACGCTCGACCAGGCCCCTCGCTCATGACCCAACCCTTTCAACTACTCCGCGCATCTGCCCCAACTCTCCCCTAGCTCCTCCTCCTTCCCCACTACATCAAGGTACATCAAGACGCGCTGAACCTCATAGCGATTTAGAATGAAAGGCCCCGACGCATCAGCTCCGCCTCCAACGCTCCTGCGCCTTGGAACAGGATACCATCCAGGCCCACTGCACATGCAGCCTCCACGTTCACCTGTTCCATCCGAAGTGAGGAACAATATGAATCGCAAATTAAAATACCCCAAGTAAATAACAAACAAACAAACAAATGGCGAACAGTGTCAAGAGCGTGCAATTTCTCAAAGAAATGAAGTCCACAGCAAATGCTCGGCGAGTTAGGGCGGGGGGCATGGATGCCACGACACGTGACGGGGTTGCGGTCGCACCTTGCGATCATCCACAAAGATGAGGTTCTCTCGAGGCAGATCCAGGGTCTTCACGCAGACCTCAAAGGCCTCAGCAGATGGTTTCCGTAGGCCCTGAACACCGAGGGGGACACATATAACTCAGCCGTACGTGACAAGTAGCTAGCTGTTGGCGGGAAGTTAAGTTTGTGTATACATACATGTACATATATAAATATACGTGTGTGCAAAGGCTCCACGTAGGACTCCTGCCGTTTAGTGTCATGATAGGGTAAATATTAAAGCATTAGGATGGTCAAGACAAGAACGTAATGCCGTACACAACGGTCCACGATATTATCTAAGGGAGTGACAATTTTTGTGATGATTTTGTTCTTGCACCAAAAGTTACGACACGGCACCACAGTAAGAAATGGCCAGCACGGCAAACGTGCAAGGTTGTGTAACATGCAAGCCAGCCGGAAGGAATCAGAAGCCAAGCGTTCAAGTTCGTGATTGTTTTCATATGTGGGGCCAGTCTTAGGCTGCCCCTCAAGATGGCAGAAAATCATCATTTCCTTCCAGAGTGGGCCGAACATATGGCCAGCCAAGCAGTGCAACACACGCTCCCTCACCACTCTCCCCTCCATCGCCGCATGCAGTGCTCGACATGCAACGAATCATGCAGTGGTAATGGACGCATCGTGAGTTTTCTTCTTCAACTAACAACAATCTGACGGTGATGACCTGAGACCTAAACACACTACTCCTGCCATTGCCGAGACGCCGATGATAAAGCGCGTGTGTAGTGATTCTTAAACACTCTTTTCACACGAAATCACTCGATCTTCTTTAACTTACAACCTATTCCTTTCCTCAGCTCATTTCTCACTCGGATATCATGTCAGCTAACACCCTCATACCCACCTTCATGGGCCCTTCGCACGACACGAAGGTCCAGTGCAGGTAATCCGAGGGACGCAGCTTTTCCTCGATGAGGCGGAACCAGGCGGGGTAGTTGGACATGGCGTGCAACTCAAAGCCTGCGGCTTTAAGTCGCCTCAGTAATGGCTCCATGCCGTCAAGATATCGGTATTTGGACACCTAGCGACAGAATGTACGGACCAAGGGGGCGATTACAGCAACTTCATTACAGGCCGAATGAGAAAGTTTGTCATGCTTGTAAAAATAAAAGAGCCAGTTGCTGAATTTTAGAAACGATGACATAATGCCATGTGAATTGGCGAGAATTGCAAGTAAGCCTTAATATGTCAAGGAAACATCGGAAACCTCGCGACGCAGTAGCGAGATAAACGAAAGCTCGTGACCTTGACGGGAATAGAACGGATAAATTGAAATGAATAGAAATAGATCGGACAGGGACGCGTAGTCGGGAGAAGAAAACTTATCAGCGTATGGGTCGGCAGGTACACTGCCTAGGCCCCCCGCGATTCATGTGACAGCTTTATGCCTTGTTCTGTCCAGCAATTTCCCTGCCACAGCGACATACGCTAATGCGAAACGGCGCGGCAATAAGGGGATTCGCCGACTACACAGGCGATTTTGCAAGGCCATTTGGGTCACCGATGCATGAATTACCAGCAGCAACCGGTCTGTCCTGCACTAACGAATCACCAGCGCAGGGGCTGCGCGCCCATTCGCCCACCAGACAGTTCGGAAGTAACCCTTCCCTGCACCACACGACTTGGTTGATAGTATATATATAGCCAACATTTTGATGATTGATACTGAGCACCCACCACCATGTCCTTAAGGGCAGCGCCATCGACTTTTCGCCCGTCCGCAAAGAATTTCGCCAATAGTTCATCTTCATGAATGGATCCACATTCAAACTCAATCCACGCAGTTGGATGCTTGGAACTTAGTAGCTCCTTGAAAGACCTACAAGGCGCAAGATAAAGGGACTGTATTTGCCACCAAAAAACTCTCAGCTCCAGCGCCAAGCTCACATGCCAAAGAAGACGGGCATCTCGTGGAAGAAAGGATCATAGACCACAGTGTCCTGTTCAAAGAAACAGGAGACCGGCCGGTCGGCCTAAATAGCTCTCACACTACTTGCCAGGCAAGAATGACCTGACTTACCATAATATCCAACAAGATCACAGGACGTATCTTTTCCAAATCCGCCATTGCTTTGCAGCGCACGTATGATGTTCCAGGCGGCGGCCGTCTGCAACACAAGAGAAGCATTTAGCTGAGCCTAAAACCTAATAATTTCATAATCGCCCTGTCAAGCTCTTCTTGCTCACCTATTCCATTTACTCGCTAGCCTGCCCTGACACCTGAGCCCAAAACAGCTGGGCAGCATTCACCGTCGCCTGCCAGGAATCCTGCGTTCTGAAGACGAGGGATAAGGCAGATGCCCCTTTGATACTACAAAATGTGCAAATCGGATGGTTTTATCTCCATCACCAACCTATTGCCGTAGAGTGTTCTTCGCCGTACACGCATCGACTGATGCAATTTGAACTCCATTACTACGCCAAACCGTGGTACTGAATATATTTTATTGAGTGGTATTTCTGTTGAGGTAGCGAGTCTAGCCGGAAACTCTACGAGCATTCCTTTCGCAACACTGTGTGTTCTGCAGCACTGGGCTTGCATTTCACCCATTTTGCAAGGCCTCACTTTCAGATATACCTCAGTATGAGCACTTGCTTGCGCGGCGTAAGCCGCGCTCACTTCCGCTCTCAACGATTCCAGCGGAATCACACCTTCAGCGTCCAGCCTGCTGGAGGATGCGCTAGGAGTCGGAATATTGAAAGTAAAGCGATGACAGGTGAGCGATCGTCTCTAGTCGCCCTTCTCCCTGAAACCCACTCCGGCGCTGCGTTAACCGATCGACACTGACGCGTTGGCACGAGGCATGCCGACAGACGGTTGCTACATCAATCGTTAGCCTTATTTGGTTGCGCCTCAAAGTTAGACGTTTAGGTTGAGGTTTTAAGCGCAACCTGTGTGCGTTGACCTTGACCTGTGCCGCTACGTACATGCTCTCGCTCGACCCTTCCCCTGGAACTTCTCCTCAGAAATTCCATGTTCCCTGTTCTGTGTAACTGCTTAACTGTTTAACTGAAGATGGCGTGGTAACTGAATAAGGCTTGTATGCCGCACGCAGTGAAGGGCCCTCATTGTGTGAAGGCCATAAACACGGATTATCACGTCGCCCTTTCGTCCAGGCCGCCTACATAGCCGTACTGGTTAGAATGCGACATTCGTCGCTTCTTCCCCATTTCATCAAGGCTATTTACCCGCCATCCGGCCCAGACGTAAACTACATTAGTCTCTTCCGCCACCACCACCATCCACACGATCTCAACCACCGCAACTGTGCCATCAATACCACAGCTGTTATCAACACCATCAACTAGCACCACCAGTACTTCTGTTTCTTTCCATCCTTCCATCTTGCCCACCATCTCTATATATCTCACCGTCTCTTCCACGTGCCCCTCTCCCTCCCCTTCACACCTGCCTCTCGCATCCAGAAACTGCCGTATTCCTGGAGGAGATTGCTGTGTCGCAAACACCGAAACGACTCCAAGGGTTGATGCGGGTGAGGAAAACACAGCGCCAGCGTGACGTGACGTGGCATGGAGTTGACGTTGACATTCTGTCATAATCTTCTTTTCCTCCCCTCCCCCTCCCCTCCCCCTCCCCCTGCACCTTGGTCGGGCAATCTGTCATACTAAGTCTGTCTACTGTTTTTTGGGCCGTATGTTTTGACGAATCTGGAGAATTTCCAGGAATAGGTTTTACTGCCATGTTAAAAAGCAGGTATACGTTGGGATGCACCTCCGAGCACCTGAAGATAGTGAGAGGTAACCCACAAGTCGACCCGCTGCTTCAGGTACTGGAGGCCAAGGGCGGCACCTCCTTGTCCCCTTCGGACCGCCGCGGCCTGCACCCCCTGCTGGTTCCGCTCTCGGCACGAGGAGAGGATGTGACATGCCTGCTGCGTTGGCCGGAACCCTCTCAGTTCAAGGTACGAACGTGAACATATGTTCATGTATTCTATGACGTCATGACGTACCCGTCAATATCTTTTCTTTTAATGGCAAAAGTGCGCCACAGCACAGCACAGCACGATGAATTGTGTACGTCGTTTTGGAGGCCGGTGGGGAGGAGGGGAGAGGGGGGGTGAGGCGTAAATACTTCATGTGGTAAAAGAGTACGGATCAGGTGGTGGGAGATTCGGTTCTGGCCTCGACTCCAATAGTATAGTCTTTTTGCCCTTCCACTCTCTTCCTTTCACATCTCTTCCCATCCCGTCCTATCCCCTCCACTCCACTCTCTTCCCTTCCACTTCACTCCACTCCCTCACGTTCCCATGTGCGCCCCGGTCCGGCTCTACCCTGTGCCTCACTACCCTGAGGCTAAGCGCTGTGCGTTCCATGGTTCATATGTATTCCGCAGAATATGCTGCTGCCAGTTGTGTGCATGACCCGTGGGTCGGTCGGAATGACGCTGGTCGCTCGCAGTGTTGACGAGTATCTGCACCGGTAGGTGGGAGGTGCCTGACGGAGTGCGGGGAGGGGGGAGGTCAGGTTCCAGATCCTTGGTGTGAGGTCAAGTGCGGGTGTTGGGGTGGGTGGAGAGGTGGGTGGAGGCAAGCAAACAGCAAGCAGCAAATAGTGGGTGAGGAAGATGAGAAAAACACGCTGACGGTGCTGGAACAACCCTGTCCAGCCGGGGGGTCTCTTCGGGAGCTCATGCTTCTGCCTTCTAATCTTCAAGGGGTTGGAGTTTTCGTGATGATGATGATGAGTTATCATGTAATGCGATGTGTTGGTGGATTGACCGATTCGCTCAACTATAATCTGGAGATTCACACACATCTACTTCTTCCATCACCGATATATGTAGCACATAGTCGTTTTCCGTACAGAACTCCCGTACATTGTATGTGGTGTGTTGGAGACTATACCAACGTTAAGGGCAGCGAGGAGGACGTTCCGACGCACGGATCACTTCATTTCGCATAGTACCGTATGCCGTATGTGCTTGGTGATGGCATCTTGGAAGCTAAAGTAACGTAATGTACGTCATGCCGTGTCGTATGTCGTACATACCAGGCTGCTAGCAGAAGAGGATTTGGCCGCGTCGGCCGCCGCCGGGGCTGCAGCTGACCGCCCGCTCGCGGACGCCGCTGGGGGCGATGCGGATGGGCTCTTCCGCAGTGGGGACGTGGAGGCGGTGGGTTTCGGAGCCGGCCGTACGAGCACCTCTTCCTCCTCTCCGGCGGCGGGGGGGGCGGCTCAGAGCGGCGGGCACCAACAAAGCCTCACGGTGTACTTGATTCGCAAGGCCGGCATGTTCCCTGACATCTGTGAGGGGCTGGCCTTGGCTCACCTCAGTCGGAGTGATCCGGTGAGCGGGTCTCTCTGAGGGGGAGGGGGAGGGGGAGGGGGAGGGTGGGGATAAAAGGGGGGGAGGGGGAGGGGGAGGGGGAGGGGGAGGGGGAGGGGATGAAAGGGGGGGAGGGGGAGGGGGAGGGGATAAAGGGGGGGAGGGGGAGGGGGAGGGGGAGGGGGAGGGGGAGGGGGAGGGGGAGGGGGAGGGGGAGGGGATAAATGGGGGGGAGGGGGAGGGGGAGGGGATAAGAGGGGGGGGAGGGGATAAGAGGGGGGGAGGAGGGGGGAGAGGCAGGGGAATGCAATCTACGGGTAGGGTGCATCTAGTAAGCCTTTAAATGGTTACTGTAAGCAAAGTAAGCATTTACAGACCCGCTCAGGCACTCAATCTCCCCTCCATCCAGCCACTCACGTACACGTACACATACACATACACACATATACATACACACATACATACACATACACACGTACACACACACGTACTCGTCCTGGAGTCCCCCAGACCTCCGCAATGGTGGCCGCCGAATGGTACATGCGAGGCAACCACTTCCCCGGTTGGGGTCGGCCGTACGAGTTCGCATCCGAGGTGTACGGCAACCTGGGTCGGCATGAGGAGGCGCGCGACATGGCACGGTGGGTGTTGGTTGAGGGATCGATGAGGTAGAGTGGCGAAGAACGGGTGTTGGTTTCGGAGCGTTCAGGGCTAAATGATGAGATTGCCGTACACTACGTTCGAACACGGTTCACGGAGCTGAATGCGGTGCACGAATGTACGGGAATTGCATGGTGAAGCAACGCAAATCCATCCGAGTATCGTACAGTCGCTCTTTTTACGTTCCTGTAAGGAAGTAACGTGGCAGTGTGTGTGTTTGGGTACACGCAGCATGAGCTTGCGGTTGCCCTGGTGGACCCTCCGAGCCCCCTTTGCCGCTGTCGCCACCACCGCCGCCCTACCCGTGGATGCGGAGCGGGTTATGTACCTTTTGAGCGAGGAAGCAGCTGCAGCAGCTTCGGCAACTGTCAACCGGTTCAACTACCGAGAGCCGAAAACCACCAAACAGGTATTATTTATTTATGTATTTATTTATTTGCGTATTTAGTATACATGTATGCATTTAATAATCAATATGTAGATGTTTATGTTTGTGTTTTAGCTTCTCCGATCCCCCCACTGAGCCCTCTCTTGCCCTGGTGCTTCCCAGCTCTCACTACCCTTACTCACCAAAACCCCTACTTACGCAGCTGGCACTGGAGCGCGCCAACTCCCTCATGAACCGGGTGGTGGCGGGCGACCTCATCTCCTATGACGATATCCGGGCGCCCCTGACGGAGGCGTACCAGGAGGCGGGGCTCAGCGACGTGGCCAACTTCATCCAGGCGGCGTAAACACGGACTGGCTGTGTGGGCTTAGGGTTGGGTGGGGATGTTTCATTTTAGGCAGGGACGGAGGATTTCAGCCCCGCTGGAAGGGGGGGAGACTTGCTTGGGTTAAGGCTTAGGAACGAGGGAGGGAGGCTACAGGATGGATGGCGGGCAACGAGGTGTAACGAGGGCGAACACACACGCACACACACACACATACACACACACTCTTGCACGCAGAGACCTAGGTTTACAAAAGGACCCTTCTCCCCTGTAGCTCCGAATTTGAAGGCGTAGAAGCAAATCCTGTCAATATGAACGCAAAGCAAACGCCAGGAAAAAGGGGGTGTAGGACAGAGGCCCTCTCGGTCCACTTACGGAGGTTTGTTAGGGGCCGCTGTACGGCGGTGATGGTGGGTATGGATATGGGTAAAAATGTTTTTGAATGATATGCTAAAATGTTTCATACGGTTTCATAATTATTATAATCAATCAATATGCGGGCTGGTGTTTTGCATGTAGCCCCGCCATATCGCGGCAATTAATAGGCGTAAGGATAAGGATTGCATGGCTATCGTACGACTGTAGTACTGCGGTATCTGTGCTACGGCTGCGTGCGGCCGGAGCATGGCTAGCTGGTGGACGCACGAATTCAGCAAATGAATTGCTTTAGCGGCATGAAGTGATGGCGGGGTGCCGGTGGTAGTGGGGGGAGGTAAGTTGTGATTGTTATTGTTGTAGGGTAAGTGGGTGATGGATGGGTGAGTGGGTGAGGAGGGGCCCTCCATTAAGTCATCGCCAAGCTTTATTGAACCTGTGTTTGGGCGACCTGGTTAAGTAAAGGTCTTTCCGAGATGGGAAAATTTTAAATGCCTCTATTTTGGTCTGTGCATATCTGGTAGTGATGATGTATTTATTTGTGAACATGGTCTTTCGTTTGTTTTTCGTTATTGGTTAGTTGGGGGGAGGTGGGATCCATGCTATACAGTGCAGATACAATAACACGGGTAATAATGATGTGAAAGGTAGTACGGTACGATGGTATGATCATATTTGCGTGGTCGTCCCATCGTACAATCTCTAACCTTACCCCACCAACTTATAGGGGCTCAGTGTAACTGGCTCCAAACAGCGCCAAACAGCCTCTAACCGCCTGTTATGCCATGTTAACAACTGCTACACCCACCCCTCATAAGTTGGTAGGGCAAACGATCTGCGGTTGAAGGGATGCAGATATTCACATGGGAGGTGAGATGTTTTATTATATGCTCTATCCGTGCATTCATCCCAGACCGTCAAAGGTTTAGAAAGGATCACATAAGGGGGCCGAGGAAGACCTCAGCATCAACATTGGTTTGCCTACATACGATTGAGGTGTTAGCAAAAATTGCCCATCAACATTTTTCCTGTCAGCACACTATTGTACGCACAAATGCGTTCTCTCTTGCCTGCGTTGACAATAAATTAAATATAAGTATAAAACATTGACAAAGAGATTTGGACTTTGGCTTAGGCTGGCTGCTGGCTGACTCACACATAAAAAAAACGAATGACACTCAGACAAGGCTGGATAAATAATTCCCACGTTGGCAATTCATTTCAATAGCCTTCGTATCACATCACAAGCTAAATAATGTAGCAAAATAATGTAGCTGACGAATTGTAGCCAGCGGGGGCAGCAGGCAAGAGAGAACGCATTTGTGCGTACAATAGTGTGCTGACAGGAAAAATGTTGATGGGCAATTTTTGCTAACACCTCAATCATATGTAGGCAAACCAATGTTGATGCTGAGGTCTTCCTCGGCCCCCTTATGTGATCCTTTCTAAACCTTTGACGGTCTGGGATGAATGCACGGATAGAGCATATAATAAAACATCTCACCTCCCATGTGAATATCTGCATCCCTTCAACCGCAGATCGTTTGCCCTACCAACTTATGAGGGGTGGGTGTAGCAGTTGTGAACATGGCATAACAGGCGGTTAGAGGCTGTTTGGCGCTGTTTGGAGCCAGTTACACTGAGCCCCTATAAGGTAACCTGGCTGCCGCAGCAACTCTTGCTTCCTACCTCTTGACACTCTCTCGGTTCACTCTGACACAGCAGGATTAAAAATATTACCTCTAGGCGTACCCGGCGGCGTAGGACCCCGCTTAACATAATTTTGAGGGAGCATTTCATTGTGCCTGATTGTAACTGCCATGAGTATGTTGCAGGGCGCAACCCAAAACTAGCTTCGCGTTATTAAGCAATGGTTAGACCAATAAGTCTCAGGACGAGTACGACCCGCCAAGCAAAAGCTTTCGGGACAGAGTTCAGTCCAAGGCCGTGATTCATGTGCCTCTGTCTGCCTAAGTCCCCTCCAGGTTATTATTTTTTACCCTGCATCGCAGAGGGCTGTTCTATGTTGTTCGTCGTATCCCTGGAGTGGCGGCGTGAGCCGTTACTTACAGGGTCATAAATTGGAGTCATAAAGTCACGGTCACTTAGTCATAGCGGAAAGTTTACTCTAGAAGCAGAAAAAAAATTTCTGCTTCTAGAGTAAAATGACATATTATTATTTAATCATTAAAATTCCTTTATATTACCACATTTTTTTCATGTTACTCTTTAGTTCGCGCTCCGTTCGCGGTCGCTCACTATAGTTAACCGTTATACGAAACGTTTCAATGGTAATCCCGGAATCATCATTATGTTAATTTCGTTCAAATGTTACGCCTGGCTTATTTAAATTATCCTATTCGAATATGCAAAGCTACAAGAGAATGTCTACGTGGTACCGCGTAGTAGTTTTCCGCGGCGATTACGAGCGATTACTCAGTTGCCTCGCACCTACTAGGTCCTTTACCAGCTAGGACCAGTTTATGTCCATAGGCGCAGAGGATGGTCCAAGTGTCCCACGTCCAGGTACTTCCTAATCTCTGCTTTGTCACGATTTGTCCTACAGAACTCCGTCCCAAGATCCCCAGCCAACTATGTCGTAGAAAGGGCTTTAGTCCTATATCGCGGACTACTGCTCATGCGACAATATACATATATGCATGCATCGGCGATAATAAATACGGCTCCTGGCTGGTACAGGCAAATACAGGCTGTACAGGCAAATACAAGCTGGTATATACGTTAAAATGAGTTGAATCGTGATCTGTTTTGCTGTTTGTACGTAGATACGGCCGATTTAAGTTGAAAGGCTTGCGAAAAGAAGGGCACGAACGTACTTTACAGGTCAACATGTAAAACGCATGTAGCTCTGTCCCTTAGAGCAAAAACGCGTGCTTATTGGATGTATCTCTTAACAATTTATGACTCAGTAACAAAAGTGGACGGCAGGATGTAAACGACATCCGGACGTAAACGACACCCCTCCTGTTTCCTCACACTGCAGCACTGATGTGACTTAATCAAAAATGAAAACAATGAAACATTGAATAAACTATCCGTAATTTTCAGATTCTTACTGCATACAGTGAGCAATGACCCGCCAACAGCCGTGACAGTAAGCGGAAGTGACAACGGGCCCGCAGCACAGGCACCAAAACCTGCAACAAGAGTTTATGAAAACTTGCTGGTGCTTAGGGCGCGATGTGTTCAACGCGGCTTTGGAGACTCCGGGCCTTCATAATTGTCGCCATCACGCTCACGCTTCTGCGTATGGCATCCCCTCAATCTATTTCGGGGCAGCTACCTCAGGATCAAACTGCAGGATCACAGCAGGAGGCGCTGTGCCGCACAGGCCAGGATTTGGCCTTGGCAATTGCAAACCCGCTCGTCGAGGTTGCAGTTCTCCTAGAAGATGTGACGCTGACCGACCGCGACTTTTCAGACACACAGCAGCAAGGACTAGTGCCCCTACAACGGAATTTTACTGTACGCGGATCTAAAAACGACCGGCCGACAGTGCTTGACTTTAACTACCTACGTTCCAAGGTACGGTACGGGGTGCATACAGGCTATGCGCGGGAATATTACGTTTTAGCTGTTTATTTGAGTGCCACAACTTAGATCATGTCGCAAACCGCGCATATGTCGTGCATGCTGTGCTAACGGCAGTTATTCACATGGTTTGTGTACTGCATCTAGTTGATAGTGGGTTTGGGTACTGTCTGAGGCGTTACGCGCCTTGTGTCGCACTTATGCTTTACATAGCCAAGAGCTTTAATTGCACCGCCACTCCGTTCCATAGAAGAACCAGATGAGGTTATAACAGTAAGCAACACTGTCATCGGCCAGGCCACCAGGGAGTACGAAAGGCGCGCCCTGCGTTTCGCGCGCATGCTTTCTACTATATTCTTAACGACCAGTACTCTTGCGAGTGACTCGGGGTCTTCATTTGAGCCTGTTGCAGTTCATCCGCTCTCGCGAAGGAAGGCGGGGAATGCGCAGGCGTATAACAATCACGCCAACGCGTAGCGCACGAACGGGGTCTTCGTATTTTAGGGGTCAATCACGACCCACTTCTAGATTCGAATAAAGGCCGTATGAGCGTATTTCCCAACATACAAAACTGAGCGCGAATCACTTAATCGTGTGCAAATCATGTTATCTTGTGTGTTTCCTTTGCAAGGCGCGCTCTCACGTTCTCTCGGAAAAATCCACGTCTGCAGGTGGTGCTCATCGGGCGGCTGTGTTTGCTGTTCCGAAACCTCTTCCTGGTCAACTGCCGCAGGGGCTCCGCGACACAGCAACCCGGGTTTGATTTCCTGACCGCGGCCCCTGACCCAAATGGCCAAGCCGCCATCGTACAGATGCAGGACTGCTTCATCGTCTACCGGTTCTGCTTCCCCCCGTACATAGCAATGTACGTATGATGCAATGTACAGATCGGCGGTACAAGTCCTACAACACCTACCTGGCAAAATATCTAAACAAGCTTACAGGTTGCAGCCAAGCAGAGCCAAACGCAATTAACCGAATACAAATCTAAGAAAGACGCTGCCGGCATGGAGTCAGTCTTTTGGTAAATTGTTTCTGTAGCATCAACGTGTGACGGGTTTCTTGTCATCTAATCTTCATATTCCGCGATTTTGACTAAACAGTTGAAGGCACACGGATATGTACATATAGCTGCAGATACAGAGACGTACACGTAGACACAGATAATTGCACGCCATCCCCTTATGAGATTGTGCTTTGAGAATTATTAACAGATTTCTCCCCTCCCCTCCCCTCCCCTCCCCTCCTGCTTTAATTCCAATGCAGTAAAGCTTTCGAAAACCTCACCCGGCCGTACGAGATACCCGGCAAAACCGAGTACACGTTGCCGTACCCATCGCCGTACACCTGTCCCAATAGCAGCACCGGAATTGCCGTACCCATGGCACGAAACGCAACGTCCCTGACAGATGCCAACGCTGCTGGTAGCAGTAAGCCCTTGTCGGATTATCCGTGTGTCAAACTCGTCATCCTTTATGCCGATGTCGCTGTATACGGTGGCGACATGAATGATGATGGGAGCCCGGCTTACAACAGCTCCAAATACGCGGTGAGGCGGACAGTCCCAGGATCAAAATTGGGATCACCCATGCGATGGGACTGGAGGATTGATTGGGGTGAAAGGCAGAGGGCAGAAGTGCGCACGAGGAGCGTCATCTGGAAGATTATCGAACGGCGGTTTTGCGAAGCGCTCTGGTCTATTGCGTCGGGGAATGTCGCACCGGGCCGGCGCGGGTCCGTGTACCCGATGCCACCAGTACTCGTGCCCATACCTATGCTGTCCTGGTCGTGTTCCATCATGTACGACCAGGACAGAAATAGGTACGGGCACGATTAGGACTGCATAGCCTCCGTTACCTCCCCCGCCTCTTTCTCTTCATCTTTTTCGTTTCACACAGAAGAGGGGCCGCGAGGCAGAAGAAAAAGTAGAAGAGGAAGAAGAACTGAAATGATTGTGAATGTGAATGTGTTTGTCTCACACGATGGGTGGTCTTGGCTGGCAAAGAGCATGACATACCAAGGTTCATTCTATCAGACGAAGTCTTGCGGTCTACGATATTAACGACCGTACTTCACATGTTTTTATTTTCATACTCCAGATCATGTGATCCGTTTGCCGTGTGGTTTATCCGTACAGGCACAAGGGTTTCTTAATATGTTTACGGCGCGTAAACGGAATGTAATGCCAATGCACATGCTTGTAGCTGCAACATATATCGACGGTTGTGCCTAAGTGTCTTACGGAATGATGCTCATTTGCCCGGTGCAATGGTACGGTGTTTTTTGTGGTGCAGGTTTACGCTCAGAACACCTTGGCATTGTGCACGGATGTCCTTCAGAACGAATGCATCTTAAGGTACGGGCCGTTCGGCTGCCTGACATACACCATCAAGCCGTTCTTGTCGCCGCCGCCAGCAAACACCCGAGGCACGGCGGCAGCCATCTCTGGACGCCCCGATGCCGACCATGCGCCATCGGACCCACATAGGCGGCGTTCTACCATCATCTTGGCATCCACCATTGGCGGTATGTCGCCGGTAGCGTGAATGCTGTAGAACAGTGGGCACAGTGGGACAGCAGCCAGTCTGCGGGATTCTTACTGCAGGATGTAAAAGCTCTACATTGCTATATAAATGCAGTAAGCTTGTATGGGGGGGTGCCTTGGAAGGTGTGAACCGTCCCAATCAGCGCGCACACGCCGGCAGTGATGGGGCCAGGATATGGGTTTGCGGCGATGCTGCGGAAGGAACTCAAATCCCAACCGGTACTCTAATGTGTGTATCGGGAGGGAGGAAGGGAGGGAGAGGGAGGGAGGGGGAGGGAGGGAGGGAGGGAGGGAGGGAGGGAGGGAGGGAGGGAGGGAGGGAGGGAGGGAGGGAGGGAGGGAGGGAGGGAGGGAGGGAGGGAGGGAGGGAGGGAGGGAGGGAGGGAGGGAGGGAGGGAGGGAGGGAGGGAGGGGAAGGCAATGCACGGCGTCTTAGTTGACCAATGGTGCTTAAGAACCCCGAAACCCTTGAAGTGGACTTGGGGTTTTAGGACTAATCTTTTGCGTAGATCTTCCCGCTCGTGAGGTGGAGGGGCTTTTTCGGATGTGGATTGCGTCCATCCGTACACCAATTTTCATCTCACTTGTTTGGCAGGAGCGGCATTACTCGCCGTGGCGGTGGCCGTCACGGTCGCAGTATTCGTTGCCCGACAACGGCGGTTCGGTGCACCGTCGGCCGGGGAGCCGGCGGCAGCAAGGCCCATCGACGCCACATGCATCAGCGTCTCCTCGAAGGTCTCTGCGGAAAGGCAAGTTTGAGGGTCAGGAATGTAGAGGAGAGCAGCGCAGGAGGGTGTCGACGAGGGGGGAGGGGAAAGACGAATAAACGAGGCATAATGGAGGCAACAGGGAAAGAGTTTGTGCCTAAGAGGTACGGGTGTTGGGACCATTCACTGCACCACACGACACTACAACTCAGTATTACGAACATTACCACTGCCCCACTGCTTCCCCGCTCATCTCATTTCATTCCCTGAAAAGTGTTGCGAAGGAAACCCCTTGGTCTGGAAGGGCCGCTTGTGCTGTCGACGGGCGGATGTTGTAAATGTCTGACAATGCGCACCACGAAATCCATGAGGAAAGCAATATCTGAAGTATAACCCTCAAAAGACTAGGCGCGATAGCGCTATGTCAAGGTTGTTATCAAACTGTGGGAAGCTCGCCAACTGCAGGGATTAGCACGAGGGGTTATTTATACATACATGCGCGCACTCCTCGCTCGCTCGTCCAGCAGCAGAGAGCCATACCTTGTCTCGCTCTTGGCAGTATATGATATTTCTGCCATGTACTGCTGCCTGACCCGTGAGGTCGCTACTTCCTATGTATATGTATATATTACGTATACATATAACCATGTTACATTCAAAGTACGTATTTTATTCGTATTTGTGGTTTACATTTCTGTTTCAGGTTTTGTTTGCGATTATGCTCGCTGGCTCATGCGCAATTTGCGCGTATGACGGGATCCAGATAAAATTTTAGGGGATCCAGATATTCAAGCGTCATCCTGATACGGATCCGGATATGGATCCGGATCCACACCCAACCCGGATCCAGGAGTGTTGGGATGAAATTCCCGTCCGCAGACTCGCCTGCTGCACCACCTGCCTTGCCTTGAGTGTAACGTCATGTTGGAAATGATATTATTTGACATCACCGATTTATCGTATTCTAATATCTACGCGCGCGTGTGTGTGTGTGAACTGTGATGATAATGGTGATGACAGTCCTGAGGACTGCCGCCGCGGCTCAACGTCCAACGAGTTCTTCCGCAGTAACGACATCTACGTTGCCTCCGGCGGATCCGCCTTGGATCTTTGTACGGCACTGCCAGAGAAATCTCAACTGAAAGTTCCCGTAATAGCTGCCGCCGCTGATGCCACCGCCGCCGCCACCACTGCCGACGGGCCGGGCGCTGATGACATGTCACATTCGGCGGTACATGCAGGCAGCGCCGGCGGCGACTTATGCTTTGGATCCGTGTGCACGGCGTCAGCTGAAGGATTTGACGTCGCGCTGCTGCCTGTGACGGCGCTGACGCCGCTACATCCGGGCATCGACCTGGATGTGCGGCTAGATTTCGACGGCGGCGGCAGTAGCCGTGGGGGATTGCAACTCTCCAGCGTTACGTTGGGCAAGGGCGCTTTTGGACGTGTCCTTGCGGGAACGTACGGCGGATTGCGAGTGGCGGTCAAAATCATTGACCAGGGCCTTATGAGTCAATGGCCGGGGGTGCCGCTGACGCTGCCGCCACCAGCAGCCTCTGGCAACAGCGCTACTGAGGACGGACGTGGGGTGGCTGTGAATAACAAGGTAGATGACCACCCGCAAGAAGGTGGTGGCGCGGCCGGCTCGCCTGTGGTAATAGGGCAAGGCATTGGTGCGAATGCGGATGCGGGTGTGACGAGAGGGCCACGAACCTTGATGCATGTCGTGGACGCTGCGGCGCCGTCGTCGTCGCCGGGGAATGCCAAGTCCGAGGATTTGATTTCACCGCATTTCCGGAGCTCTGCCGGGGCCGCCATCGTTGGTGGCGGCGAAGCCGACGAAGTTCCCAGGGACTGCCTTCCTTCTGGGAGGAGCTGTAGATGCCCTTTGGGCATTCCGGCCGGCGAGGTCTCCTCGCATCGTGTTGTGGCGGTGAGCAAAGCATCCCTCCGTCCGTCCACCCGGCATGTAGGATGAAAGCACAGAAATGCTTTACACGGCGAAGTTTTGTGTCCCCGGCGGTCTCACGATCTGAAGGCAAGAATCTACTCTGCTTATCAAACTCCTGCCCGCCACTGGCAGTCCCGCACCAATGGCTGCTGCCATAGGTTCTTCAATCAGAAAAACATCTCTTGCTCCTGCACTTTCTGCAGCTTCTTGAATTGCTCTCCTTTCTACAGGAGTTGAACCAGATGATACAAGTACAATAATTTTTTAGGGCCTTATATGACGCCTAGTTTCGTGGGAGATAAGATGCGGTTCTGGGGTTCTGCTTCTTCCGTACAAGGAAATCCGACCTGGCGTACTGCAGAGACCTGTATATTACATAATTACGACATCTAGCAAAATAGCAACCTGCGTACTCCCAACGCTCTGTGGATGCCTTCTTGAGTTGGGAGAAACGACTTATCGAATATTATTTCTGATATGAACTAGTCATTGCAAATCAGCGGCAAAGCCCGCTAAGAACTAGTTAACCGTTAAGTCTGTCGGAGTTGTTAGTTCCTCGTTCTGTTTCTTCTTCGTTCTTAACTAACACTACTAATCCTGGGACACCTTACACGATTTCCATATTGTGCAGCGGTTACGAACTACAGCACAGTGCCGCCCAGCAGAGGGCAACGACACGGGCGCTGAAAGCTATCATCCTGGGCAGGTGCGCTGCTGCCGCGCCGGCGGTGTCGGCAGCAGCGTGGAGGTTTCCGGCGTTCCAGACCCGACCAATAATTCTGCTGGCGCTGGCGCTGGCGTTGGCGCTGCCGGGACTTCTGCAACTGCCGCCGTGGCGTTGTGTGGAGCTCTGGTTCCGCCAGTGGGCGACACTGTGGCCGACGCCGGGGCGACGATGCTGCCACTGCCACCCGCTTTACCCGTCGCCGCCGTCGCCGCCGGCCTCGCGGTCGTCAAATGCACACCGGCGCTCGGCGCCGCATCGAATCCCGCTGTCTCCGCCTCCGTCACCTCCCACACCCAGTTCAGCGCGTTTTTCAACAGGGACCCGGAGATCGCGGGCGGCGGCAGCGGCGGCGGTGGCAGGACGTCAACCAAACCGAAGGACAGTCAGGCTGCGTTGCTGCCGGCCCCCGAGCAGAACAGTTCCCGGTCGGTGGGATCGCCCGCTGCCGTCGCCACCATGGGCCCTGCCGCGGCCGCCGTCGAGGCGCAAGCTCGGCCACCGGCACGTCCGGCTGTTACAAAACGGGAGTTGACGCTGAAGCAGGAAGTGGAGGTCCTCGCGAGGTAGGCACGACGCCGTACTATTATCATACGGCTCACCTCTGCGATACGGTGCTGGAGCTGCAGCAGCTGGTTCCCGAGGGCGCTATAATGAAATGAAAGTCTGAACGATTTGTCGTGGACAAAAGCCCTACCTGCAAAGCATAAGCTCAGTCCTTATGAACCATGGGAAACAAGCTGGGATCTAGCTCCTTGTGTTATTTTCCGGTCACAACCAATGTCTGCCCCGGTCGCTGCCTCCCTTTCCCCGCCCTACACTCAAAATATTTGTAAAAATAATAATATCAATAATAGAAACATTATAATATATAATATATTATATATATTAGTATAGTATAGTATATTTATATTTTATTATTTTATTATTTTTGTAAATATCGTTACCATCGCAGGTGCCAGCACCCCAATGTTGTGCGCCTCCTAGCCGCTTGCTTAAGGTACGTTGGAGCCGTTTGGCGCGCAGATTACTTACTCTCTGTGTGCGTACGTAAGCGTTACAAGATGGTGATGGTGGTGGTGGTGGCATTCCTCACCAGCAGCGGCAAACTATCCTAACCTGGGCTGCGGAGCCGTCCTGCTCTCCCTGGTGTGCTAGAGGCAGGACGCCCTCATCCACTCATCCCAATCCTCCACGTCAATGTGTATTTGTTTGGTTCGGCGCTGACCATGTATAAAAGGGAGTTACAGTGTATGTGGGCGACTTGGCCTGCTGCAAGGACAAGCACCGGGGGCCCTGACCACCGGGCCGAACCACAGCGCAGGGGGGAGCACACGGCTTTGTTGCCTATCCTGTCTGTCTGTTTGTATCTAGTACGTATGTATGCGTATGACTCTAAGAATGCTTACCCTCAAAGCCCCCGAGATGTGGGTTTCACGTTGCAATGGGGTGAGGTTGTGGATTGGTCATGAGCCAACCACCAAATGTGCGAATGATTAAACACCGAGCTTTGGGTAACAACTACCGCAGGCCCCCCCGCTTCTGCCTGGTGATGGAGCTCATGGAGACCTCCCTTGACAGGCTATTGTACAATCCTGAACGGCACCACAAATTGCTTCCCTTGGACACGGTAAGCTACTCTCTGAATGGGCGCACACATACACACATCACATGCACACACACACACACACACACACACGCACGCACGCACACACACACACACACTCGGTGCATAAAGACATACGTTAGACGTATTCTTAAATGGTGGACTCCGGAGGCAATATCAAAGCGGAAAGATTTCCGCTGAACGTGATTTAATATTATCATGTGCATAAATATGTGGCGTTTCGTACCCGATGCGAAAAACGACGTTTCAAATGTACAAGCGTATATATATATACATATATATACATATTTATGTATGTGTGTTGTGTGTGTGTTTTGTCGGTGTTACGGGGTGGTATCGTCAATCAATAAACATAATATATATATACAAGAATCTATTGCGATTTTGATCACTTCAATATTTTTGCTGCCTACGGTCTCCCTCCCTCTCTGTGCCCGCCTCATCCATGCAGGTGCTCCACATCGCCATCCAGATCGCCAAGGGACTCGCCTACCTGCACCCGACGATCGTCCACCGTGGTGAGGGCGGTCGGGCCACGGACGCAGCAGTTTGGGCAGCTACCTATCCATACCTATCCATACTATCGATACCTATCTAGGTAGATACGAGGCGAATAGCTGGGCCGCATTCCCTTAAGTGATACCACGTGATGGTATGTAACGCGGTGACCTGCGTCAAGGCAACCGCTGCTTGTGTGACAGATTGCAAGACCATAACGTGTGCAGGGGGGTTCCACCGGAGGTCGACGAATTCCAAACATCACAGTTTAAAAATGTTAAAAATGTTAAAGCCAGCAAAGCGCCCGGCCCCTCCATGGGCCGTATTACTTGCTCTGTCATTCATTCGTATATGAGTGTTGCTCACTCTTAACAGAAACGTGGGGTATTTGCCCTGCGCGTCATTATATATGCCTGTCACGGTGTCTGTCTGCCTCTTCGTCTGTCTGTCTGTGCACCTGCGAGGAATGGCACCATGCCATCGTGTTCCCCTTACTCCCATGCACACCTCACCGGCAACCGTTACATCCTCGTCCAGCCATAGATCCATACCACAATCGACGGAACCTTCCCTTCCCTTCCCTTCCCTTCCCTTCCCTTCCCTTCCCTTCCCTTCCCTTCCCTTCCCTTCCCTTCCCTTCCCTTCCCTTCCCTTCCCTTCCCTTCCCTTCCCTTCCCTTCCCTTCCCTTCCCTTCCCTTCCCTTCCCTTCCCTTCCCTTCCCTTCCCTTCCCTTCCCTTCCCTTCCCTTCCCTTCCCTTCCCTTCCCTTCCCTTCCCTTCCCTTCCCTTCCCTTCCCTTCCCTTCCCTTCCCTTCCCTTCCCTTCCCTTCCCTTCCCTTCCCTTCCCTTCCCTTCCCTTCCCTTCCCTTCCCTTCCCTTCCCTTCCCTTCCCTTCCCTTCCCTTCCCTTCCCTTCCCTTCCCTTCCCTTCCCTTCCCTTCCCTTCCCTTCCCTTCCCTTCCCTTCCCTTCCCTTCCCTTCCCTTCCCTTCCCTTCCCTTCCCTTCCCTTCCCTTGCCTTCCCTTCCCTTCCCTTCCCTTCCCTTCCCTTCCCTTCCCTTCCCTTCGCGACCCAGACCTGAAGCCCGGCAACGTGCTCATCTCCCACTCCGACGCACCCGGGCGTTTCACGGTGAAGCTCGCGGTGAGGGAGGGGGAGGAGTTGAAGGCGTTTGGTTGGACTTCTTTTCTGGTCGTGAACAGCATCCATCCATCAATTGAGCAGTTCCACAGTTCAGCGGAAGCCATCTACTTTACCCATCACGCCTGTTTCCTTCTAAACGGTGCCTTTGTACGGCACCTTTTGACAGCAGGAGTTGCTGGGGGTTGGTGCTCGTCTCCACACTAACTTGCGCGTAGCCCTCTGCTTCTCCCTGCCTGCCTACCTGTTGTTGATCGTTGCGCCCGCTGGTGCGGCCGCAGCTGCCGTCCCTCCTGTTGTTCTGTTCACTCGTCCGTATCTGCCCAACGCACGTAGTTCTGTCTCCCAGTGCAGGCAATGAAACCTTTTCCTTACTTCCCGCCCCCTTATCATCACACAGGACTTTGGTCTCTCCCGCCTCCGCGATACCGTCCTAGTGACTGAACACCCCGAAGTTGGGACGGTGAGTGACTGCCACTACGGACCACCACCACCACCACCACCAGCACCGCCACCACCTGGTGTAGTCTTGTGTGCTCTTCTGCTTCTGCGTCTTCTCTGTTGAAAGTAATATATGTTATATAACCTTTTTTCTGTCTGCTGAGACGTTTTTTTAGTATACATATACATATACATATACATATACATATACATATACATATACACATACATATACATATACATATACATATACATATACATATACATATACATATACATATACATATACATATACATATACATATACATATACATATACATATACATATACATATACATATGGCTGCGCAGGTGTACACACATCATATGGATAACGATATGGTCTACATATGACGATTGATATGTTATATTGTTGTACACTATTGTTGTGGAGGCGGAGCGTTTTAGGGATATTATATATTTAGGGATTTTGCATATAGGTATATATATATTTTGCACGAGTGTGTGGGGGAGGGGGGCGAGGGGGGAGTGTTGTGGGTGCTGCGGGGAGGAGTGTGTTCGTGTTGCTGCAGCAGAAGAGGAGCGGGGAGGAGAAAAGGAGGAGGAGAGGACGTGGCATACATCACATCACACAAAAACATATAAGTATATGTATAAGCCCCTGTGTTGTGCACATACACACATACAACCCTATGTATGTATATTATATGTGTATTTATGATGTAGAGGGTGGAGGGGGATGTGGAGAACACAGCGGTCACAGCAGAGGCAGAGGGGGTGGGGATCACACGACGAGGAGGGGGCATGGAGACAGACATATATTGTGTTTTAATGATATATAATATGTGTATGCTGTGTTACCCCCCCCCCCCACCACCACCACCACCTGGTGACGTGCGGACCGTGTTTACGTGCGTGCATGTGTGTGGAGCCCCCGCTTCCCCGCATATGAACAACTACAGATGAGTAAGGTTCCGACCTCCGGTGGTGGTGGTGGTGGTGGTGGTGGCCCTCAACCCGTTGGGTCCGCTGTGCCCCTTACCCCGTTCCCATGTTGCCACACGTACTCACCCGCAGTCTTGGGTTCCGGTTTCGTAAACAGGTCCCGTCCGGGGTTTCACCTTTTCACCCCTTCATCCCGTTGTGGATGTAACATCTCGTGACACGTGGCCCTCCTCTCTGCCCATCTACCCAGGCGCCGTACATTGCCCCCGAGGCTTTCGATGTGTTCAACAACAGAATTACAGATCGCGTGGTAAATGGGTTTCTGATAGGGGGCTTGCTTGGTAAATAGATGAGGAGGTGGAGGACGACCATACATATGTCTGTGCGTGCGTGCGTCCGTGGAAAGAGCATAAGGCTCGACGTGTGTGCATGCATTTTACATCCTCGGCCGGGTGTGTAATTTTTATGTGCAAACATGCATATGTGAATGTTACATGTGTGCTTATACTATATTATAATGTTGCTTTCACCGGCCGGCTAAGTAGGTCAATACCATGTAACAAAATCGCTATGCGCGCACGCGCAGGACGTATACGCGCTGGGCATCATTCTCTGGGAGATGCTGGCCGGCCGCCCACCCTGGTCTGGTCTCAACATCGTCGTTATTGCGCTGAGCGTGGCGATGTATCGTCAGCGCCCTCCTCTGGTGGCGGTGCCGCGGGATCGCTGCCCGCGCAAGTTGCGTCTCCTGATCGAATCCTGTTGGGAGCACATTCCGGAGCGACGGCCCGCTGCAGCTGAGGTGGTGAAGCGGCTCGCCCTAATACAGCAGCAGGTGAGGATGCGTGAAGACGAAGACCGCTAAGGAAGCAATGCAAATGATGACGTGTGCGTTCGCAGTTTCACTTATCCTGCACCACCGTGGGGTCAGACGCCACCACCGCATCAGCCGCCGTGGTGCGTCAGAAGAACTCTCCGTACTGTCACTTAGTAGCAGCGCCGCCACCGCCACCGCCACCACAATGACAAGATCCTCGTCATCATCATCATCAACAGAAGCAGAAGCAGAAGCCGGATGATGAGCAGCAACTATAAGCAATTTCGCGCCGGTAGCAACAACAGTAGGTTGAGGACGGAAAATCGGAGCTTGAGGGTCCAAATATATCAGAATGGCGCTGAGGACAGGCATAGGTGTGCCGGTTGCAGCTGCAGGGGGCTGATACTGCCGTTCCGGAGCTTGTGCCCAATATGGCATTGGAGGAATTAACCGACCGACCTGTTTGTCCACCACAGCGCCATTCCGTCACGGATATGGTTAAGAGTACTGGACAGTTTATTTTTATTGGATCAATGTGATTGTGTTTTACGTACTGATGAGGTTTATTTTATGTAGCTTCTGCTACATACACCAGCATGTGGTACGCTACGGCACATGTGCCGTGCCTCGGATTTCATCTACACAGACTATAATTGCACACTGAGGAATACGCAGCTGCAGTCTGTGCTTCTCCCTTCTGAGTTGGTGATTGGGAAGCCCCACGCTGATGGCCTTCCCTGGTGGAAAGCTGCATCGTGTGGATGTCGTGCTCGTCGTGCAGACATGCATGTTCTCTTCACCAGTTCACCATCCACCTGCAGGGCGATTTGGGAAATCTGCACACACAAACCATGCGCCACTGAGGAAGTTGCGTATGGTGCCGCACGCGGGCGGAATCTATTTCATTTAGCTCCCGAATGAAATCCGAGATATTTCTGATCTTAAGCGCTGCCAGTTTCACACCAAGTGAGGATCAGCAGTGGATGCAAGCGTTTTGTTTTGGCTGCGAAAAAAATATATTTGCACGAAGTACTGCTAATTGTGACCATATTGCGGTACACTATATGAAATGCGTAGTGCCGCAAGTGATGCAGGTGAAGGCGGGCTGGTCGTCGTCCTGGTCATGGTCATTCAGGTAGCCGCATTTCCCATGCGTGTACTCATGGGAGAGCGCCAGTGGACGTATCCATGTGCGGCTGCTATTGGGTCAAGTAATGGCCAGCGTAATGTATTTTGACTTTGAGATAGAATTCGATTATTGGCAAGCGTGAGGCGTGCGGGGCGTTGGGACGCTGTGCAAAATGGATGCAAATGACCTGGATGCCGCACTTGTCCTTTTCATTTTTCGAAAGGTCTTCATCCACCTCCTTTCGATGGCGACCTTGTCTGCCACATATAACCAACTTACAGAGTGTCGCATATTCTCGAATCGAAAGCTGCTTTAGCATGTGCTGCAAAAAGCCACTGTGAGCTTGTCTTGACATGCCTGTGTGGGGTTATGGTAACCGCGTGCCGTATGTGTGTATGTGCCTCACATAGTACCCCTTCACAACCCTACACACTATTTCCGCCGTTTCCACCTGTTGAGCTATTTACTAAACATTCAGTTCCTTTTTGGTCAATTTGCTAATGTGATTCCTCTTGTTCCATATGTATCTTCCGTCTCTTCCTCCCGGTGGATTGCTGACCATCGTATTTGGTATACTTGCTATGAACTCAGTTGTCGTAATCGCCGTCGAATTTTCAGCGCTCGCAGCAGGCATGTAGGGCGGCATTGACGGTAGTAAGAGCCTTCTGCAAGGGTGCCTTGTAAATGTTTTCAGGCGTCGCTTTGTACGACACACCATATATAGTATGAAGGAATACACTGTGCTCTTTTGTGCCGTTGCTTGGGAGGATTTCACACAATTAGGTTAAGGGAGTAAGGTTGATACATCCCCTGGTAGATGATCCTCATTAAATTGGAGTGTGAAAGGAAGTTATCTGGCTGTTGCCTATCTTCTGGGCTGGATGCTCCTGCGTAAGCGACTACTGCTTCTACTTGTATGACTACTGGTGTTGTGGTGACGCTGGTGTGGCTGATGTGGTCCATGGCGTCGCTCCTTGTGTTGTCCTCGCGCAAGTGTATATCCATGCATCGGATTATTAGTTGCCATAACGGTAACCGCTCAGCTATGGATGGGTGCTGTGCAGAAGGGTTTGAATATTCAGTTATAGTGGCTGGCTTCTACAATTATTCTCTTATACTCTGGCGCCTTACCACCCCATCTTTATTCAATATGATTCGGGGAGTTGGCCAGCAGGATGAATGAGCCTCATCTTGGTCACCAAGAAGAGCATCTGTTCAAGGTCAGAACCAAAATGCCCCTCCTTTTCTGGCGTATTGAACTTTCGGCTTCATTGTTCTACATGCCCTTCACGCCAGGCGTAAGTTGGGAGCCGGGAGAGTCTTGCGTAATATCAGTCCTATTCGTAATATCGGTCTCCCCGTTTGGTAGACAACACGCATTGCGCCATTAAGGAGGGCCGTGGTTGGCACGGAGCAACAGCGGAGATTTGCTCCCGGTTCACCAAATGAACGCATGCCTGTTATGGCTTATGGCACCATTTAGCAGGTCGTCTCCGTGTGCGTGCTGCTGAGTGGAAGGAGCCTGGCAGCGGGCGATATACAACTTGCCATATCCCCGGGACAGTGGATATGAACAGTTGGATGTTTGCCCGTCTTCCGAATCATTGCGGGGGTAGTTGGTAGGTAGTTCACGCCTTCTCACTGACGAAAAGCCTTCTCGGCAGGTTACTGCTTTCTAGAGTGCTTTCTGCATGTGGGAAATGCAGCATGTAATTTCTTTACACACTGTCTTTTTCCTACAGAGCCAATTAGCAGAGTATGCAAAGGCACACAGCTGCACGGGACCAAATTGTGTCACCCTGTCCTTCAATGAACAACGGTAATCACAACCGTTGCTTTCATGGATAACTTGAATGTGCACCATCAATAGAGCAGCACCACCACCACCGCATCCTGTTCAGCTTGTCAAGATGTAAAATCCTCCCAACCGCACGAACAGCGCTACCGTAGTGTGTATGTCACTTGACGATGGCCACCCGTAGGTCGCAGCTAGCTACAAAGCCCCCAATGCACGAGGAGCCCAGAACCGACCCGGCCGTGTAAAAAACATGATTTTCTTAAAATCAAAATACCAGATGTAGCCCTTAACCCACGATGACGAAACCCAGAAATCTATTGTAGATGTAGACTGCATGTTGGTAGCAGCAATTGAAGCACTATATACGTTCCAGTACGAATATGCCACTGCACAGTCCCTAACAACAACAATCCGCCGGTCCTACGGCTTAGAGGCGGCTCAGACAACAGTCAGTGTTTCTGCTGCGACTGCCAAAGAATTCCCTGCCGCTAATGCTTGATCCGCTGCCGATTGCTATCATGTGCCGCTACTGGCACCATTGCTTTGCTGAGGCTTCAGAGACGTATTCCACAGCACAACCTGGTAAGCCAGCAAAACAGCCAGTTAGGCACACGTTTCCCTGCCCGTCGAAGTCATCCTCAGCTCCACACACGCGAAGGACCCCAAACATCAACATATCGGCTGTCGGCAACAACGTTATTCTGCGATCGCGATTATACACGCCTAGAAGCCTGGTTGGCTACATTTACGGCTCACTCGAAGTGAACCAGCGCCACGCCAAAAACGTTCTTCACCTCAATGGCTTCGCTCTCCCCCTCGAACTCTTTCCCAGTATCGTGGTGTACCATTAAGCAGGTGCAACCCCCCCAGGACCGGGATACCCAAAGCCAACGGAAAACTACCAGAGGCGGATGCCATCAACACGGCAAATGGCGGCTACACGTAAACAAACTGTTCAGGAAGGGGAAACCTCAAAACAATCCACTATCCAAGAAGGCGACTGTCAGCCAGTTCAGAGACAGGCCCAGTCCTATGATCACCACCTTTCACTTGCCTTCTCACCTACTACCAGCCTCAGTAACGACACCAAACTGGAAACATTCGGCCACACATGGACAGGGCCGGACAACCAGGTTTTAATTCCTGTACACAGTATCCTGCAGCAGAAACGGCCACTCTAGTTCCCAGCAAACGGATAATTCATCGTTCTTAGCGGCCGCAGGTCCGTGCTCAGCGAGCATTACCTGGCCGAGTATTACCTCTTATACCTCCTTCGCTGCTGAATGCGGAATGAAGCAGCATGCATCCGACACGATGTGACGGAGAAACCTGACGGAGCGAATAACCCCTCCAGACCCGACTTTCCACTAAGCAACTCTCGCTCGCTTCCCCGCTTGCGTCTACATAGCCGAGCAGGAGCACTGTGCACATAATCATGCGCATCGCTGGACAGCCAGGTGCTTAAGCGCAGATAGGTGCGAAAACAATCGCGGCATCTCAGCAAGTACGTCCGGAAAAAAAGACATAACAGGCAGTCCGCAAGCATTCCAGCACCGCACGGACGAAGCAAAATACGACAAGAGGACTCGCATGATGTGCAAGGTACGCCGCATGCAACTCTCGCAACGAGGCATACAGTCTCAACCCTGACGTCCATGGCCCAAATCCAGAACAAGTCCGGTCCCCAGCTCCTTCAACCTAACCACATAAATTTGCAGTTGTTATCATCCAAGGGCTGCCCTTTTCTGTGTCTTTTGCCCTATGCAATCTCCATGTCGCCTAACGTTGCTACTCTGTTCTGCTTACTGAGGCTCTAGGCGCCCGCGGGCACCTGGGTACATCCGCGCTCGAGTGGCAATGCGCGTCACGTCATATCCATGTCCATGTGTCTTATTGCGTGCTTTTGCCATACCTGTCGTGGATAAGCCAGGCGCAACCCGCGCAGCAATTCCTGTCCACCGCACGAGCCTTACAGTTGCCAGCACAAAATGCAAATCATGCGCCATTGCAGGCGGGCCGCAATCTGAGTGCTGCGGAAAGGTCGCAGCTGCATAGGCACGAACACATTTGAGGCCTGCTCTAGCAAACTGTAGCGAAGGCCTGGGTTTGATCCGCAACCCGCTCGGTTGCCCAAGGATGTGATGTGTGGGTGCCGTGACCTGGGTGACATGCCGCTGGCTGACTGCCGACCGTCCGGGGCTACATGCTTATGCTTATGTGCAGAACTAGCCACTGCCCCCCCTAAGCCTTGCACACTTCCAAGAAGGCCCCGGGGGCTATCCGCTCCGGGCAGAGAGCGATGGCCTCAGTACCGCAACCAGAAACACATCTGTACGCAACCGTTGTAGACGCGTGGCTCCCAAACGCCAAACACACCATCATCATCACGCCATCACACGCCAAACACTGCTGAAAAGCCTTGAAGCATTCACTTATCGTCTCGTTACCCTGCCACGTCCGGTTCCGATGGCTACTATGATTATCTGTTCAGCAAACACAACCCCTGCGCTACGCGGAGCGGCAACTAAGCCGCAACCTCAAGCCATCTCGCGAACCAGGCGCAACACACACCAGCAACACAGAGCGCATACATAACGGTGTTGCCGCCGCCGAGCCAATCATGGCATCCGAACATACGTCCTGGACTTCCGGTTGGGAAAGCCGGAAGCGCATCCTCCATACGCCCATGCGCGAACAATTATGAAGCTGCTTACAGCAGTGCAGCTCGGCGCCTTCTCCACAACCCCACGCAGCCAGGAGCTCTTTCGCACAACGGACGATGCAACTCTGGCTAATGCCATTGGGCGGGCGTCCGAGCGTCGTATCAGCGCTCCTTGAAAGCATGCCCTGAGCGCGGCGCGCAACTTCTCCACGCCTCATCTGTCAAATCCAGCAGCTGTGCCTAAGAGCCTCAACGCGGGAAGGGGATAAGCGCGAGGAACCGTCCCCCCCGTTGCATCTCTAAAACCATCCAAGCCCAGTCCCGCAATTTACCCCAGCAGCGCACTTCAGTGCGGTTCCCAGATGAAAGGTCAATGACAGGCTGCGTAAGTATTTGCAGCATAAGTCACCTCCGGTGCAGTTCGAAAGAAATGCCATAGAAGTGCCCATAACATCTTCCGCACACTTCATTGAGGCCACCTCGTGTTGAGCACCACGACAGCGACGACAAAAACAACAGCCGTGTTCGGAACAGTGCAGGACCTTATTGATGATCCACCCTCAATCTTACGGCTCCTTCTGCACCCGTTCCTCAGCCCTCCTACCCGCTTACGTGTTCAAACGCTGCATCACTGCCAGCAGGCTTGCATTAGGCAGAGACCCGCTCACAAGACCCTGGGCTTCGAAGCCACCCGCACCGCCGCCCTTGTTGCGGCCCCCACCGGTTACGGCGCCCATGCCCGCGGTGCCCATAGCTCCTCCCCTTGGCCCTGAGCCCCGGCCACCACCGTAGCTAGCGTGTGCCATGGGAATCCGGCCGGCGTGGTGTCGAGAACCACGTTGCCCAAATCCACGACCACCAGGACCGAAGCTTCCGTTGGCAACCAGCGGAGGGGCCCTGCTGCCACCGGCTCCTGGGCCCAGCCGGTGCGCCACTCCAGCAGCAACGCCTCCGTAAGCATCTGGGCCGGGGAAGGAACCCACCATCCCGACACCTGGATGTGAAGGCCCCATGTCGCCTCGTCCCATGCCCCACGACGGCTCTGCGGTGACGGTTGGACTTGGAGCTGCGGTGAGCTGCTCATGCAACGGAACTGTGGTGGCGTGCAAGGCTCCTCCCGCGACCGGTCCAGAAGGCATCATCCCAGCGCCGCCGTAGGACAGTGCAACTACCCGATTTAGAGAGGACGTCGCCAAGGCGCCCGCGGTGGCTGTGCCTGCGGAAGCCGTCGCATCAACACCACTGCCATTGCCACCACCGTCGGTGTACGACTTGGTAGTCGTGTGGGCCCAGGCTACCGTGACGCCACCACTAGTGCCCCCACACGCACCTACAGCCATTCGAGTGGTGAAGCCCAGCTGCTGCTGCTGATGGTGATGGCGCGGCTGATGTCCTTGGTGGTGGCCATATTTGTACGAGTCAGCACCAGCGGCTGGCATGGCAACAAGCGGCGAGAGTTGCAATGTAGCGGACGCTGGCACCACACCGAGCCTTGCGGAGGTACCCACGGCCTGCTGCTGTAACTTTGGCTGCTGCTGTACTGCATTGCTTTGGAGGTAATGCAGATGATGGTGGGGGTATTGCTGCTGGGAAGATTCGGCGGACAGCTGCCGACTGCCAACGCCACTGCACCCGTCATCATCCTCGTTTTCCAGAAGCTGCAGGATCATGGGCTCCAAGTCCAGGGGATCCAAATCCCCTGAATCCGTAGATTCTGCGCCTGGGTCCTGAACCCCATCCGAACTGCTGCGACCCAGCGGCAGGTCAGCGGATTGCACCTTCAGCATCGATGTAGCAGCTGCCGCGGTAAGAGTTTCCTTTGTGGCCGTTATTGTAAGCTGGGGCTTCCCCATTCGGGAGCTGCATTCACGCAAATCGTACTCTGTATCCAGGTTGCCCATCTGCCAGTGCACAAAGCCAGCCGGTATCGACGTTTCGTTGGGCGCTGAGTCAGTTAAGCGGTATCCATCCGAGCCCACCTCTGCACAGCAATACGCCACGAGAGAAGTCACGCGGTTTATGGTTGGCGGACAAAACCGTTTATCCCATGCTACAAGACAGCGGATCGCAAGTCCCCTCCATGCAGAGCCCATCCGCGCGCAGAACAAGGGGACAAAAATGGCGCACGGACATGCGATAACGCGGAGCGTGACCCCTTTCATATAAAGGCACACACGCAAAAACATCGCGTACCGACCCAGGGGTGGTATTGATGCGAGCAGGGCAGGGCTCTACCTTCGCCCCAAAGGATTCCACATGGACCCTCAAGCTCCTTGCCGGTCACGCACCTGAGTTGCCCATCAGTTGCAGTTGCAATTTCATTAGCCCCGCACCCGTACTGGTCATTGGGGGAGGCACGCAGCTCGAAGAGAGCATCTGAGTCGAAGGCAGCAGCTGGGGTTGGGGAACCCCCATAGCGTGAGCTTCAAACCCTCGCACGCACAAGCTCTGCTGGGGCTGAGATAGTTGCTGCAGCAAAGATCCCTGCGGCGGTCGCTGTTGCGCCTGCGATGGATGCAGCGGTAGCGGCTGCGGATGCTTCACTGGCTGCTGTCCCTCGCGCCCCAGTTGCGGCTGTTGGTGACGCTGATAAGGTGATTGCCCAAACGACGTTACTTCCTCCTGCGGCTGAAATTGCTGCTGAGGGTGCTGAGAGAAACAAATCCCGGTAGGCTGCTGTTGCTGCGACAGTGGCGGCGGCAGCGGATGAAAATGTAGGCCAGAAGCTTGCTGCTGAGCTGGGAGGCGAGCGGCTTGCGCTAGCAGCAGCTGCTGCAGCGGCTGTGAACCAGGGCCCGATGCGCAATTTGACTGATATGAAACTACGCGGGACTGTTGTGTAAATGACATGGGATGCGGGGACTGCTGTGGCGGCACTAGTTGGTGTTGGGGCTGTTGCGGCTGACGATACTGGGCCGGCGGCGGCTGCGAGCGAGTGGCGAAGTACTGCCTAGTAGAAGACTGACCGCCTGGGTAGCTGCCGCGACGGTCCATGTTGATGCCGGGACCTTCCACCACTGCGCTTTCTGTTCCTTCCCAAGCCGAACTGGGGCCCTCACGCTGACATCCATACCCTGAAACTTGCATTTCTGCCTCATCAACAATCTGCACGGGACACGGACGTTGTAGACGCGTATAGGCGCTGCCATAAGCCTGGAAATCACCACCTCCGAATCCACTTCTCTGGGTGCCGCTACCGCCGCCAATACCATCGCCGCCAGAGCCGGCGCTACTCGCCATCATATACGCATAAGGCCCGCCCTGCATGAGCTTGGGCTGCTGCCGGTGAAACGTGCTGCGGTGGCGTCCTTGCGGTGGCACTTGCTGCAGATTCCGGGACGATGGCGTTGGAGCTGAGGCACTGTGCACGTGCGAGTGCGCAGGAATCCCGGTCCGGAAACCAGATGTCTGTTGTGTTGAGCTCAAGGCTGTGGACTGCATCTGGGCCGCCGGCGACGGCTGGACTGCAATTACTTGGCCCCGACCAAGATGGCCCTGCGAGCCCGCTGACATCTGTTCTGCCATAGCCACCGTAGGGACCGAACGTGCCTCATGAGTCGGCGAGCGCGAGCGCCTGGCCACGAAGCCAAATGATTGGGCAGACACCTGCTGGGGTTGCGTATGTACATGCCGCCTCTGCACCTGCGCTTGTGATGGAGGTGCCTGTTGGATCCCTTGCTGTTGCTCCTGCTGAAGTGACATAGCCCCAGACGCAGGATGATCATGCTTTGATGGGGAATGCGGTGGGGCGCTCGCCAAAGCGTCATCTGCCACATCGCTATGCCCCTGCACTTCATTGACAATTGCAGGTCGCTGTGGCGTTCCCTGAACTTGACGCTGCAGAGGTTGGTGCTGCCGAGATGACAAAGACTGCTGATTGAAGCTGTATGAATCCGAAACACGATCCGCAGCGGCCGCAATATCGGCATCCGTCCCTGCACTGCTTACGCCCACAAGCTCCTGTGGGTTGGGGCCTGACGACGCCACCGCGCGCTCATCAGCATCTCCGCCGCACCAGCCACCGACGCTGGATCGCGACATCTGACCGGACGCAGACCGTGACCCAGATCCCGTCACAGATCCTGGTGCAGAATTGGAGGTAGAACCCAGAACAGAGCCCGATGCGGAGCTATAGCTTGAGATAGAGCGCGGAGAAACCATCGCACCATTCACGCCACAATCGCCAGCATTCTGAGGAGCCGCCGCGGACAACACTAACTGCTCCTGCTCCTGTTTCATGATCGAGACACTGTGCTGCTGCTGCAATGGCATTGTCGACTGCAGTGGTGCAACCGGCTGTGACAACAATTGTGGCAGATCACATGAGTCTGGGATACCCGTCTCACGTTCCAGGACGTCGCCCTCCCGAGCCTGTACTCCAGGGGCACGTGAGATACGCGGAGCTACCTCCCCAAAGGCCGTCGTGGAGGGACCGCTCTCGGCAATTTTCAGCCTCTGGCGGCCAGCCGCGTATGCACTGTTATTCCCATTGTAGAGCCCTTTCCCCCCTCGCCACCTCGAATCCTCCTGCCCTCCATAGCTCTGATAAGCCTGTGACTGCACTAAATGATGGTGCTGCGGAAGGTGGTACCGACCGTTCTCCGAGTATAACCTTGGTTCGTCTTGCCTCGCCGCTTTCCGGCGCCGCAGCCCTTGCCCTCCCACAGATGCAGGTCCAGCAAAGTTTTGCTTTACCAGGACCGTCACAGCATTCTGCAGTATATCTGCCTGCGGTACTTGGGCACCCATCATGGAGGCATGCGCGGATCCTTGTTCCGCTAGACAGAGCACATCGCCTTTGACAGCGGCTGCAGCCTCAATGTCATTGCCAGAGCTAAGTTCGATGGCGCCGCGGGGCTGCGCGTCTGGCAGATCAAAGCTGGCCGGCTCGTTTGGGGGAGTGGAGCAGCGAGATGACGATGACGCGCAGCCATCATCCTCACCATAGCAAGCGCTGTGGCAATCTGTGCAAACACGGACGCCCAGCGTCCGACATCCAACCTGCATGGCCACATTGAACGGCGCAACATATAATTCCGACATTTAGACATTCGCGAGAGCGGCGCACGGGCACGGGCCCCACTTATACAAATGAAACATCTTCAACATGCCAAACAGACAGATTAATTGATTTCATCCCATAACAAAACTAACAACCTCACTTGCAGCTTGTTATTCAACGAGTCCGCGATGGCGTCAAGGTCAGTGGGTGAGGGGGAGCCATCCAGGGTGATGAATCCGTAACCCTTATTCTTCAGGCTGTTTTGTGGTATCACGCTGCATTTGGAAACTTGGAGCACGAACGGATGCAAGCGAAGCTGTGCCAGGATAATCTTCTCGACGTCCTCCTTGGGCAGTCTTGGCGGGATGCGATTGATGAAAAGGTGATGCCCACCATGCGAAGAAAGCGCAATCAACTCGGGCTCCAGCAATCGCCCTACAGCCGTCGTCAGGGGCGCCATCGAGGCGGGCGCAGGCGATACTAACACGCCTCCAGCATCGCCGCTGCCCATGCCTTCTCCCAAGCTTGTCAGCGGGCCGCCCAGTAGAGAACTGGGCGGCCCGCTTACCGCGGGGAGGAAGGGGCCACCATCTGCCTAGCTGCGGCCTCGCAAGTTGACGCGGGCCGCTGCTCCACTGTACATAGTCTACGAATAGTCTAAGGCTTTTTCTTGCGTCTTTGAAGTTCAACCAAAGCACGTCCTTCAGCCCGGATACTGGTGTTGCGACAAAATGTCTATGCTCAGCGTTTGTAGGGTGTCACGCACACAAATTGCGCGATCACCTTCTCCTCATCTATACCATCTACATCCTGTGACATGTGGCATGTCGACCAAACGTACAAAGACCTCCAACAGGACTTTCCGTACCAATACGTTGCTCTTCAAGAGCTCAGGTTGCAGCAATAGATATTACTCCTAGTGATTATGCTTATCCTACTCAGAAGAACGGTACTGGATTCATTGTAAATGCATGTGTTCAATGGTATGAACATGGATTGTGCATGCCCTGTGATAGGACTGTGGATGAGGTTAAGGACAGTCAGCTTCCGGGACTTCTGGACTCGCTAAGGAAGCTGATGCCTGATACTTGAACGCTGCATTCCTTCCATCCTGGATGCAGCTATATGATCAACTGCTATCCCGCCCGCCAGCCGCTGCTTTCAGCCTATCAAATCCATTCGAAATTTGCTTTTTGTAGATGGCACGGGGCTCTCTTTCAAAGGCAGCAAGAGTCACCCAGGGAGAGAGAAGCCCTGGCGTGAAGCTTCTTGCATAACCCACATGGCAGCGGATGGTGACACTGATTGCAACCATTAGGTCAGAGGTTTTGAGCCCAACATCGGATGGATCGCCAGCGGCAATATTTCGAGTTTGCGTCACCAGCTTCAGGTCATTCCAGACCACCAAGATAATTACATAAATAAATAAGTAAATTCTGTATTTACACACCGGTTGTGACAAGCTAATTTAGAATGCGATAGTGCGATATCGGTACCGCCACCAAGCAAGATGGCCGTTCGCCGTACAGGCAGAGCGGATTGTTTATCCTACCCCCCCGGCTTCAAGCTCCTGAATATCTTAGGAAAACCATTAAAGCGTAGAACGAACCGGAGATACCGCCACCGTGAGTAAATGTCGTGCAAGGAGCGCACATATCCCGGTTTACATCCCCCTTGTGACAGCCCCTCGCAACGGTGAAAGTATATAGATACCGATACCAATACCGATACCAAATCAAAAACAGAGGTCTGTTGACGCATGAGGACGCAGACTCGATTGTCCTCAGCTACAGACCCCTTAAAGACACGGCATTAAAGTGTGAAACCTCGGATTTATTCAGTCCCCAGCTCACCGTCAGTCTCCAGCTCACCGTAACCAAGGCACACCAGAGGATGGGGCAAAAGATCTCAAAGTGGGCAGTAGTAGAATATGCAGAGTGGCCAAAACTGCTGTGCACACACAGACCTGGTGGCGCATGCGCCCAAGTCGACAGTCCACAGCATCACTCATGTGTGGTGTGCTTGCTTGTCAAGTCGTACCAATGGCTGCTGATGCCGATGCACACATCACAAGCTGCCCCTACTCCACAGGCGTGCGGATATTCCTGAGGGCCTTGAAGGCCATAATAATTTGATAATTTGATAATTTGATGTTACCATCTTTATGCTCGCCTATTTTTGAACATTGAGATCATTGTGATGTCTCTTTGCAGCAAGTCGTCTTCATAGGCTGTCTCAAGCCATGTCTTACTTATTTCCTGAGGCTAGTCCTTAGGCTTGTCTTAAGAACCATCTGAAACAATATATGAACAAGGAAGGGCCGTTGAGATCTGAGAGCAGGGAGGTGAAATTGACTTGACTGAGAGCTTGTTGACATATAAAATTATAACAGAAGATGTAGTGGCAACCATAGTAAATTTACAAAGTTTCTATTACAGGTCACTCCCCACTTCACCCTATATATTGTATGGCACCTCACGTATCACTGGAGCCCTCTCTATGAATACATGGGAAACCTGGGTTTTCTAGCGTTTCACTTATGAAGCCGTCCATGGTTGAATTAAAATGAAGTAACTGGTCAGTACAAGGAATCCCACCAAGCTACTGGCCACCCAGCCACTGGTGGCATGCGGCGGCCATGCAGATACGATACCTGACAATATCAAAGCCAATGTTGATTATATTGCAGGTCCAAGGTGATAGGCTAGTTGGCAACAAGGAATTTGCCAAGGGATAAAATTGTGCACAATTTGAAGTTTTACTTGGTTTCATGTGTAGTATCCTGGGGTATCTATGGTCTCCGAATGGACCATGTATGGTCATCTTCCGATTGGGCCTTTGCTTAGGTGGACACAACAGAGATATAGATAGAAACCAAGATATAGTGGCCTCGAAACTGACAAGGACTGATCCAGATATGAATCCCCGTGATGGCTGGTGGATGCAGGAGGCCATGCCGCTTGAAGGGGGATTATACACTATAACAACGGATTCGTGCGTTAGCTCGCGTTAGGCTCGCGTTAGGGACCCCTAATGCGAGCCTAACGCAAGCTTAACGCGAACTAACGCAAGTTTACGCAAAGCCTAACGCAAAGCAAACGCATTGCGTTATTTTTTGCGTATTCCTAACGCACCCTAACGCAAACGCAAACATATTTTTTTTGGGGGGACGAATATTTTTGTGTTTACTTTGCGTTAGCTTACGCAACCTAACGCAAATTTACGCAAGGTCAAACGCGCCCAGATAGATTCTAAGGTGCGCGTTAGGCCTAACGCACCGCAAGCGTTAGAGATTCATGTGCAAGCAAAAAAGCATAGCGTGCATGAAAGGTAACGCACGAAAAGTTCTCTAACGCACAATATACGCAGGCTTAACGCGCATTAACGCGGATTAACGCGCTTGAATGCATGCTTGCGTATGCTGCGAATAATGCGTACACAGCCAATAGTTGTGGGTTGCGTAAAAGCTTTAACGCATGTAACTAACATATTCACACACTTTCGCAAGGTCTTACGCATGCGATAGCAACATTCGCACCACTTTCGCTTTGCGTACGAGGCAGGCTCGCATTCTTGCTCACTGTAGCTACTTTGGTCGTTCTGGTTATTTCTTTATTGTTTCGGTTATCGTTCCTGTTATAGTTTGCTGTTTTACCCACCCACTGCAGAATATTTTTAGTGTGTACGAAAACATCCTGTCGTAATGTACATAGCTGTTATCAAGAATATCAATAGGATTTCAGTTTTAATAGGTGAAGATATTCCAGGTGATTATTTACAGCTCATGATTCGGAAAGCATCCAGGTAAGCAGCTATTCATTCAACGAAACAATCAAATTCCTGCACATCCAATCCTGACAATCAAATTTTGTTTATGAGCTCAATTATCATATGTACCATGCACCAATCATTTCAATCATCATTAGGCACATACATCCTAACTTCATCTGCCACCGCACATTTAGCAGCCCACCATAACATAAGTTTAAGCACAAACATGTTAGATCTTAGTTCTATCTAATAGTCTTCTATTTCACTCTCTCTGTTGTCGTCCTCCTCTGGCGCACTGGTGGCGTCATCCTGCTCGTCCTCAATCTTCTCGTCCTCGCTCACCTCCTCCAGCAACTCCTGTAAAGTTTAGAAAAGGAAAAGTATACTTATTAACATGCATATGTATAAACGTAAATTAAGCTGTCACCACTCAGCAATTATCACGTCCGGTTACAATAATCTTAATCATGTCTAGGGTGGGCAGTGCTTTTAAGTACCACTAATCATTCTAAAAGCAGAGTCTTTCATTTGCTGTACTATGTACTTGGACACTTTGTTACCTGTTTCTGCTTACTCCCTGAGCTCCCACGTTGACGTAGTGCCCGTGTACATCGCACACCTTCCGAAACACTCTTGACCTTTACCAGTCGAAACAACACATATTATAATTATACATTCAAACATGAAGGAAATTTAGATAATAAGCTGAACTAAGGAAATTACCTTCTGTCGCTCGTAAATTTCATCGTCATCCGTAGACTTGTCTTCCAACGGCACCTGCTGGTCCAAAATATGTGAAGGGACTTGGTAGTAATAAAAAGGTTATATTAAAAGTAAGTAATGTCTGGCCTCAATATTTCGTACCTTTCTTTTGGTGCCCGTGCTTGGTCGCCTCACTTTCGTGGATGGCCGCACATCGTCATCGTTCGTTACCTTCAAGGGCCGACGTTAGCATACATATATGATTTGAGAAATTACAAGCTTACAATTTCTATCAAAAAAGAGAAAAATAAATCGACATGTGGCACACCAAACGACAAAGCACACAGGAAATGAAAAGGATATAACGAAACATGAAATTACAGCTCAATAAAACAGGAAGACAGGATGAATGGGCTGTACCTTTTTTGCTGCCGCCTTGCTTGAGTTCCTAGCTTTCCTGCTGGAGTTCCTTGTCGTAGAGGGCTGTAAACTCTTTGCCTACATAAAAAGGAAGTACGTTTGGGGAGAATAGGAACACTTACATAAAAGACAGAAAGGAGAAAACAGGTTAAAGGACATTCATGATCTGTACATCCCTGTACATGAGATCCGTAATGTACATCACCCATCCAGCAATAATTTTGCTAAGCGCGCCTGGTAATTTGCACACCCCATCATCCACTTTCCGTACTACTAGTATTTGCACTAACCTGTCAGCGTCTAGCGGCCTTGACCTCCTTCTCCTTCTGATGTATGCTAGCTGCGTTGGCAGCCAGACCATCATCGATGCATCTTCACCATGCGCGGGCTGCTTTTGGCCTTTGCTAGGGTGCCCATTATGAGTTCCTAATGACTCGTCATTTCGGCCGTTTTTCTACGGGTTGGTGGCATTAAAGTATTTTGTACACGACAAAAATAAACGCAGGAAAAAAATATCATTCTTTTACCAGTTAAAGTAAAAAAATGTTATGCATACGTACTACTTAAAAGCGAAGAGTAGTGCTTCCGTACTCCGTCCAGGGTTGTGCGGCTGCCAATCAATCCCATGTAAGCAACAATGTTTCGTAACCCTGCTTTACAACATCCTTTATATGTACATTTAATGCCACCCATTGTACACAGTCGTCAGGTCGTCCATGTCATACGGTAGCAGTTCTATTGGACAACCTTGCTTGCGCAGGCAGCATACGTATAATTTCTGCAGCATCAACAGCTAATCATATATTTGTAAAGAAATAATAATTGCTTCAGTAACGAATGGAGCCGCCTTCTGCTTATGGAAAGTCCCGTATACATGAAACTCTTTACATCCCGAAAACACTTTTTCCCTGAAAGTCAGGAACATTTTCAGTGTGTCATGCCTGGAAGTGAGCCACTTGAAGGCAACATTGCACCGGATCTGCTAGATGGCATCGACCAAGGCAGCAGCAGCTTGGCTCAAAGCTTGGCTCTTCCTGGTTTTAGTAGCAATGAGAAGTGACTTCATTGTGACGAGGATGTTTAGAATCACCATTGCAACGTTTGTACTAGAGATGCCCCGTCTATGTGCTATTTGGGAGCCAGGGCCAGCGGGATGGGATGGAAGGCCAGGGTTCTGGGCAGCCCTCAGTACAGCGCTGTCATCGGGTTAGGCACGTGCTTGGAGTTTCTGGAGCCATGAAACAATTTTGGTTAGGAATGTGCATGACGTTTTTGATGCGATGACAAAATAATGACCCTGCTGAAAATTGTGGCGTGAATCCGTTGAACTATTCATTCCCGTGCAGCGATTGAACTATTCTGCATTGCAATATGTCTGGATTGGGGAAGCATTGGGGTCATAGAGTACCTCTCACACATGCTCGTTTTCATGGTCAATTTTCACACATATGCCAAGCTGCTATGATGCTTGCCGGACAAGGCTATCTAATTTTTGGGGCCTGCTCGATGTGTAACTGTGGCTCTTGGTGACTTTGTTTGGGTCTCCATCTGGAAACATTGTTGCCTGGCTACTGTGTAAGGTTTGCTGTTGCCAAATTTCCGCGGTCCTTACCCAGACTTGCTAACTCCGGCAGCTTGCTGCTCAATAATTAGAAAGCCTTCCATAATTAGAACGGTAGCCCTGAACAGCCATGTGTGGCACTTCAGAGTTCTATGTTATAAAGTAAGCCACATGTACAGGTTCTAAATTCGTATAATGGTGGCGATTTAGCGATGTTAACAAGTGTTCACCAGAGCAATCTCTTGTACTAGGACTAATATTTATAGCGCTATCCTAAATTGAAACTGACTTTGATGATATTTTATGCACAAAGTCTCCATGCATCTGCACAATAAGAGCAACTAAGCAAAGTAAATAAATCCGGCCAACCCGTGCTCCGAACATTATTATGCACTATCTACATAAACTTTGCGTAAAGTGCGTTACAGTGCGTTACAGTGCGTATGGTAACGCACTGTACGCAAGATATACGCAACCTGTTTGCGTAAAGTTAACGCGTGCGTTAGGTTTGCGATCGGAATGCGTACAGCTCGCGTTAGAACATACGCAAGCCCACGATTTTCGAGTATCACAAAACGTAATAAAAATTACAGGGAACTTTTATACTCATTATAAATATTGTTTTCATTTAAAAGAACTTGAAAACGACGCACTATAACAGACGTTCTGTCAAGTTTTCTATATGTTGCGTTAGGCTCGCGTTAGGCCAACGCAAACTCAAACGCACAAAACGCAGCCTTACGCACACATACGCGCCCTAACGCGAGCCTAACGCACGAATCTGTTGTTATAGTGATAACCTTGAAGGGATTGGTCTATCCAGGGTGGTGATTCACCCTGCCCTCGGATATGAGGACACATACATGAGAAGGGGTATAATTGTTGCATCCTGGAGTATCTGTGGGTAGTGTCCAGGATGGACCGTGTATGTTCATCTTCCAATTGAGCCTTTGGTTAGGCGGACACAACAGAGATACATCATGCTGGTCGTCATTAGGGGTCATCAAGGTGCAGAAGCATCTTGAGAGGCCTTTGGGGCTCTCAACTACTACTAGTCTTGTCAGACATCACGGCGATCTCGTTGTTCAACAAAAGGCAAGCAAAAAGATGGTAACATCAAATTATGTATGATGGATTATGGCCTTCAAGGCCCTCAGGAATATCCGCACGCCTGTGGAGTAGGGGCAGCTTGTGATGGTGCATCGGCATCAGCAGCCATTGGTACGACTCGACAAGCAAGCACACCACACATGCGTGCCATGGTTGAGCGCTGATGTGCCAAGTGTTGGCAGGGAAAAGACAGTGTAAATGTCGGGATACATAAGACAGCTTTCATGGACGAAATTACAACTCACCGACTTTATCCAAAAGAATCTTTAGTGTCATACAGTCCTGAGTGATGCTGTGGACTGTCGACCTGAGCCACCCGGCCTGTACGTGCACAGCAGTTTTGACCACTCTGCATATTCTACTACTGCCCACTTTGAGATCTTTTGCCCCATCCTCTGGTGTGCCTTGGTTACGTTGAGCTGGAGACTGACGGTGAGCTGGGGACTGAATAAATCCGAGGCTTCACACTTTAATGCCGTGTCTTTAAGGGGTCTGTAGCTGAGGACAATCGAGTCTGCGTCCTCACGCATCAACAGACCTCTGTTTTTGATTTGGTATCGGTATTGGTATCAGTATCTATATACTTTCACCGTTGCGAGGGGCTGTCACAAGGGGGATGTAAACCGGGATATGTGCGCTCCTTGCACGACATTTACTCACGGTGGCGGTATCTCCGGTTCGTTCTACGCTTTATTGGTTTTCCTAAGATATTCAGGAGCTTGAAGCCGGGGGGGTAGGATAAACAATCCGCTCTGCCTGTACGGCGAACGGCCATCTTGCTTGGTGGCGGTACCGATATCGCACTATCGCATTCTAAATTAGCTTGTCACAACCGGTGTGTAAATACAGAATTTACTTATTTATTTATGTAATTATCTTGGTGGTCTGGAATGACCTGAAGCTGGTGACGCAAACTCGAAATATTGCCGCTGGCAAGCGTACATGTTTAAACACCTATCCATCGATACATAGCATATGTATAATGCCAATAAATCAGAATATTGCAGCTCCGGTCTTCTGGGAGGTCTTCGCTATACTTCGTATTGCGACACTCGCTCTGTTAGAAGCGTTCTTGGGGATTCTCTCATGGCCATTCGTGCGCAGAAAAGAGGAGGTCGCCTTATCATACATTTCAACAGAAGCAAACCAGCGGTTGATCGATGGTTGTCCGGCAATAAAGGCGTTTTCTTGCAGTCCATGGGCTGTTGGTAAGGCATTTAACGCCGTCAGGCCCAAGCAAGTGGCATGCTTGACTTTTGCAACGACTTCATGCAGTTTATATGAGATTAGCATATCATGCCTTGCCTTGATAGTCGTTACCCCGACCTCGTTTGGTCGCACCGAAGATGGCGAAGCCCGGGCTCCATCCCTCTGCCACCGTAACACTGCCAAAAAACACATATGTCATGAAGCGGAGTTATTAATATGATTAGCCAGAACCTTTTTTGGGTTCCCAAAGTTACCGTCTTCGCACCTCCCCAGGTCCCCATGCGCAGACGTTCTTCAGCGTCATTAAGCTTGGCGCGAGTCCCATCCCTCGAAAGGAGCTTGTCACAATGCCCGACGGTGTTCAAATAGCTCTTCTGTGGTTTGAACCGAAGTTGGTAGCTGAGGACGCGCCTCTGGTGGTCAGTCTGCACGGCATAGGTATGGCAGGAAATGAATGGTGCTTAAGTATGCCAACCGAGTTCGACCCAGACAGTTCATGCCTTACGGCGTCAGCTCCCAGCAGAGGGCTGACATAATAGAGTGCCATAGCAACAGTGGTACCGGTTTTTAGATGAACTATCCTGTCCTACAGTGGGCCAGTCTCTTGCATTTCCATCACCACATCGCCAAACATCTCCTGCTTTTAACGCCGTCAGGTGGCGACGAAAATTCCGTACGTCCCATTGTCCTGGCGGAGGAGTGTATGAAGCGGGGATGGCGGAGCGTGCTGTATGTACGGCGCGGCCACGGCGATAGCTCGCTGCTGCCAGTGGCCCCGCCGCCTTCGACGGGCGTTGCTTCGCCGAAGGAAAGCTGTGGCAAGGCGATGGGTCCGGCCGTAACAGCTGCCGGCGGAGGGCACACAGGGGCCACCGGCGCTGCATGTGCTGCCGCCGCCAGTGCGCCTTTGCCATCATCACCTCTGCCGCCCGCTGTTTCGACTATCTCGTCTGATGCTGCCGCCACGGTGGCGGCGCTTGACCTTTCCCCGCCGACGTCGCCACCAACAGCAGTTACCACCGTCACGATCATCGCCACCGACGGGGGGGAGGTGACACAGACAAGTGAAGCGAGTCACCCAGAAACCCCGACAGGATGTCTCAGTAGCCTGCAGCCTGCCTGCATCCACGCTGCCGCCGCCCCTGTCGCCAAGCCCGACCTGGAGGCGCTCCGTCGCACACGCAAGGCTTTCCCACAGCACGCGGATACGGAGGATTTCCATGTGGTGCTCCAACACATCCGAGCAGCTCGACCACGGGCGCTAATGATGGCGGTATGAGCAACCGAGTAAAGCATTTCCTCTTCAACCTTTTATTTTGTCCTCTGCTTTCGCGTGAATGCGGAATCAATTGTGTTATGATGTGAGACCGGTACCTGATATTGCGGCCGTGATGGTTTCGTGCCGCCTAATTCACCCGCGATGGGCTGTGTGCGTGTGTGTGCATACGGTCCCCACGCACTCCGCCACCAAGCAGCTCCCTCAGCCCCACCTCACACTCCTATCAGTTAGTTTTGGGGCGCTTGATTTTTCCATCTTGTTAGAAGCTGTGACCACATTTAGCGCTTGCGTCGGCAAACAGTGCTATTGATAATATTTTGCTCTACTTTAACTGAAAGCAAAGCTTTTAGTTAAAGCCATGTTAAGCGCAAGTTTTATACATTATAATTCTAAACCATGTATAGGAATCATAATGAATCTGCATGTTGGGCTTATTTGGAGCTTTCTAAACATAGGATACTGCGGGGTGAAGGAATTCCCGCTTCTCCTTTCAGGTGGGCTTCTCTATGGGCTCAAATGTGCTGGTGAAGTTCCTGGGGGAGCATCCTCCGGCCAGCTCGCGCCACACCGCAAACACCAGCCCCGAGGGGCCTTTAAATGGGGAGAGGGACCCTCGGGGGGATACGGAGAGGTTGGAGGAGGACCCCAAGAATTTATTGGCAGCGGCAGTCAGCGTCAGCAATGGATACGACTTAATTGAAGGTGCGGCATAAGGGCAGGGCTGCTTGCGTTGAAGGCATGCCTGAGGAAAATGCGCGGATATGCACACATGTATGCACGCGGTGCTCTCTCACAAGCTTTGATTGTCGGCTTCCGGATGCCGCTTTTTCGCCTTTTTCTAACCCCGACTTTGCCCCGGCTCGCTCCATCTGCTGCCCTTTTTACGATAAATGACGTTGGCCACTCAACCCACTTCTGTTACGTTGAGCAGCGCGAAGTTTGGCTTCGCACATCGTATCTGATCACATCGCTCCTGGTTCGCCACTGACATATGAACGCAATCTATCCAACCAAGGTCCTCAGACGGACGCCAGCTTCTTCCCTGTGACCGCTTTCAAACTTCACCGTTACATACTCGTATTCAGGCACTCGGCACCTGGTGTCCAGCCGGCCCATGGCGGATCGGATCATCACGGCGGCCCTACACAAGCTGCTACGCCGCAGACTGCCCGAGGTGCACGCCATCTGCGCGGCACACGGATTGCTTGTAAGTCGCTCGCCGTCCTCAAAGTTTAGCAGCGGTTATTTAAACAGTCAGATAGAGTATCCCATCCATCACCATGCTCAAATGTGTTCGCGCCAAGTGCGTTAGCCCCAACCAGGGGCTGGCCTGTGCGTAGCCATGCGGCGGACCACACCTACATCGGTGGTGTGACACCTTCATCGGTCCCTAGCCCCCAACCATTGCCAAGCCAGCTGACCTGATAGTGAGGGCCGATAGTTAGGGGATGCGACTAGCACGGCTTTTCCATAAGGAATAAATTGGGAGGTTTGGTCAGGTGAGATTTTTGAGTTAAATCACGTATCCGTGAGGTATGTCCCTGGAATTAAACCCTTACCCAAGGTGGACTTTAACGAGGTCCTCGCGTGCAACACCATTCGAGATTTCGAGCGGGCGCTGATGCTGCCCATTAGCGGCCACGATGACCTGGACGAGTATTATCGCCACAATAACTGTCGAGAGGCGTTAATGGTGAGTGCAACAGGCGGTAGCGACAGCGAGATACCTGCATATGTGGGGAGTAGTGAGTGATGCTGCCTGTATTTTTTTACCTGTCTTTCATACAGTAGCTCGTTTATGCATTAACTGGTTAAATCACATCAACTGTTGAGCATTGCACAAGTGATTTGGAAACATCACGAGACGCCAAACCGCCGTTGGCAAAAATTTCAAGCAGCTGGATTGTCAAGTATAATTCCTGAGTCCTGATACTCTTGCAGTTCTTCGGCCCTGCCTGGTTGTACTAAGTCGTTGGGGCTAAGAAGTTAACCACCTTTCTCGTGAATGACTTATTACAGAATGTCCGGACGCCGCTGCTCTGCCTCTCGGCCAGAGATGACCCAATCATTGACCCCTCCCTGCTGCAATATGCCGAGGACGCTGCCGCCTCTAATCCACATGTCCTTCTGGCCGTAACGGGCCGAGGGGGGCACCTGGGATGGCTACAGGGTTGGACAGGGAAATCCTGGATGATGGACGTTATCGTGCAGTTCGTTGAGAGCGTTGTACAGCTACACGCTGCTGGGGGCGACTCTGACAGTGCGAAGGTGGCGGTGTCCATCGAAAAATTAAGAGCAACAGAAGCCCTCGTGGTTAGTAAGGGCAACCAGAAAACTTTCGTCGAAGCAGAGGAGGCGTTGGCTCATGCCGCAGATGCCTACGTTTGAGAAGATGAAGGCGGCGGTCCGCGGTGGTAGTGATGTTTTGCGCTGCTCCTCCTACCTGCTGCTCCTGCTCCTCGTGCATCGTGCTCCTGTATCGGCGCCGTTCAGCAGGTGAAAGAAATTAGATAAGGCCGCGATACTCGCTCATCATCATGGATGTGGCGGAGTGCGGGGCCTCAGCGGCCATGGATGGGAATGTGCTATGGGTGTAGCATGGCACATTGATGGAGGTGGCGGCGGTGCATGGCGACAAGGTTGAGTCCCATAAACCTTGTTGGGAGTCCAGCACCGGGGGCCTTTATCCATCAAAGTTGTCACTTTGGCGCTCACCAGCGGCCCTGTGGGGATCAGCTGGTGATGGAATGAATTGTATATCTTCCACATATTTGAGTGTAGGGCATGTGATTTTTTGTACGGCGTGCACGCATACTATCTTATGAACGAATTTATGTGCACTGGATGGCTGTGGTGTGCCTGGCTGCTGTTACTGCTCCTGCTGCTACTACTACTACTGCTGCTACTGCTACTGCATGCTCTTGTGACTGCCTTGCTAACAAATGGATGCGGTGATTCAAAAAGCAAGGAGGCACAGTTCTATGTGGTCATATTATTTGGCTTCCTTACTGTGCAATGCCGCAGTGTCTCCCCCACACGTGTACGTCTGGGCGACTAATGCATCTTGGTTTCCATCATGCATGGATGGCTGCTGCCTGGGAGATTTATTCATTGTGCAGGTCTCCTTGCACAATCATGTATACTATTGCTCCAGATTAATGACGCGTGATCGTCCACATCAGAGGGCATATGATTATGCTCGAGCGAGCGAGTGATTATTGGGTCTGACTCAGTGATCTGAAGAAATCGCCAGCACGGTAACGAAATCTTGGGGGCCCTTTCACCCCTTCATATTAAGAATGAACCCCTTCTCAGGTAGCATTCCCCAGTATTCCTCAGGTAGCATTCCACGCCAACCGCTGTATCATCACGGGCGCTGTATTGGACACGACCTACCTACATACGGCAAGCTCCCTTGAATATGTGGCGGATTATATACGTGCAAAAATGCCACTTATGTGCTTGCACGTAAATTTTGGCATCATAGTTGCGACTAACTATGGCCCAACTCGTATGTATTCCACACATTTTAACACGCGTTTTCATAGGATGTAGGCGTGTATGTAATACCGCACCCATTATCTATATGAATGGGTGTTACACTGTGGGCGACTTGCCCTGAAAGGACAAGCACCGGGGGCCCTTACCTGGCCGAACCACAGCGCAGGGGGGAACACACGGCTTAGTCTATTCGTCCTGCTGTGCACTCCTCCCCTCGCTCAGCCAGCAAAGGCACGCAGACCTCACGAGCCTCAAGCCTGGCTACTCAAAGGAACAGAGCCTCAGCCAACCCCACCAGCTGCCAGACGAAGAGGGCAAGAGAGCACCCCTACCTCCCTAAAAGCAAGAATCCCCGCCTCCTACACCTCCACTGCCTCCCAAGCAAAAAGCCTGGTCCTCCCTCCCATCATCTATATATGTGTGTAGGATAGGGGGGTACATCACCCGTGGCCACTAACCTGGCAGTCCCTACCTTCCCCGGTGTTTCGGGGCACCCTCATCCAGTCTCCCATGCCGACTTCTCTGAAATCAGTGGTTTTCCCAGGTTCAGCACCCACCACCAGCATCCAGCGGAATCTGCCGAATCAACTAAGGCGTCAACTCCGCTACTGGTCAGCTCGCAAGTCACTTTAATTGGGGTCGTCACCGTCCATCGACATGGGGACACCCTACCCTTAACTTTAGGAATCTCGGTCGGGGTACAACCTGGAACTCCAGGGGCATATTAGTCGTGCCATAACAGTCGTGCCTGAACACGTGTAATATCCATATGTTTGTTTACATATACACGTGCATATAAATAAAATCAAGATATATAATAGATCACACATGCATACATCTAGCTAGCAGCAGAAAGAGCTGCAACTGCACAAGGTGGTGTCACATGCACATGCATGGCACCTTGGCTATCTATATTGATGTGGTGCCTGTGGTCCCTGTGGTCCTGTCCTTGGCGGCTTTACTCTGCTGTCACCTACCTGTGTGCTCGTGCATACAAGCTTCGTTGCATGTGTTTCTTTTCAGAATGAACTGCAGCTGCAGCCTATCTATGTATCTTCATGCATCCAGACACGCATGGTGCTTGTTTGCATTGCAGACTTTGAGGTGCTCACACACTCAAAGTGCAATTAAGGTGCGGATTCGCACAAACACTCCGGACTGCTTGTGCATGCGTGATCCATCACAAACCTAAGATTTGGAAGATGTAATCTCCCGCATCGATTTGAATACTGTCGGCCAGAACTTTCCACGTGCGTCCTGATATATTACCGTCGTTAATGCACGCACTTGCCACGGTACAAGGCAATGTGCCTGCATGTCTTGAAGTGAAACATGCATACATATATATTGCAGAACTGAAACACTGCACATGGCGTTCACATCCTGCAAGCTGATCGATATGGATTCCATGGCAAATATGTGCTCATATCTAAATGTGACCCTAGACCTGTCCGTTGATGAGTCGGTTACCTGGACGATATCCTGGTCTGATCGAGGACGCTGGAGGAGCACCTGCAGCATCTCCGCCTCATTTTTGACATTCTGCGACTTGAGCACACGGGAAGATAGAACTGTTGAGCGATCCACGATGTTGTTCAGCGTAAACTTCCGTACCGGACAAGTCCATATCCCAGCCCACAGGTTATCGTGCGGCCAGAGAAATCCTGCAAAACATTGCCCACAGTGTGATTCGTACGTTCGGTTTGTCTGTCGGTGGTAAAACGTTGACAGATTCACCCGCATCAGTATCCGTCGCCAAGGGCTCCCCAGACTTCAGCCCAAACTTGTGGACTACGGTCAGACATCACATTCTTAGGGGCGCCGTGCATGATGACGTCGTCAAAAGGTAACCGCTCAGCATGCTCTGCAGTGGAGGAGGATGTGATAAGCGCAAGGTGCACCATTTTAGTCAGGCGGTCATTCACAATCAAAACAAAATTGTATCCTCCCTCAGTCTTGAGAAATGCAACAACAAAATCTAAGGACAGGGATTTCCAAGACTTGTTCTGTGGGCACCCACTTCAGCGTAAGATGAAGTTCTCAACATCCCAACTTCCAACGACATGCGCGGCCACCAGTATTTTGTCGCAGTCAACTATTGTTGCCCCAGACGACGTGTGACACCCGGATAACCTGCCAAAGGGCCATTGTAAAACTTTGCAATATCCTGATGAGTGGCATTGTCCCTCATCCATCGTTGGAACCATGACCTGATGGTGGTTATATTAGGGTTGGGTTGTAACCACATATCAAATCGAAAGCGAAGATCATTAACTTGAGAGTGGATTGTGTACCGGGCGTCAGCAGAGTACGTAGGCAGCGTAGATCGGTAATCGTGATTGAGTAAATCCAGAACAGCCTCCTTAACTGGCACATGGGAAGTGTTTCGAGGCCGTACGCCAGTTACTCGTCGGAGCATAATGGTTGGGAGCCGCAATCCAACTTCACCCCGGACGCAGCGTCTGGGCTAGAAGAGGCACACGGATGCTGCGGATCGGCATCGACGGGCGGCCAGGGTCAGTGTTGCAGCAGAACTAACCCACATCCTCAGAGTAGTAGGGTTCAAGCTTTGCTGGTCTACTGTATCGCCACTATATCATGCGCATTTTACATGAGGAGCTGGCCCTTGGTTTTGTAGGGAACAAAAACCAATGACGTTACCTGCGCACAGGCCTGAGTTCCTCAGCGGCCACAGATACCCGTGGCAAGACTGCGCAGGGTAAACCTGAACTGATATTAAGGTCTTTCCTTGCTGCCCATTCACAATGCCAACTACCTCCCACGTATGATACTTCCAGGATTTTTTGCATTGTCGTACCCGCATACTCTGCAGATCATGTCAAAGCATATCATTTGGAATGATCTCTGTTGATTACCGTGCTTTATTGTGACACTGTCTTGGTATATGGAATTTGGCTATCTATGCTTAACTATTTTTGATTCAGAAATTTATGGAGCCCTGCCCTTGTGGGGGCCAAAAACGTCGCGGAGGTGGCTACTGTATTGAAATTTCGTATGTGGTCGCTGCGCTGCTGCTTCATCGGTGAAGCGAGAGATGCCCCAACACTGAACGAAACTGTGACGCAAAAACGTGATTACTGGTGTACTTATGCTGACTCTAAATCAACATCAACTATTAACGCTTCAAATGCGGCACGAAATTGCAAGGAGATAGTGGAAGGTTTTCCGGACACTGGCAACCATGGCGCCCTTATTGGCAACTGCGTGGCGTTAAATGCCAATGCTACAGTCGCAATCGACGCCACAGCAGCAATAGAGTCGCTTTACTTGCCCGCGCCTTTTAGCGACTTGAGCAGCCGACCGGAGCTTGAGGTTCTCCTACCGAACCCCTTCCGTTTTGCGAATCGCGGCTCTTTTTCCAAGCTGTTCCAAATGCCAGACAGCCCAAATTTGGATAATCTTCCATCGATTGGGGGCCACAGTGCCAGCATTCTCGGTGCGGCTTCTTGGAACGCGACGAGTCATAAATCGCCAGCACGCGGCCTGCGTAACACCACAATCGCCCAGCTTATAGGCTCTGTATCATCAGCTAACTGGGTTGGACAAGGTGCTCAGGGAGCTGTAGTTAAAGGTAGGCCCCTCGTCGCTCCTTTCAGTTGCGTGCTTCGTGCTTGGGCGCGGAGTTCCTATGGCATCTGCAACGAGGTTATCGTGGAAGCAACTGTAAACGAGTCTTATATTTATTGAAATTTTTATCATCCGATTATCAATGCCGGTTTCTTCCTTATTTGAAAATAACAGACGTTCGCTTGACACCTTCGCGTTTTGCGTTCATATTGCCGCCGGCCTACCATTTATAAATTTGCAGCTCAATGGCGAACTGGTTGCACCGTGGCCGTAAAGTGGCTGGTCACCGACGCAGTAAACGTGCCAGTGGCCTTCATGGAGGCCATTGTGGCCAAGATGCTGGCGCACCCATTCCTCGTGCAAACATTTGAATGCTCAATGTGCCAACTAGATGAAAGCTTTGATGGCATGATTGCGCACCACACCTGCGATCTGATGTCATCAGCACGTCCCAAAAGCGCCACGTGTCTGCGTGCACCAGAGGATATCACGCACACGAAGACGGAGCTGAGTGACGGTGAGCAATTTTCAGTCGTCACGGCTATTGACAGCTTCGAGGACTCTCAGATTAGGCATCTTGGTGGCCGAGCGGTGGACTGTCTGGATGTTCTGAAACAGCTGGGTGCGGCACCTGGCAAGTACGTCATGCAGATCGTCTGCGAGTGGTGCGACGAGGGCACCCTGCTCAGCGCAATCAGAGATGGTGTCTTCCGCACGCAATCGCCGGGACCTGGGATGCCGGGGCGGTCTCGGACCTGGGCGCTGCGGGCGCTGTTGCGGACAGCACGAGAGGTGTGTCAATAACCACGTTTGGGCGGTACCGGAAGTGTGACAGGCTTATGGTATGGAATTGCGAAGGCATCTTCCTATTCTGTGCTTCCGTGTCGTGATCTGCAGGGTGGCCTCAATATAGTGCCACTGGTATTACCAAGCCTGGGTTTATAATTCGCCTGATATTTCGAGAGGGTAACTCGAAAGTTGATGAAACGTCGTGCAAGCAATGCTTGACCCAGATCAGAACCCACTCCCCTCCTCCGAACTTACTGGACTGGACCAACCCACTGCTTTTCTATCTTCTGCATTCCCTTCTCGCCTCCTTCGTCCGTGTGGACCACACTGTTTCACAACCACCCTACCGCACCAGCACCTGTTTCTGCATCTCACATTCTTGGTGCTATTTACAGGTGATAGTTCCAGACCTCACTCCCGTATTCCCCGGGTTCGCCATCCCTGCAGATTGCACAGGGCATGTGCCACCTGCACTCCCTCGGCATCATTCACGGAGATCTGAAGCCGGGGAACGTGCTGCTGAAGAGCAGTCGTGTTGACTCGCGCGGCTTTGTGGCCAAGGTAGTAGGCAGTATACGTGGAATGCACGTACAATGGCACGGAGGGGTGGGTCGAGTCCATTAGAGCAACAGCTGCGTAAAGATATCATGAATTGTGTCGGAAAGCGCGCCAGACCATCCATAAACTTCTTCAGCATTTTCCGCGGTAATGTTAAAATGGTTATCTGTCAGCACCCAAAGTGAACGCTTGAGGAGCTAAGGATCAAGTACGGATTGCGATTGGCAAGGACAGCGAACAACTACCGGCGATTTCTGCAGATCATCAGCAACAGGATACCTTTCGGCTTTCGAAATTTCCCTTTGTTGCCTTGCATGCTCCTTTCCTACTCTGAATGGGTGACTTCGTTCCTTGCAGGTGGCCGACTTTGGGTTGTCTCGAATGTGCAGTCAGCAGGAGTTTGTAGCCACCAGTGACTGGGGTACCGTGCCATACATGGCCGGGGAGTATTTGGACAACCGGCTGTACAAAAGCTCAGATGTGAGAGTTTGAAGTATCGTAGCGATAGCGGGCATGATATGAGAATAAGGGGGTACGGGGTGCGGCGGAAGGTGGGACCAGGAGGGACAGACAACACGTGCCACGTGGTGGTCAGCGGTTGTATTAAAGACCGTTCCTTGCAAACGGCACCGTTACACGCTAGAGCCCCACTGGTGCGTGGTTGAACAATGCAGGGACGGAGAGGGCAAGGACGCACTGACGATTGACAGCCACAAATGGCAACTGCCAAACAGTAACCGAAACGCCCAAACCCAGCCGGGCCTGTAGCGCTATCTCCGGAAAGTACACCGACGCCATTGCTTCCCAACAGGAGCCGCCCGGCCCCAGAACCACGGACGTTTGTCCTCCGTATATTGCAGGAAATTGTGATTTTCTTCTCAACTTAAGGAATCTATACGATTACGGTTACAATCTGGCTACATTATGTGCATATTACAAGATGATGGATGAATTTATTGATATGATGAATATAGTGATATATGATAATATATAAGATGATGAATATATTTCTCGCTCTTGCCTTTGCTAGCCCCGATTGCCTATTATCTTTGAGAGAGAGAGCGTAGTCTCCTTGATCTCCATTTCAAACCCTATCGGGACATGCGCAGGTGTACTCCTTCGGCGTGCTGCTGTGGCAGATGTACACGGGGAAGACGCCTTTTGTTGGGCATCTCGACGGTGAGCCGGGTAAATGCCGACTGGCATCCGTGCTAAGGGCATCCTGGAGCCGTCCATTGGGACCCAATGTGTGTTGAAACCTGCTTACCCCGCCGTGCCGCAGTCCAGCCGCCGCTTTTCCTCCGATGCATCCTATTGTGCATCCCTTTTGTGACATTGGATGGAGGCGCATCAACCTCCCGCGTCCCTCGCGCCCCGTATTGCCACGTCTCAAGCGTCGGACTGATCCGGTCCCTTGTTTCGCTGTCGAGTAGACATGCCTGTTTCTCCAATACTGCCCACCCTTCTCACATGCATCCTTACCTCCCTCCCAGCCCAAGTGGCGGTGGGGGTGATGATGGGCAACCTGAAGCTGGAGTGGCCAACCAATATGCCATCGCCATTGCTGCGTCTGGGCCAGGCGTGCTGCCGCCACGAGCCCGACCAAAGGCCTTCTTTCACGGTGCGGCGCCGGGGGGGGACATGCTAAACTGCAAGGATTGGTAATTTGGATTGGCAATTGGTTCGCCAATAAGAAACCCTTATAAGGTCGCTTTCGCAGACACAGCTAGTCTCGCGACAACCTTCACAACCTTCACTTAGGATATATGACTGGGTCTTGCTTGGTTTTAAACTTTCGCGACCTCGTCGCGATGGGTAAGATGTTTATATGGCTATATTAATAGTTCCTGGTTATTTGATTACCTTCAGGAGGTGGTGGTGGCAGTGGTTGGTATTGAGGCGCATGTCCGGGAGCTGGGGATACGCGTGAAGGCGCGTCACAACGTCCCCGCCTCAGGGCCCCTGCCGATGTTGCAGCGCCAGAAGCCGCAGCCCCAGCTGCATCCACTATTCCGAACTCAGCAAGCACAACATTCTCAACAACCTTGCGATGGGTTCGGCACCGGCATCGGGTGTGTGGAGCAGCACCAGCCAGATCAACAACAGCAACTTCACACTCCGCCTGCTGCAGCAGGTGGTGGTGTAGGATACTCTGTCGTCGCCGGTTTTGGTGTGGAAGCAGCTAATACGGTGGAGGCGGAGGCGGGGATATCCTTGCCGTACTCTTTGCCGCCGCGCCTCTCATCCCTGGAACCAGTTGGTCGTGAGGTTGGCGGCGCCGCAGTCGAAATGTCGTGCCTGCTAAGCGGATGTGGGTTGAAGACCGAGGGCAGTGCCGCCTGCGGCGGTGGCGGTGGCGGTTGCACTGCTTCTGGATCCTCCCTTTCTTACCAAGCGTCGGACAGCATGCAGATTTTGTATTTACCTCAGCGACAGCTACACGATAATAATACACAGCCTAGTCATGAACGGCAGCAAAAACAGTACTTTTCATCATCGTCACGTGAGACAAGTGCCGCGCTGCATGCTTTTCATGTCGCTGCGCTGGCGAGGCTTCCTGATGGCCCCTATACCGCACGAGCCCTGCCTCCTGGAGCTGACGGGGCAACAGCAGCGCAATCTGAACCGTTGGGTGACGTGTCCGCGTTCCGGGCACCACCACAAGACACATTGCGGCAACGGCCATTAATGCAGACCGAGACTAAGGGCGCGTCCGCGCCTGATTTAAAGGAGCGGTGGTGCGTAATGACAGCATCGGCAATGGATCTTGGGATGACGGTGGGAGAACTGTGGCATAGGAGGAGTCTGGAGTCTGGAGCTGATGCTGTCGGCTCGGGGGCTTGGGCCGCCACGCATCAGTCCGTAGCGGCTGCTGGTGACACAATCGGCACCACAGTCCTCGCTGCCGCCAGTCCCACCTCCACCACCGGTGGCGCCAACACTATGATGAGCACCATGATGTCTTCATGTTCTGCTATTGCCATGACCCCTAAAAGGATGTATTGGTCGGGCAGGTCAGCTTCCTTCTCTCAGGCCAGCACCTTCTTCCTGGGGGCGATGAATGGTTGCCCAGGGGCCACGGGCAGCCCCCAGGCCCCCCAATACGAACGTTCAGATGCTATGGACGCCTCCGCCGGCATGAGTGCCTCCGCCAGCGTCAACAGTTGGGCGCCAGTGCAGGCAGTCAGATGCTTGGAATTGCCCCAGCCGCTATCAAGCACCACGGGGAGTCGGGAAGGTGATGGCCAGAAGCCGGCCTGCTCGCGACTGCTCCGGGACTTGTACGGACAGTACACGCCCCTATATCCGTACATGGGGGGCCTCACGTCATCTCCGCCAGGCCTCAATAGCTCCCATATCATTGCCGGTGGTGGTCCTAGCATGCCGGGCACTGCAGCTGTAGCACATGCCCATATGCCACCGTTGCCGCAAGGCCAGGGCCTTACTGCTGGTGGTGGTGCAGGCGGCTTGAGTGCGTTCATAGCTCCTCCAGTAGCGGTTACGGCTGAAGCAACCAGAGCCTCGCCTTTCCCTCCATTCGCAACAGATAAGGCTACGGCCGAGACAGGCACATGCGGAGGCCTCGGCAGCAGTAGCGGCGGCGGCGGTAGCCCTGGGTTGCGGCCATCGTACATTCGCTCAGCGTCAGGGTTGTTTGTGCCTTTGATTATGGCGGTAGCTCCACTATCGAAGCGCGCTATGAGCAGCCGCCGGGGTAGCGCGGGACCGGCGCTTGAGCACGTACCGGAAGATGACGATCTTGATGGTGTTCCGGTAACGACATCGTCAGCCAAGATTACTGATCGGGATGACAGTAATGCAATGCCGATGGTAACACCAAAATATATATCGATATCTGAGTCTGAATGTGGATTTAGATCAGGATCTCGAATTTAAAAACAGGAACCGCAATGAGAAATTGTGAATAGCCGTCATTTTCTCATTCGGCCTTGGTTGCAGTGGTTGCGGTCGGTTGATGCATTCGACAAAATCCTGACATCAACGAATTCGTTATTGTATGCAGAGAGGCCTAGCGTAACTAGCACGTGCTGCTCGATCTTAATTTACTGGCTGTTCGGTTGGTTGTCTAGCGTGCTGCCTATCCGGCATTTAAATGTCGGAGAAAGGCGCTGAGAGCATTTTTGCCTGGAACGCATTCATGGTTATATGGTACTACTCTACGTTGCTTTGTTGTAAATGCATTTTGGCCAGGCGGTGATGGAAGGAGGTGGCACCCGGACTGCGATTGGTTTACAGAATTCGCGGATATGACGTGCAGGAACACCTAAAGGTTGAGGTATAGTGAAGGCAATCGAGTCGTAGCATTACCATGGTTTCGTCCCCTATTTGAGTTTTGTTTCCATCTGTGAAGGACGAGAGGTTCGCAATACGCTTGCTGCATCGTGATGAGGGCTTGTTGTTGTCGTTGGTGGTAGTGGTCGTGGTGGTGATAATGGTGATGGAATAGCATCATCTTTTTTCATTGTCTATCTTTTTCCACAACATTCGCGGTATGAGCGGACACGGCCAGAATCGTTACCGCGCTTATCAATGTTTGTGCAGGCCGTCAGCAGCCTTCCTGTAGGTGCTCGTGCCCTGGTATATATCACTCGTATGTGTTAATGTATCTTGTGCGGATCTACAAGCTCGTGCGTGTCGGCAGAAATGCCTGAATGATGTAAACTCGTCTTGTGATTGGCCGGCAAATGGCAGTCTTGAGTAGTTGTCTCTGTGCTGCTACGCTTCATGGAGTCCATCCCAGGATGGATGGTGTCTCTTTATCCAACATATGCTTCCGTTGGCACGGACGTTGGACGTGGAGTGCACTTTACACCCCTGTGACGTTTAATCACAGCAGTCGCCGTCATCATCATCGACATTATCTACATCTTCAACATAGGTGATGATGTGCTGTAGGCAAATGGAACACGCACAGAACTTCTCATTAGTCGGAATGGTAGACGCGAGCGTCACCTGTATTGTATCCGGCTTCTTCCAAACCTGGCAAGCGAGAAAACGCCCAGCCAGGCAGGTTGACGTTTTGGATACTGCCTACTTTGGGATCTAAATCGATTCTTCAGGGGCGCGATCGTCCTGCTAGTCGTTGGTGTTTGTTTATCAATAATGGTTGTGTTTCTCTTTGGCATGTTTCAGTTAGGGTCGGTAGGGGAATCTGGCAAAGAAACGGCGCCTAGCATTGTGGTGATGGTGATGATGATGAATTTGCTGATTTGCAGTATGAGTCTGCCAGCCACTGCTGGCTTCCTCGCCAAGATGGAAAGATGGCCCTGATGAGTTATTGGGTTGCCCGTACGGAACAAAATAATTAGGATCCGTTGATCAGTAGCCGTGCTTTTTTAATGGCTTTCCCGATGGCAGGACTGTGTGCTGCGAAATGTTCGTTGATATAGGTGTTTTCCGTGGTTTACAATGGTGGTTTGAGTTGGTGGTGGGATAGTGAGTCCATTTTTTGCGCTGAAAGGTCGGCATAAGCAGGGTAAACAATGGCCTTGCAGGGTTACGGACCGGAGAAGCGTTGATATAACCTTTACCTCGCGAAACCTGCCAGTTCTCATACGGCTTTTGTGAGCTACATACCAGATGCCATGCAAAATAAAGATTGTACAAGGCTATAGCCTTATATTGCTTTTCAGGCGGCCGAATAAATCTGCTACGTCGTTGCACACACACAGAGGCAAGGACATGGGGAATCCTACAGGGCAGGGCCCCCTGAGGCGCTTGCTTGGCACTGGGGCCCCGCCCAACAGTGGCAATCTGCATCCGGTTAAATCATCCCAACGCCGGATTGCATTGGAGACCCGTGTACACAAAACATACTGTCCTGTTATCATACACAGCTATGGCCTCAGGAACAGGCCATTCCGATCTCGATCAGGCAACAATCAATAAGCGCTCACCCCGTCAGCAATTGCCAACTTATAGGGGAATATAGCGGCACATAGAAAACCCTAGACAAAAAAACCCTAAACCCTACTCCCTTGCACCGGCACCAGGTTCTGCAACTCGATTTATTATATCAGAATGAAGTTCCTTGCGTGATAAGGAAGGGGTAGGAGCGAGGCATCACGGTTATGGGCAGCATGATTTATTAGTTTTCGAAAAGTAATGTATTCTGTAACGCCACTGAGCAACAGGACGCAACAGTCCTTCTAAGCTATGTTACCTAGTGACGTTTCAGATTCTTCTGCTTCATCCATGCAGGGCTCAGTCATCATCAACGAAATTCAGTAGGAGCACAACTCATAGACGATGACATGACTTCTGATTAATCGGTCCATCGTACAAAATATTAAATTATATTAAATTATATCCGAATTTTCCGCTCTGGTACCCCATGGCTCACAATTGGATGCTGTCACCGACTCAACAGCCCGTGCGGTCGTGCCCGAGAGGTTATAGGGTCTGACTAGAAATCAGATGGGATCTCCCCCATAGGTTCGATTCCTGTCGACCGCGCCTCTTACTCCCCTGTTTATTGTACGACACAAGCCCTCCAAAATGTATCTGCGGGTCGTGGTATGAGAGGCCATGCGCGCCTCTGCTTGTATCGCTCTGTGGGTCACACAACTATCTGCATGTACGGTCTGGTACATCATACGTGTATGTGAACGAAATATGTACATATTCACACAGATAGCACGCACCATGCAGGTGCACCTACCTAAACGTGGTGCGCCGTGCAGAACCAAATCTGGTATATAGATATGGGCTTGTGTATGTGTGTATACATTTATATATAATATATTATATATAATAATATGTTATACTTATATTATATTATATCATATCATATATCATTTAATATATAATATAATACAATATTATGTTATTATATATATATATATGTGTGTGTGTAGGATAGGGGGGTACATCACCCGTGGCCACTAACCTGGCAGTCCCTACCTTCCCCGGTGTTTCATGGCACCCTCATCCAGTCTCCCATGCCGACTTCTCCGAAATCAGTGGTTTTCCCAGGTTCAGCAGCCATCACCAGCATCCAGCGGAATCTGCCGAATCAACTAAGCCGTCAACTCCGCTACTGGTCAGCTCGCAAGTCACTTTAATTGGGGTCGTCACCGTCCATCGACATGGGGGCACCCTGCCCTTAACGTTAGGATCTATGGCCCGCTCTCGGTCGGGGTACAACCTGGAACTCCAGGGGCATTTTAGTTGTGCCATAACAGTCGTGCCTGAACACAGTATATAAATATATATATGTGTGTGTATGTGTTTTTGTGTTTGTGCGTGTGCAGATGTAATGTGGCCCCACACCTAGCATGTACACGTGTACGTATAAGTTTGTTTTTATGTAGCGTGGAGCGAGCACCTGCTGCGTACCTTGCTTGAAATTTGATCGGTATGAATTCATAGGATGTTCATTTATTAGCTTGGATCCATACATGCCTCTTGGCAGGTTGCCTGCTTGGCATGTGTGTGGGCTGGCAGCAGGATACGTAGGTGTATGCTGCTATGCGCAAATGTCTGATATGTCTGATTAGTCTGCATGCAATATGACAGGTGGCCATCAACCTGCTGTATGTACACTATACTATGCACTATAACCTGCCATATGTGACAGGTGGCCATCAACCTGCTGTATGTATGTACACATGCCCATTGCATTTATAGGGGAACCAATAGAATGGATGGCTGAATACAACCCTGGCACTATATAATTATGAAGCATGTTGGCCGCAACATCAGGTTTACATGCACAGCAGAGCATTGGACATGCGCCGTATATATGCATTTTAATCATATCATCATCATCACTCCCCCACATACTCCTGTTGCTCGATGTCATGATCACATCATGTAAGACTGGAGGCGCGCCGCGGTCGACAGGATTCGAACCTATGCGGGAAATCCCATCTGATTTCGAGTCAGACCCCTTAACCACTCGGGCACGGCCGCATTGTCAGCACGCCTATCCCCCCCAACGCACACAACACAATACAATACAATACAACCCCATCTACCTAGAGAGCTGTCCAAGCACATGTTGCCGTGCAGATCACATTGATTCATTCACCTTTTGGATGATGCATGGTATGCACACATTATAATGTGCATCATATACACATGTTCCTATCATGTTTTTTGAAATAAAGTTGTATGTACACATATCACACGTATATATATATATATATATATATGAGCGGGCCAAAGACCCTCCACAGGCAGAGGGCGTGGGTGCCCCCATGTCGATGGACGGTGAAGGACCCGATTATAGTGACCTGCGAGGTGACCAGGAGCGGAGTTGACGCCTTAGTTGATTCGGCAGATTCCGCTGGATGCCCGTGGTGGGTGCTGAACCCGGGAAGAGCACTGAATTCGGAGAAGTCGGCATGGGAGACCGGATGAGGGTGCCTCGAAATACCGGGGAAGGTAGGGACTGCCAGGTTAGTGGCCACAGGTGATGTACCCCCCTATCCCACACACAACAAATTAATATCCTAACCAGCTACATGATATGATGAAATGCAATAAATAGAAAACATGGTATAAAAACTGAAATGTGTGGAAATGCATGCATACCGCACAAAGCTGTTTGTTGGGCGTCTTTATTGGCTTGCTTGAATTGCCTTGCTTGAATTATATGCTTTTTCAACTCCCTTGAATAGGCACAGACGTTGTGCTCAGATCTAAGTGCGACCCAAGGTGCGTCTTGCATGTTATATCATTGTTGACAGAAACGAACGTGTGCCGTATCTGCCGTACACATGGCTGCTACACACACACATGCATATATATATATATATATATATATATATATATATATATATACGTATATCTATATCAAGATATTGATGACAGAGATTCGTACAATCAAGTAGATAGCTAGCGGCAAAGCTGCAGGTGCGCATGATGTGTCATCATATGGTGCCACCTGCGTGGCGCCTGACCCCTGTGGTCCTGTCCTTGTCGCCTTACTCTTCTACAACTAAAGCCACTCTAGCTAGTGCGTGTCTTCCTGCTGCTGTCACCTACGTGTGTGCTCGTGCATACGAGCTTCGTTTCGTGTGTTTCTTTTCAGAATGAACTGCAGCTGCTGCTATCTACGTGTCTTGGTGCATCCAGACACGCACGGTGCTCGTTTGGATTGCAGAGATTGAGGTGCGGGCTGGTCGTCGCGCGCTGTGGGTCAGGGCCGGTTTGTGCCACCTTTTGATCAGCCCATGCGGTCGTGCCCGAGTGGTTAAGGGGTCTGACTAGAAATCAGATGGGATCTCCCGCATAGGTTCGAATCCTGTCGACCGCGCCTCTTACTCCCCTATTTATTGTACGACACAAGCCCTCCAAAATGTATCTGCAGGTCGTGGTATGAGAGGCCATGCGCGCCTCTGCTTGTATCGCTCTGTGGGTCACACAACTATCTGCATGTACGGTCTGGTACATCATACGTGTATGTGAACGAAATATGTACATATTCACACAGATAGCACGCACCATGCAGGTGCACCTACCTAAACGTGGTGCGCCGTGCAGAACCAAATCTGGTACATAGATATGCGCTTGTGTATGTGTGTATACATTTATATATAATATATAATATATTATATATAATAATATGTTATACTTATATTATATTATATTATATCATATCATATATCATATATCATATATCATATTATATTATATCATATCATATCATATCATATAATAATATATATATAAATATTATTATAATATATATATATATATATTATATTATTATAATATATTATATATATATTATATATATCTTATAATAATTATTATTATATCATATAATAATATATAATATATAATATATCTATATCTATATTATATCATATCATATATCATATATCATATATCATATTATATTATGTTATTATATATATATGTGTGTGTATGTGTTTTTGTGTTTGTGCGTGTGCAGATGTAATGTGGCCCCACACCTAGCCTGTACACGTGTACGTATAAGTTTGTTTTTATGTAGCGTGGAGCGAGCACCTGCTGCGTACCTTGCTTGAAATTTGATCGGTATGAATTCATAGGATGTTCATTTATTAGCTTGGATCCATACATGCCTCTTGGCAGGTTGCCTGCTTGGCATGTGTGTGGGCTGGCAGCAGGATATGTAGGTGTATGCTGCTATGCGCAAATGTCTGATATGTCTGATTAGTCTGCATGCAATATGACAGGTGGCCATCAACCTGCTGTATGTACACTATACTATGCACTATAACCTGCCATATGTGACAGGTGGCCATCAACCTGCTGTATGTATGTACACATGCCCATTGCATTTATAGGGGAACCAATAGAATGGATGGCTGAATACAACCCTGGCACTATATAATTATGAAGCATGTTGGCCGCAACATCAGGTTTAATGCACAGCAGAGCATTGGACATGCGCCGTATATATGCATTTTAATCATATCATCATCATCACTCCCCCACATACTCCTGTTGCTCGATGTCATGATCACATCATGTAAGACTGGAGGCGCGCCGCGGTCGACAGGATTCGAACCTATGCGGGAAATCCCATCTGATTTCGAGTCAGACCCCTTAACCACTCGGGCACGGCCGCATTGTCAGCACGCCTATCCCCCCCAACGCACATAACACAATACAATACAATACAACCCCATCTACCTAGAGAGCTGTCCAAGCACATGTTGCCGTGCAGATCACATTGATTCATTCACCTTTTGGATGATGCATGGTATGCACACATTATAATGTGCATCATATACACATGTTCCTATCATGTTTTTTGAAATAAAGTTGTATGTACACATATCACACGTATATATATATATATATGAGCGGGCCAAAGACCCTCCACAGGCAGAGGGCGTGGGTGCCCCCATGTCGATGGACGGTGAAGGACCCGATTATAGTGACCTGCGAGGTGACCAGGAGCGGAGTTGACGCCTTAGTTGATTCGGCAGATTCCGCTGGATGCCCGTGGTGGGTGCTGAACCCGGGAAGAGCACTGAATTCGGAGAAGTCGGCATGGGAGACCGGATGAGGGTGCCTCGAAATACCGGGGAAGGTAGGGACTGCCAGGTTAGTGGCCACAGGTGATGTACCCCCTATCCCACACACAACAAATTAATATCCTAACCAGCTACATGATATGATGAAATGCAATAAATAGAAAACATGGTATAAAAACTGAAATGTGTGGAAATGCATGCATACCGCACAAAGCTGTTTGTTGGGCGTCTTTATTGGCTTGCTTGAATTGCCTTGCTTGAATTATATGCTTCTTCAACTCCCTTGAATAGGCACAGACGTTGTGCTCAGATCTAAGTGCGACCCAAGGTGCGTCTTGCATGTTATATCATTGTTGACAGAAACGAACGTGTGCCGTATCTGCCGTACACATGGCTGCTACACACACACATGCATATATATATATATATATATATATATATACGTATATCTATATCAAGATATTGATGACAGAGATTCGTACAATCAAGTAGATAGCTAGCGGCAAAGCTGCAGGTGCGCATGATGTGTCATCATATGGTGCCACCTGCGTGGCGCCTGACCCCTGTGGTCCTGTCCTTGTCGCCTTACTCTTCTACAACTAAAGCCACTCTAGCTAGTGCGTGTCTTCCTGCTGCTGTCACCTACGTGTGTGCTCGTGCATACGAGCTTCGTTTCGTGTGTTTCTTTTCAGAATGAACTGCAGCTGCTGCTATCTACGTGTCTTGGTGCATCCAGACACGCACGGTGCTCGTTTGGATTGCAGAGATTGAGGTGCGGGCTGGTCGTCGCGCGCTGTGGGTCAGGGCCGGTTTGTGCCACCTTTTGAACAGCCCATGCGGTCGTGCCCGAGTGGTTAAGGGGTCTGACTAGAAATCAGATGGGATCTCCCGCATAGGTTCGAATCCTGTCGACCGCGCCTCTTACTCCCCTATTTATTGTACGACACAAGCCCTCCAAAATGTATCTGCAGGTCGTGGTATGAGAGGCCATGCGCGCCTCTGCTTGTATCGCTCTGTGGGTCACACAACTATCTGCATGTACGGTCTGGTACATCATACGTGTATGTGAACGAAATATGTACATATTCACACAGATAGCACGCACCATGCAGGTGCACCTACCTAAACGTGGTGCGCCGTGCAGAACCAAATCTGGTACATAGATATGCGCTTGTGTATGTGTGTATACATTTATATATAATATATAATATATTATATATAATAATATGTTATACTTATATTATATTATATTATATCATATCATATAATAATATATATATATAAATATTATTATAATATATATATTATATATTATTATAATATATTATCTATATATATATTATATATATATATCTTATAATAATTATTATTATATCATATAATAATATATAATATATCTATATCTATATCTATATTATATCATATCATATATCATATATCATATATCATATATCATATATCATATTATATTATGTTATTATATATATATGTGTGTGTATGTGTTTTTGTGTTTGTGCGTGTGCAGATGTAATGTGGCCCCACACCTAGCCTGTACACGTGTACGTATAAGTTTGTTTTTATGTAGCGTGGAGCGAGCACCTGCTGCGTACCTTGCTTGAAATTTGATCGGTATGAATTCATAGGATGTTCATTTATTAGCTTGGATCCATACATGCCTCTTGGCAGGTTGCCTGCTTGGCATGTGTGTGGGCTGGCAGCAGGATATGTAGGTGTATGCTGCTATGCGCAAATGTCTGATATGTCTGATTAGTCTGCATGCAATATGACAGGTGGCCATCAACCTGCTGTATGTACACTATACTATGCACTATAACCTGCCATATGTGACAGGTGGCCATCAACCTGCTGTATGTATGTACACATGCCCATTGCATTTATAGGGGAACCAATAGAATGGATGGCTGAATACAACCCTGGCACTATATAATTATGAAGCATGTTGGCCGCAACATCAGGTTTAATGCACAGCAGAGCATTGGACATGCGCCGTATATATGCATTTTAATCATATCATCATCATCACTCCCCCACATACTCCTGTTGCTCGATGTCATGATCACATCATGTAAGACTGGAGGCGCGCCGCGGTCGACAGGATTCGAACCTATGCGGGAAATCCCATCTGATTTCGAGTCAGACCCCTTAACCACTCGGGCACGGCCGCATTGTCAGCACGCCTATCCCCCCCAACGCACATAACACAATACAATACAATACAACCCCATCTACCTAGAGAGCTGTCCAAGCACATGTTGCCGTGCAGATCACATTGATTCATTCACCTTTTGGATGATGCATGGTATGCACACATTATAATGTGCATCATATACACATGTTCCTATCATGTTTTTTGAAATAAAGTTGTATGTACACATATCACACGTATATATATATATATATGAGCGGGCCAAAGACCCTCCACAGGCAGAGGGCGTGGGTGCCCCCATGTCGATGGACGGTGAAGGACCCGATTATAGTGACCTGCGAGGTGACCAGGAGCGGAGTTGACGCCTTAGTTGATTCGGCAGATTCCGCTGGATGCCCGTGGTGGGTGCTGAACCCGGGAAGAGCACTGAATTCGGAGAAGTCGGCATGGGAGACCGGATGAGGGTGCCTCGAAATACCGGGGAAGGTAGGGACTGCCAGGTTAGTGGCCACAGGTGATGTACCCCCTATCCCACACACAACAAATTAATATCCTAACCAGCTACATGATATGATGAAATGCAATAAATAGAAAACATGGTATAAAAACTGAAATGTGTGGAAATGCATGCATACCGCACAAAGCTGTTTGTTGGGCGTCTTTATTGGCTTGCTTGAATTGCCTTGCTTGAATTATATGCTTCTTCAACTCCCTTGAATAGGCACAGACGTTGTGCTCAGATCTAAGTGCGACCCAAGGTGCGTCTTGCATGTTATATCATTGTTGACAGAAACGAACGTGTGCCGTATCTGCCGTACACATGGCTGCTACACACACACATGCATATATATATATATATATATATATATATATACGTATATCTATATCAAGATATTGATGACAGAGATTCGTACAATCAAGTAGATAGCTAGCGGCAAAGCTGCAGGTGCGCATGATGTGTCATCATATGGTGCCACCTGCGTGGCGCCTGACCCCTGTGGTCCTGTCCTTGTCGCCTTACTCTTCTACAACTAAAGCCACTCTAGCTAGTGCGTGTCTTCCTGCTGCTGTCACCTACGTGTGTGCTCGTGCATACGAGCTTCGTTTCGTGTGTTTCTTTTCAGAATGAACTGCAGCTGCTGCTATCTACGTGTCTTGGTGCATCCAGACACGCACGGTGCTCGTTTGGATTGCAGAGATTGAGGTGCGGGCTGGTCGTCGCGCGCTGTGGGTCAGGGCCGGTTTGTGCCACCTTTTGAACAGCCCATGCGGTCGTGCCCGAGTGGTTAAGGGGTCTGACTAGAAATCAGATGGGATCTCCCGCATAGGTTCGAATCCTGTCGACCGCGCCTCTTACTCCCCTATTTATTGTACGACACAAGCCCTCCAAAATGTATCTGCAGGTCGTGGTATGAGAGGCCATGCGCGCCTCTGCTTGTATCGCTCTGTGGGTCACACAACTATCTGCATGTACGGTCTGGTACATCATACGTGTATGTGAACGAAATATGTACATATTCACACAGATAGCACGCACCATGCAGGTGCACCTACCTAAACGTGGTGCGCCGTGCAGAACCAAATCTGGTACATAGATATGCGCTTGTGTATGTGTGTATACATTTATATATAATATATAATATATTATATATAATAATATGTTATACTTATATTATATTATATTATATCATATCATATAATAATATATATATATAAATATTATTATAATATATATATTATATATATTATTATAATATATTATCTATATATATATTATATATATATATCTTATAATAATTATTATTATATCATATAATAATATATAATATATCTATATCTATATCTATATTATATCATATCATATATCATATATCATATATCATATATCATATATCATATTATATTATGTTATTATATATATGTGTGTGTATGTGTTTTTGTGTTTGTGCGTGTGCAGATGTAATGTGGCCCCACACCTAGCCTGTACACGTGTACGTATAAGTTTGTTTTTATGTAGCGTGGAGCGAGCACCTGCTGCGTACCTTGCTTGAAATTTGATCGGTATGAATTCATAGGATGTTCATTTATTAGCTTGGATCCATACATGCCTCTTGGCAGGTTGCCTGCTTGGCATGTGTGTGGGCTGGCAGCAGGATATGTAGGTGTATGCTGCTATGCGCAAATGTCTGATATGTCTGATTAGTCTGCATGCAATATGACAGGTGGCCATCAACCTGCTGTATGTACACTATACTATGCACTATAACCTGCCATATGTGACAGGTGGCCATCAACCTGCTGTATGTATGTACACATGCCCATTGCATTTATAGGGGAACCAATAGAATGGATGGCTGAATACAACCCTGGCACTATATAATTATGAAGCATGTTGGCCGCAACATCAGGTTTACATGCACAGCAGAGCATTGGACATGCGCCGTATATATGCATTTTAATCATATCATCATCATCACTCCCCCACATACTCCTGTTGCTCGATGTCATGATCACATCATGTAAGACTGGAGGCGCGCCGCGGTCGACAGGATTCGAACCTATGCGGGAAATCCCATCTGATTTCGAGTCAGACCCCTTAACCACTCGGGCACGGCCGCATTGTCAGCACGCCTATCCCCCGCAACGCACACAACACAATACAATACAATACAACCCCATCTACCTAGAGAGCTGTCCAAGCACATGTTGCCGTGCAGATCACATTGATTCATTCACCTTTTGGATGATGCATGGTATGCACACATTATAATGTGCATCATATACACATGTTCCTATCATGTTTTTTGAAATAAAGTTGTATGTACACATATCACACGTATATATATATATATATATATATGAGCGGGCCAAAGACCCTCCACAGGCAGAGGGCGTGGGTGCCCCCATGTCGATGGACGGTGAAGGACCCGATTATAGTGACCTGCGAGGTGACCAGGAGCGGAGTTGACGCCTTAGTTGATTCGGCAGATTCCGCTGGATGCCCGTGGTGGGTGCTGAACCCGGGAAGAGCACTGAATTCGGAGAAGTCGGCATGGGAGACCGGATGAGGGTGCCTCGAAATACCGGGGAAGGTAGGGACTGCCAGGTTAGTGGCCACAGGTGATGTACCCCCCTATCCCACACACAACAAATTAATATCCTAACCAGCTACATGATATGATGAAATGCAATAAATAGAAAACATGGTATAAAAACTGAAATGTGTGGAAATGCATGCATACCGCACAAAGCTGTTTGTTGGGCGTCTTTATTGGCTTGCTTGAATTGCCTTGCTTGAATTATATGCTTTTTCAACTCCCTTGAATAGGCACAGACGTTGTGCTCAGATCTAAGTGCGACCCAAGGTGCGTCTTGCATGTTATATCATTGTTGACAGAAACGAACGTGTGCCGTATCTGCCGTACACATGGCTGCTACACACACACATGCATATATATATATATATATATATATACGTATATCTATATCAAGATATTGATGACAGAGATTCGTACAATCAAGTAGATAGCTAGCGGCAAAGCTGCAGGTGCGCATGATGTGTCATCATATGGTGCCACCTGCGTGGCGCCTGACCCCTGTGGTCCTGTCCTTGTCGCCTTACTCTTCTACAACTAAAGCCACTCTAGCTAGTGCGTGTCTTCCTGCTGCTGTCACCTACGTGTGTGCTCGTGCATACGAGCTTCGTTTCGTGTGTTTCTTTTCAGAATGAACTGCAGCTGCTGCTATCTACGTGTCTTGGTGCATCCAGACACGCACGGTGCTCGTTTGGATTGCAGAGATTGAGGTGCGGGCTGGTCGTCGCGCGCTGTGGGTCAGGGCCGGTTTGTGCCACCTTTTGATCAGCCCATGCGGTCGTGCCCGAGTGGTTAAGGGGTCTGACTAGAAATCAGATGGGATCTCCCGCATAGGTTCGAATCCTGTCGACCGCGCCTCTTACTCCCCTATTTATTGTACGACACAAGCCCTCCAAAATGTATCTGCAGGTCGTGGTATGAGAGGCCATGCGCGCCTCTGCTTGTATCGCTCTGTGGGTCACACAACTATCTGCATGTACGGTCTGGTACATCATACGTGTATGTGAACGAAATATGTACATATTCACACAGATAGCACGCACCATGCAGGTGCACCTACCTAAACGTGGTGCGCCGTGCAGAACCAAATCTGGTACATAGATATGCGCTTGTGTATGTGTGTATACATTTATATATAATATATAATATATTATATATAATAATATGTTATACTTATATTATATTATATTATATCATATCATATAATAATATATATATATAAATATTATTATAATATATATATTATATATTATTATAATATATTATCTATATATATATTATATATATATATCTTATAATAATTATTATTATATCATATAATAATATATAATATATCTATATCTATATCTATATTATATCATATCATATATCATATATCATATATCATATATCATATATCATATTATATTATGTTATTATATATATGTGTGTGTATGTGTTTTTGTGTTTGTGCGTGTGCAGATGTAATGTGGCCCCACACCTAGCCTGTACACGTGTACGTATAAGTTTGTTTTTATGTAGCGTGGAGCGAGCACCTGCTGCGTACCTTGCTTGAAATTTGATCGGTATGAATTCATAGGATGTTCATTTATTAGCTTGGATCCATACATGCCTCTTGGCAGGTTGCCTGCTTGGCATGTGTGTGGGCTGGCAGCAGGATATGTAGGTGTATGCTGCTATGCGCAAATGTCTGATATGTCTGATTAGTCTGCATGCAATATGACAGGTGGCCATCAACCTGCTGTATGTACACTATACTATGCACTATAACCTGCCATATGTGACAGGTGGCCATCAACCTGCTGTATGTATGTACACATGCCCATTGCATTTATAGGGGAACCAATAGAATGGATGGCTGAATACAACCCTGGCACTATATAATTATGAAGCATGTTGGCCGCAACATCAGGTTTAATGCACAGCAGAGCATTGGACATGCGCCGTATATATGCATTTTAATCATATCATCATCATCACTCCCCCACATACTCCTGTTGCTCGATGTCATGATCACATCATGTAAGACTGGAGGCGCGCCGCGGTCGACAGGATTCGAACCTATGCGGGAAATCCCATCTGATTTCGAGTCAGACCCCTTAACCACTCGGGCACGGCCGCATTGTCAGCACGCCTATCCCCCGCAACGCACACAACACAATACAATACAATACAACCCCATCTACCTAGAGAGCTGTCCAAGCACATGTTGCCGTGCAGATCACATTGATTCATTCACCTTTTGGATGATGCATGGTATGCACACATTATAATGTGCATCATATACACATGTTCCTATCATGTTTTTTGAAATAAAGTTGTATGTACACATATCACACGTATATATATATATATATATATATGAGCGGGCCAAAGACCCTCCACAGGCAGAGGGCGTGGGTGCCCCCATGTCGATGGACGGTGAAGGACCCGATTATAGTGACCTGCGAGGTGACCAGGAGCGGAGTTGACGCCTTAGTTGATTCGGCAGATTCCGCTGGATGCCCGTGGTGGGTGCTGAACCCGGGAAGAGCACTGAATTCGGAGAAGTCGGCATGGGAGACCGGATGAGGGTGCCTCGAAATACCGGGGAAGGTAGGGACTGCCAGGTTAGTGGCCACAGGTGATGTACCCCCCTATCCCACACACAACAAATTAATATCCTAACCAGCTACATGATATGATGAAATGCAATAAATAGAAAACATGGTATAAAAACTGAAATGTGTGGAAATGCATGCATACCGCACAAAGCTGTTTGTTGGGCGTCTTTATTGGCTTGCTTGAATTGCCTTGCTTGAATTATATGCTTTTTCAACTCCCTTGAATAGGCACAGACGTTGTGCTCAGATCTAAGTGCGACCCAAGGTGCGTCTTGCATGTTATATCATTGTTGACAGAAACGAACGTGTGCCGTATCTGCCGTACACATGGCTGCTACACACACACATGCATATATATATATATATATATATATCAAGATATTGATGACAGAGATTCGTACAATCAAGTAGATAGCTAGCGGCAAAGCTGCAGGTGCGCATGATGTGTCATCATATGGTGCCACCTGCGTGGCGCCTGACCCCTGTGGTCCTGTCCTTGTCGCCTTACTCTTCTACAACTAAAGCCACTCTAGCTAGTGCGTGTCTTCCTGCTGCTGTCACCTACGTGTGTGCTCGTGCATACGAGCTTCGTTTCGTGTGTTTCTTTTCAGAATGAACTGCAGCTGCTGCTATCTACGTGTCTTGGTGCATCCAGACACGCACGGTGCTCGTTTGGATTGCAGAGATTGAGGTGCGGGCTGGTCGTCGCGCGCTGTGGGTCAGGGCCGGTTTGTGCCACCTTTTGATCAGCCCATGCGGTCGTGCCCGAGTGGTTAAGGGGTCTGACTAGAAATCAGATGGGATCTCCCGCATAGGTTCGAATCCTGTCGACCGCGCCTCTTACTCCCCTATTTATTGTACGACACAAGCCCTCCAAAATGTATCTGCAGGTCGTGGTATGAGAGGCCATGCGCGCCTCTGCTTGTATCGCTCTGTGGGTCACACAACTATCTGCATGTACGGTCTGGTACATCATACGTGTATGTGAACGAAATATGTACATATTCACACAGATAGCACGCACCATGCAGGTGCACCTACCTAAACGTGGTGCGCCGTGCAGAACCAAATCTGGTACATAGATATGCGCTTGTGTATGTGTGTATACATTTATATATAATATATAATATATTATATATAATAATATGTTATACTTATATTATATTATATTATATCATATCATATATCATATATCATATATCATATTATATTATATCATATCATATCATATCATATAATAATATATATATAAATATTATTATAATATATATATATATTATATATTATTATAATATATTATATATATATATATTATATATATCTTATAATAATTATTATTATATCATATAATAATATATAATATATAATATATCTATATCTATATTATATCATATATCATATATCATATATCATATATCATATTATATTATGTTATTATATATATATGTGTGTGTATGTGTTTTTGTGTTTGTGCGTGTGCAGATGTAATGTGGCCCCACACCTAGCCTGTACACGTGTACGTATAAGTTTGTTTTTATGTAGCGTGGAGCGAGCACCTGCTGCGTACCTTGCTTGAAATTTGATCGGTATGAATTCATAGGATGTTCATTTATTAGCTTGGATCCATACATGCCTCTTGGCAGGTTGCCTGCTTGGCATGTGTGTGGGCTGGCAGCAGGATATGTAGGTGTATGCTGCTATGCGCAAATGTCTGATATGTCTGATTAGTCTGCATGCAATATGACAGGTGGCCATCAACCTGCTGTATGTACACTATACTATGCACTATAACCTGCCATATGTGACAGGTGGCCATCAACCTGCTGTATGTATGTACACATGCCCATTGCATTTATAGGGGAACCAATAGAATGGATGGCTGAATACAACCCTGGCACTATATAATTATGAAGCATGTTGGCCGCAACATCAGGTTTAATGCACAGCAGAGCATTGGACATGCGCCGTATATATGCATTTTAATCATATCATCATCATCACTCCCCCACATACTCCTGTTGCTCGATGTCATGATCACATCATGTAAGACTGGAGGCGCGCCGCGGTCGACAGGATTCGAACCTATGCGGGAAATCCCATCTGATTTCGAGTCAGACCCCTTAACCACTCGGGCACGGCCGCATTGTCAGCACGCCTATCCCCCCCAACGCACATAACACAATACAATACAATACAACCCCATCTACCTAGAGAGCTGTCCAAGCACATGTTGCCGTGCAGATCACATTGATTCATTCACCTTTTGGATGATGCATGGTATGCACACATTATAATGTGCATGATATACACATGTTCCTATCATGTTTTTTGAAATAAAGTTGTATGTACACATATCACACGTATATATATATATATATGAGCGGGCCAAAGACCCTCCACAGGCAGAGGGCGTGGGTGCCCCCATGTCGATGGACGGTGAAGGACCCGATTATAGTGACCTGCGAGGTGACCAGGAGCGGAGTTGACGCCTTAGTTGATTCGGCAGATTCCGCTGGATGCCCGTGGTGGGTGCTGAACCCGGGAAGAGCACTGAATTCGGAGAAGTCGGCATGGGAGACCGGATGAGGGTGCCTCGAAATACCGGGGAAGGTAGGGACTGCCAGGTTAGTGGCCACAGGTGATGTACCCCCTATCCCACACACAACAAATTAATATCCTAACCAGCTACATGATATGATGAAATGCAATAAATAGAAAACATGGTATAAAAACTGAAATGTGTGGAAATGCATGCATACCGCACAAAGCTGTTTGTTGGGCGTCTTTATTGGCTTGCTTGAATTGCCTTGCTTGAATTATATGCTTCTTCAACTCCCTTGAATAGGCACAGACGTTGTGCTCAGATCTAAGTGCGACCCAAGGTGCGTCTTGCATGTTATATCATTGTTGACAGAAACGAACGTGTGCCGTATCTGCCGTACACATGGCTGCTACACACACACATGCATATATATATATATATATATATATATATACGTATATCTATATCAAGATATTGATGACAGAGATTCGTACAATCAAGTAGATAGCTAGCGGCAAAGCTGCAGGTGCGCATGATGTGTCATCATATGGTGCCACCTGCGTGGCGCCTGACCCCTGTGGTCCTGTCCTTGTCGCCTTACTCTTCTACAACTAAAGCCACTCTAGCTAGTGCGTGTCTTCCTGCTGCTGTCACCTACGTGTGTGCTCGTGCATACGAGCTTCGTTTCGTGTGTTTCTTTTCAGAATGAACTGCAGCTGCTGCTATCTACGTGTCTTGGTGCATCCAGACACGCACGGTGCTCGTTTGGATTGCAGAGATTGAGGTGCGGGCTGGTCGTCGCGCGCTGTGGGTCAGGGCCGGTTTGTGCCACCTTTTGAGCAGCCCATGCGGTCGTGCCCGAGTGGTTAAGGGGTCTGACTAGAAATCAGATGGGATCTCCCGCATAGGTTCGAATCCTGTCGACCGCGCCTCTTACTCCCCTATTTATTGTACGACACAAGCCCTCCAAAATGTATCTGCAGGTCGTGGTATGAGAGGCCATGCGCGCCTCTGCTTGTATCGCTCTGTGGGTCACACAACTATCTGCATGTACGGTCTGGTACATCATACGTGTATGTGAACGAAATATGTACATATTCACACAGATAGCACGCACCATGCAGGTGCACCTACCTAAACGTGGTGCGCCGTGCAGAACCAAATCTGGTACATAGATATGCGCTTGTGTATGTGTGTATACATTTATATATAATATATAATATATTATATATAATAATATGTTATACTTATATTATATTATATTATATCATATCATATAATAATATATATATAAATATTATTATAATATATATATATATTATATTATTATAATATATTATCTATATATATATTATATATATCTTATAATAATTATTATTATATCATATAATAATATATAATATATCTATATCTATATTATATCATATCATATATCATATATCATATATCATATTATATTATGTTATTATATATATATGTGTGTGTATGTGTTTTTGTGTTTGTGCGTGTGCAGATGTAATGTGGCCCCACACCTAGCCTGTACACGTGTACGTATAAGTTTGTTTTTATGTAGCGTGGAGCGAGCACCTGCTGCGTACCTTGCTTGAAATTTGATCGGTATGAATTCATAGGATGTTCATTTATTAGCTTGGATCCATACATGCCTCTTGGCAGGTTGCCTGCTTGGCATGTGTGTGGGCTGGCAGCAGGATATGTAGGTGTATGCTGCTATGCGCAAATGTCTGATATGTCTGATTAGTCTGCATGCAATATGACAGGTGGCCATCAACCTGCTGTATGTACACTATACTATGCACTATAACCTGCCATATGTGACAGGTGGCCATCAACCTGCTGTATGTATGTACACATGCCCATTGCATTTATAGGGGAACCAATAGAATGGATGGCTGAATACAACCCTGGCACTATATAATTATGAAGCATGTTGGCCGCAACATCAGGTTTACATGCACAGCAGAGCATTGGACATGCGCCGTATATATGCATTTTAATCATATCATCATCATCACTCCCCCACATACTCCTGTTGCTCGATGTCATGATCACATCATGTAAGACTGGAGGCGCGCCGCGGTCGACAGGATTCGAACCTATGCGGGAAATCCCATCTGATTTCGAGTCAGACCCCTTAACCACTCGGGCACGGCCGCATTGTCAGCACGCCTATCCCCCCCAACGCACATAACACAATACAATACAATACAACCCCATCTACCTAGAGAGCTGTCCAAGCACATGTTGCCGTGCAGATCACATTGATTCATTCACCTTTTGGATGATGCATGGTATGCACACATTATAATGTGCATCATATACACATGTTCCTATCATGTTTTTTGAAATAAAGTTGTATGTACACATATCACACGTATATATATGAGCGGGCCAAAGACCCTCCACAGGCAGAGGGCGTGGGTGCCCCCATGTCGATGGACGGTGAAGGACCCGATTATAGTGACCTGCGAGGTGACCAGGAGCGGAGTTGACGCCTTAGTTGATTCGGCAGATTCCGCTGGATGCCCGTGGTGGGTGCTGAACCCGGGAAGAGCACTGAATTCGGAGAAGTCGGCATGGGAGACCGGATGAGGGTGCCTCGAAATACCGGGGAAGGTAGGGACTGCCAGGTTAGTGGCCACAGGTGATGTACCCCCTATCCCACACACAACAAATTAATATCCTAACCAGCTACATGATATGATGAAATGCAATAAATAGAAAACATGGTATAAAAACTGAAATGTGTGGAAATGCATGCATACCGCACAAAGCTGTTTGTTGGGCGTCTTTATTGGCTTGCTTGAATTGCCTTGCTTGAATTATATGCTTTTTCAACTCCCTTGAATAGGCACAGACGTTGTGCTCAGATCTAAGTGCGACCCAAGGTGCGTCTTGCATGTTATATCATTGTTGACAGAAACGAACGTGTGCCGTATCTGCCGTACACATGGCTGCTACACACACACATGCATATATATATATATATATATATATACGTATATCTATATCAAGATATTGATGACAGAGATTCGTACAATCAAGTAGATAGCTAGCGGCAAAGCTGCAGGTGCGCATGATGTGTCATCATATGGTGCCACCTGCGTGGCGCCTGACCCCTGTGGTCCTGTCCTTGTCGCCTTACTCTTCTACAACTAAAGCCACTCTAGCTAGTGCGTGTCTTCCTGCTGCTGTCACCTACGTGTGTGCTCGTGCATACGAGCTTCGTTTCGTGTGTTTCTTTTCAGAATGAACTGCAGCTGCTGCTATCTACGTGTCTTGGTGCATCCAGACACGCACGGTGCTCGTTTGGATTGCAGAGATTGAGGTGCGGGCTGGTCGTCGCGCGCTGTGGGTCAGGGCCGGTTTGTGCCACCTTTTGATCAGCCCATGCGGTCGTGCCCGAGTGGTTAAGGGGTCTGACTAGAAATCAGATGGGATCTCCCGCATAGGTTCGAATCCTGTCGACCGCGCCTCTTACTCCCCTATTTATTGTACGACACAAGCCCTCCAAAATGTATCTGCAGGTCGTGGTATGAGAGGCCATGCGCGCCTCTGCTTGTATCGCTCTGTGGGTCACACAACTATCTGCATGTACGGTCTGGTACATCATACGTGTATGTGAACGAAATATGTACATATTCACACAGATAGCACGCACCATGCAGGTGCACCTACCTAAACGTGGTGCGCCGTGCAGAACCAAATCTGGTACATAGATATGCGCTTGTGTATGTGTGTATACATTTATATATAATATATAATATATTATATATAATAATATGTTATACTTATATTATATTATATTATATCATATCATATAATAATATATATATAAATATTATTATAATATATATATATATTATATTATTATAATATATTATCTATATATATATTATATATATCTTATAATAATTATTATTATATCATATAATAATATATAATATATCTATATCTATATTATATCATATCATATATCATATATCATATATCATATTATATTATGTTATTATATATATATGTGTGTGTATGTGTTTTTGTGTTTGTGCGTGTGCAGATGTAATGTGGCCCCACACCTAGCCTGTACACGTGTACGTATAAGTTTGTTTTTATGTAGCGTGGAGCGAGCACCTGCTGCGTACCTTGCTTGAAATTTGATCGGTATGAATTCATAGGATGTTCATTTATTAGCTTGGATCCATACATGCCTCTTGGCAGGTTGCCTGCTTGGCATGTGTGTGGGCTGGCAGCAGGATATGTAGGTGTATGCTGCTATGCGCAAATGTCTGATATGTCTGATTAGTCTGCATGCAATATGACAGGTGGCCATCAACCTGCTGTATGTACACTATACTATGCACTATAACCTGCCATATGTGACAGGTGGCCATCAACCTGCTGTATGTATGTACACATGCCCATTGCATTTATAGGGGAACCAATAGAATGGATGGCTGAATACAACCCTGGCACTATATAATTATGAAGCATGTTGGCCGCAACATCAGGTTTACATGCACAGCAGAGCATTGGACATGCGCCGTATATATGCATTTTAATCATATCATCATCATCACTCCCCCACATACTCCTGTTGCTCGATGTCATGATCACATCATGTAAGACTGGAGGCGCGCCGCGGTCGACAGGATTCGAACCTATGCGGGAAATCCCATCTGATTTCGAGTCAGACCCCTTAACCACTCGGGCACGGCCGCATTGTCAGCACGCCTATCCCCCCCAACGCACATAACACAATACAATACAATACAACCCCATCTACCTAGAGAGCTGTCCAAGCACATGTTGCCGTGCAGATCACATTGATTCATTCACCTTTTGGATGATGCATGGTATGCACACATTATAATGTGCATCATATACACATGTTCCTATCATGTTTTTTGAAATAAAGTTGTATGTACACATATCACACGTATATATATATATATATGAGCGGGCCAAAGACCCTCCACAGGCAGAGGGCGTGGGTGCCCCCATGTCGATGGACGGTGAAGGACCCGATTATAGTGACCTGCGAGGTGACCAGGAGCGGAGTTGACGCCTTAGTTGATTCGGCAGATTCCGCTGGATGCCCGTGGTGGGTGCTGAACCCGGGAAGAGCACTGAATTCGGAGAAGTCGGCATGGGAGACCGGATGAGGGTGCCTCGAAATACCGGGGAAGGTAGGGACTGCCAGGTTAGTGGCCACAGGTGATGTACCCCCTATCCCACACACAACAAATTAATATCCTAACCAGCTACATGATATGATGAAATGCAATAAATAGAAAACATGGTATAAAAACTGAAATGTGTGGAAATGCATGCATACCGCACAAAGCTGTTTGTTGGGCGTCTTTATTGGCTTGCTTGAATTGCCTTGCTTGAATTATATGCTTCTTCAACTCCCTTGAATAGGCACAGACGTTGTGCTCAGATCTAAGTGCGACCCAAGGTGCGTCTTGCATGTTATATCATTGTTGACAGAAACGAACGTGTGCCGTATCTGCCGTACACATGGCTGCTACACACACACATGCATATATATATATATATATATATATATACGTATATCTATATCAAGATATTGATGACAGAGATTCGTACAATCAAGTAGATAGCTAGCGGCAAAGCTGCAGGTGCGCATGATGTGTCATCATATGGTGCCACCTGCGTGGCGCCTGACCCCTGTGGTCCTGTCCTTGTCGCCTTACTCTTCTACAACTAAAGCCACTCTAGCTAGTGCGTGTCTTCCTGCTGCTGTCACCTACGTGTGTGCTCGTGCATACGAGCTTCGTTTCGTGTGTTTCTTTTCAGAATGAACTGCAGCTGCTGCTATCTACGTGTCTTGGTGCATCCAGACACGCACGGTGCTCGTTTGGATTGCAGAGATTGAGGTGCGGGCTGGTCGTCGCGCGCTGTGGGTCAGGGCCGGTTTGTGCCACCTTTTGAACAGCCCATGCGGTCGTGCCCGAGTGGTTAAGGGGTCTGACTAGAAATCAGATGGGATCTCCCGCATAGGTTCGAATCCTGTCGACCGCGCCTCTTACTCCCCTATTTATTGTACGACACAAGCCCTCCAAAATGTATCTGCAGGTCGTGGTATGAGAGGCCATGCGCGCCTCTGCTTGTATCGCTCTGTGGGTCACACAACTATCTGCATGTACGGTCTGGTACATCATACGTGTATGTGAACGAAATATGTACATATTCACACAGATAGCACGCACCATGCAGGTGCACCTACCTAAACGTGGTGCGCCGTGCAGAACCAAATCTGGTACATAGATATGCGCTTGTGTATGTGTGTATACATTTATATATAATATATAATATATTATATATAATAATATGTTATACTTATATTATATTATATTATATCATATCATATAATAATATATATATAAATATTATTATAATATATATATATATTATATTATTATAATATATTATCTATATATATATATTATATATATATCTTATAATAATTATTATTATATCATATAATAATATATAATATATCTATATCTATATTATATCATATCATATATCATATATCATATATCATATATCATATTATATTATGTTATTATATATATATGTGTGTGTATGTGTTTTTGTGTTTGTGCGTGTGCAGATGTAATGTGGCCCCACACCTAGCCTGTACACGTGTACGTATAAGTTTGTTTTTATGTAGCGTGGAGCGAGCACCTGCTGCGTACCTTGCTTGAAATTTGATCGGTATGAATTCATAGGATGTTCATTTATTAGCTTGGATCCATACATGCCTCTTGGCAGGTTGCCTGCTTGGCATGTGTGTGGGCTGGCAGCAGGATATGTAGGTGTATGCTGCTATGCGCAAATGTCTGATATGTCTGATTAGTCTGCATGCAATATGACAGGTGGCCATCAACCTGCTGTATGTACACTATACTATGCACTATAACCTGCCATATGTGACAGGTGGCCATCAACCTGCTGTATGTATGTACACATGCCCATTGCATTTATAGGGGAACCAATAGAATGGATGGCTGAATACAACCCTGGCACTATATAATTATGAAGCATGTTGGCCGCAACATCAGGTTTACATGCACAGCAGAGCATTGGACATGCGCCGTATATATGCATTTTAATCATATCATCATCATCACTCCCCCACATACTCCTGTTGCTCGATGTCATGATCACATCATGTAAGACTGGAGGCGCGCCGCGGTCGACAGGATTCGAACCTATGCGGGAAATCCCATCTGATTTCGAGTCAGACCCCTTAACCACTCGGGCACGGCCGCATTGTCAGCACGCCTATCCCCCCAATGCACATAACACAATACAATACAATACAACCCCATCTACCTAGAGAGCTGTCCAAGCACATGTTGCCGTGCAGATCACATTGATTCATTCACCTTTTGGATGATGCATGGTATGCACACATTATAATGTGCATCATATACACATGTTCCTATCATGTTTTTTGAAATAAAGTTGTATGTACACATATCACACGTATATATATATATATATATATGAGCGGGCCAAAGACCCTCCACAGGCAGAGGGCGTGGGTGCCCCCATGTCGATGGACGGTGAAGGACCCGATTATAGTGACCTGCGAGGTGACCAGGAGCGGAGTTGACGCCTTAGTTGATTCGGCAGATTCCGCTGGATGCCCGTGGTGGGTGCTGAACCCGGGAAGAGCACTGAATTCGGAGAAGTCGGCATGGGAGACCGGATGAGGGTGCCTCGAAATACCGGGGAAGGTAGGGACTGCCAGGTTAGTGGCCACAGGTGATGTACCCCCCTATCCCACACACAACAAATTAATATCCTAACCAGCTACATGATATGATGAAATGCAATAAATAGAAAACATGGTATAAAAACTGAAATGTGTGGAAATGCATGCATACCGCACAAAGCTGTTTGTTGGGCGTCTTTATTGGCTTGCTTGAATTGCCTTGCTTGAATTATATGCTTTTTCAACTCCCTTGAATAGGCACAGACGTTGTGCTCAGATCTAAGTGCGACCCAAGGTGCGTCTTGCATGTTATATCATTGTTGACAGAAACGAACGTGTGCCGTATCTGCCGTACACATGGCTGCTACACACACACACATATATATATATATATATATATACGTATATCTATATCAAGATATTGATGACAGAGATTCGTACAATCAAGTAGATAGCTAGCGGCAAAGCTGCAGGTGCGCATGATGTGTCATCATATGGTGCCACCTGCGTGGCGCCTGACCCCTGTGGTCCTGTCCTTGTCGCCTTACTCTTCTACAACTAAAGCCACTCTAGCTAGTGCGTGTCTTCCTGCTGCTGTCACCTACGTGTGTGCTCGTGCATACGAGCTTCGTTTCGTGTGTTTCTTTTCAGAATGAACTGCAGCTGCTGCTATCTATGTGTCTTGGTGCATCCAGACACGCACGGTGCTCGTTTGGATTGCAGAGATTGAGGTGCGGGCTGGTCGTCGCGCGCTGTGGGTCAGGGCCGGTTTGTGCCACCTTTTGAACAGCCCATGCGGTCGTGCCCGAGTGGTTAAGGGGTCTGACTAGAAATCAGATGGGATCTCCCGCATAGGTTCGAATCCTGTCGACCGCGCCTCTTACTCCCCTATTTATTGTACGACACAAGCCCTCCAAAATGTATCTGCAGGTCGTGGTATGAGAGGCCATGCGCGCCTCTGCTTGTATCGCTCTGTGGGTCACACAACTATCTGCATGTACGGTCTGGTACATCATACGTGTATGTGAACGAAATATGTACATATTCACACAGATAGCACGCACCATGCAGGTGCACCTACCTAAACGTGGTGCGCCGTGCAGAACCAAATCTGGTACATAGATATGCGCTTGTGTATGTGTGTATACATTTATATATAATATATAATATATTATATATAATAATATGTTATACTTATATTATATTATATTATATCATATATCATATATCATATATCATATTATATTATATCATATCATATCATATAATATAATAATATATATATATTATTATAATATATATAAATTATATATTATTATAATATATTATCTATATATATATTATATATATATCTTATAATAATTATTATCTATATCTATATCTATATTATATCATATCATATATCATATATCATATATCATATTATATTATGTTATTATATATATATGTGTGTGTATGTGTTTTTGTGTTTGTGCGTGTGCAGATGTAATGTGGCCCCACACCTAGCCTGTACACGTGTACGTATAAGTTTGTTTTTATGTAGCGTGGAGCGAGCACCTGCTGCGTACCTTGCTTGAAATTTGATCGGTATGAATTCATAGGATGTTCATTTATTAGCTTGGATCCATACATGCCTCTTGGCAGGTTGCCTGCTTGGCATGTGTGTGGGCTGGCAGCAGGATATGTAGGTGTATGCTGCTATGCGCAAATGTCTGATATGTCTGATTAGTCTGCATGCAATATGACAGGTGGCCATCAACCTGCTGTATGTACACTATACTATGCACTATAACCTGCCATATGTGACAGGTGGCCATCAACCTGCTGTATGTATGTACACATGCCCATTGCATTTATAGGGGAACCAATAGAATGGATGGCTGAATACAACCCTGGCACTATATAATTATGAAGCATGTTGGCCGCAACATCAGGTTTAATGCACAGCAGAGCATTGGACATGCGCCGTATATATGCATTTTAATCATATCATCATCATCACTCCCCCACATACTCCTGTTGCTCGATGTCATGATCACATCATGTAAGACTGGAGGCGCGCCGCGGTCGACAGGATTCGAACCTATGCGGGAAATCCCATCTGATTTCGAGTCAGACCCCTTAACCACTCGGGCACGGCCGCATTGTCAGCACGCCTATCCCCCCCAACGCACACAACACAATACAATACAATACAACCCCATCTACCTAGAGAGCTGTCCAAGCACATGTTGCCGTGCAGATCACATTGATTCATTCACCTTTTGGATGATGCATGGTATGCACACATTATAATGTGCATCATATACACATGTTCCTATCATGTTTTTTGAAATAAAGTTGTATGTACACATATCACACGTATATATATATATATATATATATGAGCGGGCCAAAGACCCTCCACAGGCAGAGGGCGTGGGTGCCCCCATGTCGATGGACGGTGAAGGACCCGATTATAGTGACCTGCGAGGTGACCAGGAGCGGAGTTGACGCCTTAGTTGATTCGGCAGATTCCGCTGGATGCCCGTGGTGGGTGCTGAACCCGGGAAGAGCACTGAATTCGGAGAAGTCGGCATGGGAGACCGGATGAGGGTGCCTCGAAATACCGGGGAAGGTAGGGACTGCCAGGTTAGTGGCCACAGGTGATGTACCCCCCTATCCCACACACAACAAATTAATATCCTAACCAGCTACATGATATGATGAAATGCAATAAATAGAAAACATGGTATAAAAACTGAAATGTGTGGAAATGCATGCATACCGCACAAAGCTGTTTGTTGGGCGTCTTTATTGGCTTGCTTGAATTGCCTTGCTTGAATTATATGCTTTTTCAACTCCCTTGAATAGGCACAGACGTTGTGCTCAGATCTAAGTGCGACCCAAGGTGCGTCTTGCATGTTATATCATTGTTGACAGAAACGAACGTGTGCCGTATCTGCCGTACACATGGCTGCTACACACACACACATATATATATATATATATATATACGTATATCTATATCAAGATATTGATGACAGAGATTCGTACAATCAAGTAGATAGCTAGCGGCAAAGCTGCAGGTGCGCATGATGTGTCATCATATGGTGCCACCTGCGTGGCGCCTGACCCCTGTGGTCCTGTCCTTGTCGCCTTACTCTTCTACAACTAAAGCCACTCTAGCTAGTGCGTGTCTTCCTGCTGCTGTCACCTACGTGTGTGCTCGTGCATACGAGCTTCGTTTCGTGTGTTTCTTTTCAGAATGAACTGCAGCTGCTGCTATCTATGTGTCTTGGTGCATCCAGACACGCACGGTGCTCGTTTGGATTGCAGAGATTGAGGTGCGGGCTGGTCGTCGCGCGCTGTGGGTCAGGGCCGGTTTGTGCCACCTTTTGAACAGCCCATGCGGTCGTGCCCGAGTGGTTAAGGGGTCTGACTAGAAATCAGATGGGATCTCCCGCATAGGTTCGAATCCTGTCGACCGCGCCTCTTACTCCCCTATTTATTGTACGACACAAGCCCTCCAAAATGTATCTGCAGGTCGTGGTATGAGAGGCCATGCGCGCCTCTGCTTGTATCGCTCTGTGGGTCACACAACTATCTGCATGTACGGTCTGGTACATCATACGTGTATGTGAACGAAATATGTACATATTCACACAGATAGCACGCACCATGCAGGTGCACCTACCTAAACGTGGTGCACCGTGCAGAACCAAATCTGGTACATAGATATGCGCTTGTGTATGTGTGTATACATTTATATATAATATATAATATATTATATATAATAATATGTTATACTTATATTATATTATATTATATCATATATCATATATCATATATCATATTATATTATATCATATCATATCATATAATATATATATATATTATTATTATATATATAAATTATATATTATTATAATATATTATCTATATATATATATATTATATATATCTTATAATAATTATTATTATATCATATAATAATATATAATATATCTATATCTATATCTATATTATATCATATCATATATCATATATCATATATCATATATCATATTATATTATGTTATTATATATATATGTGTGTGTATGTGTTTTTGTGTTTGTGCGTGTGCAGATGTAATGTGGCCCCACACCTAGCCTGTACACGTGTACGTATAAGTTTGTTTTTATGTAGCGTGGAGCGAGCACCTGCTGCGTACCTTGCTTGAAATTTGATCGGTATGAATTCATAGGATGTTCATTTATTAGCTTGGATCCATACATGCCTCTTGGCAGGTTGCCTGCTTGGCATGTGTGTGGGCTGGCAGCAGGATATGTAGGTGTATGCTGCTATGCGCAAATGTCTGATATGTCTGATTAGTCTGCATGCAATATGACAGGTGGCCATCAACCTGCTGTATGTACACTATACTATGCACTATAACCTGCCATATGTGACAGGTGGCCATCAACCTGCTGTATGTATGTACACATGCCCATTGCATTTATAGGGGAACCAATAGAATGGATGGCTGAATACAACCCTGGCACTATATAATTATGAAGCATGTTGGCCGCAACATCAGGTTTACATGCACAGCAGAGCATTGGACATGCGCCGTATATATGCATTTTAATCATATCATCATCATCACTCCCCCACATACTCCTGTTGCTCGATGTCATGATCACATCATGTAAGACTGGAGGCGCGCCGCGGTCGACAGGATTCGAACCTATGCGGGAAATCCCATCTGATTTCGAGTCAGACCCCTTAACCACTCGGGCACGGCCGCATTGTCAGCACGCCTATCCCCCCAACGCACATAACACAATACAATACAATACAACCCCATCTACCTAGAGAGCTGTCCAAGCACATGTTGCCGTGCAGATCACATTGATTCATTCACCTTTTGGATGATGCATGGTATGCACACATTATAATGTGCATCATATACACATGTTCCTATCATGTTTTTTGAAATAAAGTTGTATGTACACATATCACACGTATATATATATATATATGAGCGGGCCAAAGACCCTCCACAGGCAGAGGGCGTGGGTGCCCCCATGTCGATGGACGGTGAAGGACCCGATTATAGTGACCTGCGAGGTGACCAGGAGCGGAGTTGACGCCTTAGTTGATTCGGCAGATTCCGCTGGATGCCCGTGGTGGGTGCTGAACCCGGGAAGAGCACTGAATTCGGAGAAGTCGGCATGGGAGACCGGATGAGGGTGCCTCGAAATACCGGGGAAGGTAGGGACTGCCAGGTTAGTGGCCACAGGTGATGTACCCCCCTATCCCACACACAACAAATTAATATCCTAACCAGCTACATGATATGATGAAATGCAATAAATAGAAAACATGGTATAAAAACTGAAATGTGTGGAAATGCATGCATACCGCACAAAGCTGTTTGTTGGGCGTCTTTATTGGCTTGCTTGAATTGCCTTGCTTGAATTATATGCTTTTTCAACTCCCTTGAATAGGCACAGACGTTGTGCTCAGATCTAAGTGCGACCCAAGGTGCGTCTTGCATGTTATATCATTGTTGACAGAAACGAACGTGTGCCGTATCTGCCGTACACATGGCTGCTACACACACACATGCATATATATATATATATATATATACGTATATCTATATCAAGATATTGATGACAGAGATTCGTACAATCAAGTAGATAGCTAGCGGCAAAGCTGCAGGTGCGCATGATGTGTCATCATATGGTGCCACCTGCGTGGCGCCTGACCCCTGTGGTCCTGTCCTTGTCGCCTTACTCTTCTACAACTAAAGCCACTCTAGCTAGTGCGTGTCTTCCTGCTGCTGTCACCTACGTGTGTGCTCGTGCATACGAGCTTCGTTTCGTGTGTTTCTTTTCAGAATGAACTGCAGCTGCTGCTATCTATGTGTCTTGGTGCATCCAGACACGCACGGTGCTCGTTTGGATTGCAGAGATTGAGGTGCGGGCTGGTCGTCGCGCGCTGTGGGTCAGGGCCGGTTTGTGTCACCTTTTGAACAGCCCATGCGGTCGTGCCCGAGTGGTTAAGGGGTCTGACTAGAAATCAGATGGGATCTCCCGCATAGGTTCGAATCCTGTCGACCGCGCCTCTTACTCCCCTATTTATTGTACGACACAAGCCCTCCAAAATGTATCTGCAGGTCGTGGTATGAGAGGCCATGCGCGCCTCTGCTTGTATCGCTCTGTGGGTCACACAACTATCTGCATGTACGGTCTGGTACATCATACGTGTATGTGAACGAAATATGTACATATTCACACAGATAGCACGCACCATGCAGGTGCACCTACCTAAACGTGGTGCGCCGTGCAGAACCAAATCTGGTACATAGATATGCGCTTGTGTATGTGTGTATACATTTATATATAATATATAATATATTATATATAATAATATGTTATACTTATATTATATTATATCATATCATATATCATATATCATATATCATATATCATATATCATATATCATATATCATATTATATTATATCATATCATATCATATCATATAATAATATATATATATATATTATTATAATATATATATATTATATATTATTATAATATATTATCTATATATATATATTATATATATATATTATAATAATTATTATTATATCATATAATAATATATAATATATAATATATCTATATCTATATCATATCATATCATATATCATATATCATATATCATATATCATATTATATTATGTTATTATATATATATGTGTGTGTATGTGTTTTTGTGTTTGTGCGTGTGCAGATGTAATGTGGCCCCACACCTAGCCTGTACACGTGTACGTATAAGTTTGTTTTTATGTAGCGTGGAGCGAGCACCTGCTGCGTACCTTGCTTGAAATTTGATCGGTATGAATTCATAGGATGTTCATTTATTAGCTTGGATCCATACATGCCTCTTGGCAGGTTGCCTGCTTGGCATGTGTGTGGGCTGGCAGCAGGATATGTAGGTGTATGCTGCTATGCGCAAATGTCTGATATGTCTGATTAGTCTGCATGCAATATGACAGGTGGCCATCAACCTGCTGTATGTACACTATACTATGCACTATAACCTGCCATATGTGACAGGTGGCCATCAACCTGCTGTATGTATGTACACATGCCCATTGCATTTATAGGGGAACCAATAGAATGGATGGCTGAATACAACCCTGGCACTATATAATTATGAAGCATGTTGGCCGCAACATCAGGTTTACATGCACAGCAGAGCATTGGACATGCGCCGTATATATGCATTTTAATCATATCATCATCATCACTCCCCCACATACTCCTGTTGCTCGATGTCATGATCACATCATGTAAGACTGGAGGCGCGCCGCGGTCGACAGGATTCGAACCTATGCGGGAAATCCCATCTGATTTCGAGTCAGACCCCTTAACCACTCGGGCACGGCCGCATTGTCAGCACGCCTATCCCCCCCAACGCACATAACACAATACAATACAATACAACCCCATCTACCTAGAGAGCTGTCCAAGCACATGTTGCCGTGCAGATCACATTGATTCATTCACCTTTTGGATGATGCATGGTATGCACACATTATAATGTGCATCATATACACATGTTCCTATCATGTTTTTTGAAATAAAGTTGTATGTACACATATCACACGTATATATATATATATATGAGCGGGCCAAAGACCCTCCACAGGCAGAGGGCGTGGGTGCCCCCATGTCGATGGACGGTGAAGGACCCGATTATAGTGACCTGCGAGGTGACCAGGAGCGGAGTTGACGCCTTAGTTGATTCGGCAGATTCCGCTGGATGCCCGTGGTGGGTGCTGAACCCGGGAAGAGCACTGAATTCGGAGAAGTCGGCATGGGAGACCGGATGAGGGTGCCTCGAAATACCGGGGAAGGTAGGGACTGCCAGGTTAGTGGCCACAGGTGATGTACCCCCCTATCCCACACACAACAAATTAATATCCTAACCAGCTACATGATATGATGAAATGCAATAAATAGAAAACATGGTATAAAAACTGAAATGCATACCGCACAAAGCTGTTTGTTGGGCGTCTTTATTGGCTTGCTTGAATTGCCTTGCTTGAATTATATGCTTTTTCAACTCCCTTGAATAGGCACAGACGTTGTGCTCAGATCTAAGTGCGACCCAAGGTGCGTCTTGCATGTTATATCATTGTTGACAGAAACGAACGTGTGCCGTATCTGCCGTACACATGGCTGCTACACACACACATGCATATATATATATATATACGTATATCTATATCAAGATATTGATGACAGAGATTCGTACAATCAAGTAGATAGCTAGCGGCAAAGCTGCAGATGCCCCATCCCCTTTTCATGTTCATGTCCCTGCCGTAGTGTCAAATCATTTGCAGAGGCTCCGGCCAAGCAGAAACGCTTTGCAGATGCCATCGCATCCCTGCTTCTTGTAACCCTCGAGATCTTGTTCCACTCACTACCAAGAACCTCAGGACTTGATTGCACTCAACTGCAACACGTAAATTCCTCCCTTGATGGGTTTGTCCATTCCCTTTAATGGAAAGGATTGGGACCGCTGCTTAAATAATACAGCAAATTCATCCGGTTTTTATACCTTCCTTTTTGGAACGTGGAAAGATTATTGACTTAACCCACACACCCCACGACCGGAACTAATCAACGATTACCTTGAATAAGAAGTTCAAGGCATTTTTTGGATCATAAACTCAAGAAACCGGGCAAGAAGCCCTCACACTATCTCATTATATGGATGGGTTACGGTGTTGAGTGTAACACCTAGGAGCCGGCTCGCAATCGAACCAATTCCCCGCAAGCGCTCCCTGACTACTGGGCTGTCGTCAGGCAGAACACAGACCGTTAATGGCGTGGTCGTTCTGTCTGAATTGATCTAAGGTATAGCTCTTAAGCTACTTGTGATGCTGCTAATCCGATGTAGCCAGACCCCAATCCTTAACCCCAAAATGCCCCACTATGTGTTCACAAACAGGACGTCAGCAGCTTAAGGGTGAGGAGTGTAACGAGTACTGGGCTGATCATCCAAGCGTTCCGTACAAACCATAATAATAACAGCAATAATAACAATCAACAATATGACTAACTAATTTAACAGTGAAGCTAACAACAACCTAACTTCGGAGCACCACGCAACGGTCGCTGAAGGGTCGCTGCCCATATGGGCTCCAGGGAGCGAGAGTGGAGGTCTGGAGATTAAAGGCGTTCAATAGAACTCGTACACTCTCTTAACCTAAGTGACGGAAATCCCGTTACAACGTACTTCGGGAGGCAAAATAACTATATAGACCTATCATGTACCTGCAGGAACGTTTTGGCACCGTTTCTTTTCGCAAATCGCGGAAGAGGGAGGGCTGTGCGGGGATGGCACATCCTATGGCCCTCCTCCCCTGCCCTCCAGGTGGTGCCCTTACTAGGTAGCAAAATTATAGCTGGACAACAATAATTCGTAATGGCATGAAATGCTCGTTAAAATGGTTATACTACAACACACAAGCATTTTTACATTTAGGAATTGAATATTGAAATTTTGAAATATATTTGTATATTTATAAATTGATGGTACAGATCACACGTTTCATTCAAGCAGCTAGCAGCAAAGCTGCAAGTGCACATTCGCCTCTTGCATTTTGTTAATATGATACACAACCATAGCTTACGAAATAGCTATTGCATTGCGCTGCGTAACTGCTTAACGAATTGTGAGCACGACTGCACAAGCTGTATAAACAGTTTTGAATTCCATGGTCCTTCATCAACGATGCGTCGATCCATAACCCAAATGTTTACACGAATGTGCAAGCGCAACTGAACAGTGCAGAAGCCTTCTCGACACCATAAGTTTCGCAGCTGTCTGATGCGTAAAAATTACACGGGTCCTGTCCAAAATCATCTCTTTGTCTGTCGCTGCTCCAGCATACCCCCCGCCTCCAATGCCGCAGCGACCAGATCTGAGCCCTTGGCCCCCTCGCCCCCGCCCCCGCCCAAGCCCCCTGCCAGCTGTGCACCGCGTGACAACGCATTAGCGCGCTCCTTGTCATGGAGGGGGCGACCTAGCTCAGTCTCCTTGAGTCGCAGAGCGAGTTTGCCAACATCAGACGTGTACTGCATGTACCGAAAGTTTATGGACGGAGAGGAAGAAATGGCGGTACAGAGAGGAGGGACAGGGGTCAAGACAGGGGTCAAGACGGATAATCCAAAGTGAAGAATGAACACCGTTTATCAACACTAATGAAAAGCTGAAAATAAAGCATTTTAATGTTAATTTTAATATCTAGATTGTGAACAAAGCTGCGGAAAGAAGAGTCCATCAGTTAAGCTCTACGTGGAGTGAAGACCGTGGCCTGCATGTCAAGATGTGCGGTGCCGATATGAGTTCAACGACAACGATCAACCAACCAGGCAACTGCAGGGACTGCAGAAACACGTCAAAATATATTATTCACGGTCACCACTGCACACGCATAACCCCAGATCCCCCTTCTGTTGATTGTGAACCTACAGTACCTGGTTCTTATCAGGAAGCCTTACAAATCACATTACCATCACTACCAAAATACCACACGCGAAAAAGCTCACAAGCTCACACGTATTACAAATGCAACTTCTCAAATTCTCTTCGAACTGGCAAGCTTACTTCCTGGCCTACCTTGCCGTCAGCCAGGTCGTTCATGTAGGTGCGGTTCTCTCCAACCCAGTTTTGCACCGGATCAGTCCAGCCACGCGACTCAATGAACATCGGGTTGTGCAGCGCCGCCTCCATCTGGTCAAACCAGCGAAGGCCACCGAAGGACGCCAGATAGAAGTTCTTCATGCGCTGTTTGTCCCACTCCTCCACCTCCATGCGTCGTAGCTGTGCCGCGGTCATACGCCGCTTTTCTTGGTTAATTTCGTCTGTGCAGGACAGAGGGCGCAGGATGACGATGCCTCAAGGTGCGAGCAAGCTGCTAGTCAAGGCAATAACGAAACTTCGGGGAAAGTCTGAAATTTTATCTTAGCCTCTTGGACTCCTTCGCATCGCCCATCCCACTTGGCCCAAAACACAGCCAGCTCATGCCCACAGAATGGCGGCTTAACCTCCGCACCTGTCACAAGCCCCTCGTTGACGTCCTTCACCGCCTTTTCCCAGTCCTCCTGGAACTGCTCTCGCCAGTTGGGACCCAGCAGAGTGCGGTAGTAGTGCTCCACAGCCGCCTCTGGTGCCATGCGGCTCATCTGCATCTCCAAACTGCGGCTACGATCCAGCGTCTTGAGCACGCGGTGCAGAACGAAACCTTCGAAGTGAGAAGAGTGACGACAAAATTGACATGAATAAAAATTGACAAAAATAGTATCAAATAATAAATGCAATTCAACAAAAGAACCAGGGATTCGATGAGAGGGAGTAGGGATGATTCCATGAGCCCAGTGAAGGAACACCCTGCACCCTTAAACCCTTACATCCCGTCCGAAACCCACCCCAAACCCAAAGGGTTCTCAGTCTTAGATATGAGACCGCGAAGCTCCGGCGTCAAGGCGACGGACAAACCAGCTTTTAGAAGCGGTTTAGGCGACGGAGGTTCGATGGGCTGTGTAACCAAAACCCTGTCAATAGTCCCCTGCTCTGTGTCAGTTCTGTATATCCAGATTTTCTGGTCCAGCCACGGCCAAGTGCGCAATTACTAGGTTGTTGGCGGTTGCTCAGATAAGTATTGCCTTCGAAGGTGATGATGTCATCAGAAATGACTTTCAGGACGAGGAATGAGTTATCATCACCGCAACCAACAACTTATAGGTCTTGTCAGGTACATATTTAATATACCTTTAGCAAAGGGCTTGCGAGCGAGTTAATGATCAGGATTCGATCAAGATTTGCTTAATCAATCAATAGTATCACAATGAAACTATATGGAGGTAAGATTGGAACAGATCACCACTGGTACAAATACGGCTGATCGCTAGTGTTTTCTAATCCCTCATGGTTCACGCATGACTGCTTACACTGCTTATTTGCCGCGGAGGAGAGGTATGCACGGTGTAACCAAAAATTGCGGCGATTCCGGGTTTCATTGCATTTGGCCGCAATTCCTGGGACTCCAAAACGCTGTGCTGAATTTGCGTGTCAGGGAGAAAGGAGCGTTGGCTAGACGCAAGGGCCAGACGCTGAACTCCGTAAGGCAATCTGAGCGCCTGTCCATCAGCTGTCACCCGCAGCGATTTATCACGACCTGCTATTTATAAACCGCGAGGCCTAACGAATCGCCTCTTGGATGGTTGCTCAGATAAATAGTCTTCTAGGATTTTATGTCATCAGAAATGACATTCAGGACGAGGAATGTGTTATCATCACCGCAACCAAGCATTCTCCCTTACTGAGCGCTAGCGAAAAATAAACCAGGGATCCAATGACCCAATAACCAATTCCAACAGAGATCGCGAAGTCCCATACCAGCGGCTGGCCGCTTTTGCATTTTGACATTTGTACGGTTTCCGTTTGCCACGTTTAAAATCGAATGTTTCCAATTACTAAAGCGCCCTCCTGTGCGTAGTCCTTGTTTATCTGAGCTCTCGAGTAACTCGTCCTTCCATTGATTTAAAACCCTCATCCCAAACCTCCTCGCCCTTTCACCTCCTTACTCCACTGGGCCCTCCTCTGCCCTGCACGTCACACGCCTTCCCCTCCACACCACTCTCCTCAGACCACCTCCTACCTTTGCCCCATCCATATTTCCGATCGCCTTTCTCTGCCCATCCCGTTCGTTAGCCCTTCCAGGTTTCCTTGTAAAGTCTTACCGATGAGCAGGGGCCTGGCGGCCTTCAGTGCCACTTTGGCTGCCAGCTTGGACCCGTCCACCACAACGTCCTCCAGGCGCCACCACAGCCTCTGAGCCCGGCTCAAGCGCTTTCGCACCTGGTGCAGTGCCGCGCCAGGCGCCCTCACCACTCGGCCCGCCAACTCAGCTCCGCGACGCAAGAGGCTTGGGGGCGGCGGCGACACACCTACATTTAGCAGGAGCAGTTGGCGGGACGGCAATAGCAGTGGGAATGGGATTATGGAACATCCATAACTGAGATGTGGGAGAGGGAGAGAGTGGGAGGTGACGAATTCATGAGGTTGTGAGCCCGACACAAGGACCTTGTGGTGATCCGGATGGAGATAGATGGATGGGGTCTACTGCACGATGCCCAGCGCTGCCGCTACTGCAAGCGGCCCTGCTACACCAGGATGGACGCTCTAAGCAAGTATACCGCTACTGACACCGCTGCTGTTTGAACCTCCTAGACATGGCGCGACGCGGCGCTGTTCCTGCTGCCTCTGATTGCTAGGTGTGACTGCTTCAGTGCGACTGCCACAGCGACTGAAGCAGTCCCTAGTTTGTTAATGAGCCTAGTTATTGATACTGAGCACCTCTCGTGCCGCCACGCAGGGAACTGAAGTGGTAAGTGGTGTAATTCTCTGGTGGTACAGGTGAGATTTATGCCTATCCTATCCCTGCTGTGCGGAGTTGACTCCACATTGCCTGTATGTGCGGGAGCCTCTTCTGGGGAGGAGACATGCCTGAAGATAATGCGACATTGCGGGACACGAGCTAGTGGGCTGCAATCATCGAGGACGACACTTCATGTCGCTTCGGCATGCACAAGTCCCCTCACTTTGGGAGGAAGATTGAGTGGGGCTAGGTTGGGAAGAGCGCACTTCAAGCACCGCCCCCCTATCCTTCCCCTGCTCCCTCCCCATCCCTATCTCCCTGATGGCGGTCCAGTTGTCCTGCTGGCCCCGCATCCTCAATCCTGGTCTGACTGTAATCCTGAGCACCGTCTTCGGTTAGCAGGCTCACCTGCCACGCGCATGAGTTGACCAACCAAGAGCTGCAGGACGTCGAAGGGGTCCAGGGGCGTCTCCGTAACCTCTATACTGGATGATGCAGCATCCAGGGCAGATGAAAGCGCCTCTTCTACTCCACGGAACCAGGCATTGTAGTTGTTGACTACCCGTGCCCGCTTCAAAGTGGCAGCAACCTGCTTTCCTAATTCCTCATCGGTCCAACGCAACTCCGTCGTCCCCACGTCTTCATCAATAATTGAAACCCCCGCTACCTCCGCTAAGTCGTCTGGCAACTTCGCGCAGCCGAGCTGCAGAACGGGTCAAGAATGAGATTTTTAAGTAGCCGGCCCAGATGATGTTACTAAAGACGGCCCGTATCAATTTCGATCGATTGAAGTCCAGTGCCGCTTACCAGGAGCCCAGAGACGTCGAGCCGACCCCGAAGTTTGTCCAAGTCCACTGCATTATCTGAGCCCGCACTGTCGAAGCCGATGGATAAAGATGACGAGATGTCCTAAAAGAGTTGCAATTATGTAATTTGAAAGATTCCATGGAAGACGCAAATATCAGGAAGTTTCATAGAAAGGAAATTTCTCACCTCGGCGGCGTCCTCCACTTCCACTGCCTCAACGTGCCTAAAAAGATTCAGCGATAATATTGCATCAATTGCATCTGATAACAATTTTGCATAACTTCGCAGGACTTCTTGTTGTCGTTCGTCCTCCACGCCCTATAAACACAGCCGCAAACAGATTACATGCCGCAATCGGCAAACTGATCAGATCATAACAGTAATTATCACTTACAGATGCTAATCTCTCGCCACCATCGTTCCAGAGAACAATGCGGATCGCCGGTGGCCCGGACATGGCGGCCCCGTCGCAGTGCCTAACAGACACGCATCCACACGCTCTCACTGATCTATGTTCTATATGAAAAGTTTAGAAAGGTACGATTTCAATGAAATCGTATGAGCAAATCCGACATCAGCATTAACCTCCAGCTGACGGCATAAGGCCCCCAACCTGTCGGTGTTTCGCCAAACAACTTTATATAAGCCATGTTTGCATACTTCTGATGGGCTTTTGTACATATTTCTTGATCGTTCTTTATGTATGTATGGTATTGTGTATAGCAACAAGTTAATTAATATTACCCTTTACCCCGACGCCAGATATCACTGGTAACAAGGCAAATATTGCGTCGTGATCTTGTTGAAGAATCATATAAGTTGCTTACGAAACCTTACAGGTTGTAAAGTTGAATCTAGTCTTATCACGTTAAGGCAAAACGAGGCACTGACCTGCACGGACCTACAAACAGGTAATTAAGCCTAAGTTCATCAGCACCTCTGCAAGCATGGTCTCGACCCTACCTGGAATCCTCAGCGGAAGTTCACGTTTTGCAATCCCCCTGCTTACCGCATTCTCACTTTCGTAAAGCCCCCGTTCCTGCCCTTCACCGTAGTTCAGCTTTCGCTGCAAACCAGAATTACACAGATCCGCAAAATCCAAGCCTCAACATCCAGGCAGATTTAAGCTCAGCCCAAGCCCTCATTAGTTGTTGCTCACATACGAAAAGCCAAAAAGGAACCCCTCCCAGCGGTTTTAGTACTGCACACTGAACGGCGCCACCTGACCCGCTGCAAGAGGACCAAAGAAGGCAACCGCCTGAGTGCACGAGAGCACATCAAATTCGGGTAATGCTCCCTGAGCGTCGACGAACTAGGTAAGACCCCAGCCTTCAAAAGCCCCTATGACCGCTGAAGGAACCCCAGACACCTTTGGGCTGCAGAGGCTCCGCCTATCTCGTCGCTGGCTATACATGTGTGCACCTCCGAGTATTGAATTCCCACCGACCAAGAACAAGATCAAACCAACATTCAGCTCCCTGCAAACACTGCATGCCGCAACGATCGTGAACGAGACTGATGCTGCGCGAGACACTGCAGTAATATGCATTCAACACCGCTGTGAGATAAGGGAGGCAGCAGAAGGGAAGCTGCAGGACTGGCGCACGCTCTTGTATTACATACGATCCGCCCTTCCTAATTCAAAGGGCCGTATTGGAATTCGGAAAACACGCGCCCAAAAAGTTCACAATAGTGAATCAGGACGCAAAGGAAATAACACCCCGAGACACCAAACAAGAGCGGGAAGGAGGTGAGTCTACGGACACAAAAGGCAAATGCATGCGAATACAAAGACCAAGCACTCTGCCCACTAAAAGCCAGAAAAAGCGCAGCGGAGGGCACCAGAGAGACATGCAGACGCGCCCGATCCCTATGGAAGGCCACCAGCAAATGATTGCCCCATGTACATGGCTTTGGACAGCATTATTGCCAATTGTGTCAAAGAAGCCATCTCGGTCAGAGTAGCATATGTCACGTCGTCCGTCCCCATCTCCATGATGCACCAGCCCAACATGCGGATGTAGAGCTATAAAGTGCATGGCAGCTCAACGCGATGCATGCAGTTTGCTGAAATGTACAATGATCGCAAAACTGGGCAGGTTTACAGGTCAAGGTTGACTCCAGGGGTGGTAACAGCCCTGTTACCAGCTTGTTCCCATGACCATACAAATGCGGAATTTGATTTGACCATCGTGGTACTCAAAAGCTTGACTGCTGTGTAATCGATTCAAAGAGCCTCAAAGATAACTTTTTGCACACTGAAACCTACAGGAGGAGCGTACTTGTACGGCAGGCCATAGCCCACAGCCGCTTGGACCAGCTTTCGCTTTGTACCCCTTGTACCGATGCATTACCTGTCATCTCACTTGCCTAAAGATGTGAAAATCAAGGAAATTCGTTGCGACATTCGTTCGAGATGCCGTTTGTTGAACTGTTGTTGGAGTTCCGGTGACATTTACCTTAGCTGCTTGGAGATTGGTGTGCCTTGAAAATAACCCACTAGACTTACCGAAGTACACAAGAGTTGTATGAGATTGTGACCCAATGGGAAAGGACTGGAGTCAACCCTGATGAGTCGTCGTGTGCAGTTGCCCCAGGCGGATAGACGTGCTCTACGATATATACATGCTGAAAGACTAGAAGAGTTTAGAGCACGCATGTATTACGGTATAGCAATGATAGATGCGCTTCCGGTTTGGCAAGTGGGATTTCCCTCTACATATCGCGACTTGCGCGGCAACCCGGTCCTAAGCGAGAATCCCCCTACCTGATAGGGGATGCTAGCATTAACCAAGAAGCGTGATAGATCACACGATATCATTGAGGATCTGGAATCGTTTGCCCCTACCAGTATCTGTCACTTGGTGCTTTTTTGACGCTTAATCGGGTTGATGCGCGATTCAAGCATGATTTGCAGCATAAAGTACTATGTTTTATCATTTTACTATTAAACGTGTTTAATGTCAATGCTGCAAAATAATCTGTAGAGCAGTCGACGTGAATCGTCAGGTACGGTGTCGGTTATTACCAGATAATGGTTAGAGGCGCTTGATGCGACAGATTATAATCTGCCTTGGGTGCTGAACCCCCGCGTCAGTCTATTGATTCATAAAGGTGATTTGCGGAAGCGATGGCATTCGTTATCGTGCAGGACAAACAACGCGTATGCACCTCGCTTCAACCTAGGGACGTCTTGCCCGTGCATGCCCATCATATGGACGCTCTCCATAGCCACTTGCAGAAATCTCCGGCTTTTTAATTCATGGCCTTGAGTCACACACCAAAAGCTAGTGAGGGGCTGAGGAGGCTCCAGCTGATTCCCTTCACTTTTTTCCTTTCCGCCGAGCACCATGTCTAACCTATATAGCAGCTTGCGACAACTGTTTGGCAACACGGTGCTTCACAAGGCTGCTGCGAAGCTGGACTTAGCAGAACTGAGTTTGCAAGTGCAAAGGCACCCTTCGGATGTCAATGTACAAGAACCAAAAGTAAGTCACATTAGCTCTTAAACATAACACGTCTTCTGAACTCGTCTTTGTCAGGAGTAGCCCACGACATTCTTGGTTCAAATATCACGGCGCAAACTAAATGGTTGGGTCCTGCATTGGCCGTATTTATTCTTCAAGTCCTGGTGACAATACCAACCGGTATGACGTTATTGGCTTGGGCATGTCTCCGGTGTGGGGGTCCTGGTACCGATAGCCGGTACCCAGACTGTCGCACATCGGCCTTGCAAGTTGGCTGGTGTCGTCCTCAGCATGAAGTACCCAATAGCGCCATGAATACTCCAACCTTTTAGTGAAAGGTACAACTCTACCCCTAACATTTGATCGCAAACTCTACCATCCATTCAATCCTCCTCCTCCCCACCCAAAGCCGCACCCAGCCATTGGGTCCTGCCTTCTCAGATTCCTCTCTCCACTCCATTTCGCCGCGCTCCCATTATAAGATTCTGATTTGTCGTTTTTATTAAGCTTGCACTTTTCCATTTGCACTCCACCACTATCTCTCTGCCAGCCTGCTGCGCCTACGTCTGCGCCTCTAGGCGCCTACGTCTACGCGGCAACATAACCCGCACCCCTAGGCGTGCTGCCGCACTGCAATCGTGAGGTTTCACAACTAACCCCACTTTGACAGGTCCACTAAGATAACTCATCACCATCGTCTGAGCAATGTAACAACGATTGTAAAATTACAGCCTGCTACATGACGATTATTTATGCCGATTATATTTTGGACAAACAGGCAATATTATGACAAATAAAAGGGACCTCAAGCTTTGGTTTGCTTACTCGATCAGCATGTTGGTTTGCGGGTTTCACACTGCCATGGTACTCCTGTTCTGTTGCTTCCTGCCATATGCTCCGCGAACCCTCGCATAACCCAGATGGGCTGGACGCCCCTTCACGTAGCCGCCGACAAGGGCTTTGAAGCGGGCATCCGAGAGCTGTTGTTACGCGACTGCAAACCCGACCTCCAAGACAAGGTGCGCGCAACCGCTTCATTTTTTCTCATGTCCGCCCCGTTCATTGTCCACTGCGTGGTGCGAACTCCCGTGGCCCTCGCCCACTTTCGATTCCCTCTTTCGCCAAGCCTAACCTTCCTCTGGGTTTGGGTTCACTCACGGGCTTCGTTACATCGATTTTCATGTTTCCGTCCTCCTTTGCCCGAATGAGAGGTGTTCTGGCTACTAAGTTAGCTCCCAAATGTAGAATACCTTGAACGAGACCAGCCGCCATCATCCGACCTTCACGGTTAGTCCTCCTTTCTTCACCAGCAGCAAGACCACCAGCTCGTCGTCCGCCCTGCCATGCTGTCAGATCGCTGCACCTCTTGTCATAAAAACAGTTCCGCAAAAGAAATATGCGGTGTACTTACAATAATATTGCAGTATTGTGTGTGCACATTGGAGCGCTGCTAAGCGCACAACCTCTCCACATATAATGTTGTCCACTAATGCTGTCCGGCCGTGTGCCTCTGGCAGCGGCCCGGATCCCGCCTATATGAAACCGCAGGGGCCCTTACCCCTTGCCCCCATTAATAGTGGACAACACTCCCTCCCTAACAAAGCACGTACGCGTACGCGTGCAGAGACATGCGCCTTTCCTGCGGCATTCGGCCACCTGAAGAAGGTCTCCGCCGTACCCCTCTATCTCTTCTCTGCGTTGTGCCTAGGAGGGCCGCACGGCTTTGCACATTGCCGCGGGTCGAGGATGCCGCAAGGTGGTGGAAGACCTTCTGAAGCGCGGAGCTTCCGTGCATATACGGGACAAGGTGGGGCCTGGGAGAGGGGCCCATGCATGGCTTCAGCGTACAAGCAATATATATGTATATATATATATATATACCCTATATATAAAGAGAGAGAGGCCCCCTCGTAGGAAACGACAGAAACGATGGATTCCGATCTAGGAATCTGTGGCGAGGGATTTTGGAGGGGAAGTATAGGAGGTTGATTAGGTTCACGACGAGGCTCCGGAGCTTTTGATAACACGCAGGAGTGGCAGTGGATTGCGGGACACGGGATTCGGCTGCGTGGGTCGATGCTCCTCACAATGTTTGACTCCTCAAGGGGGTCGTACACAACGGACCCCCGGGTCACAGGAGCCCTCCATCTCGGCACTCATAACCTATCGACTTAACCGAGGCGCAGCAGAGAGACCAAGGCTGCGACGACTTACGAGCGAGGCTTTATAATGATCCAAAGACGTAAATTTTCCTATTGATGAGCTGACCGCGTCCCATGCCATAATTTCTTGAGTGCTGCAGCACTGGTAGGTCTCTCCATTGTGCGGTCCTTAATTCTCCGTAAAGGACATCCTGTCCGCGGATCTGCCCGATCCTCATGGGTGCTTGTGATGAGCCTGCCATTCGTTCCCTGTGCCATTCCTTTGTGGAAAGTGCAGTCTGGTCAATTAGCCTACGATTATGCGGTACAACGGTACCCAGATATTGCTGCGCTGTTGGGCGGCGGGGCCATACCGCTGCAAGCGATTGCGCCTGCGGCTATGGGTGCCGGTGCGGGTGCAGTGCCGTCGGCGATGGCGACGGCGGCGCCCCTGCCGCCGCAGCCGGCGATGCCATTTGTAGAACTCATATCCACCACATGTGTCAACCAGCTCTTGCCCACGCCGCCTTCAGTAACCCATGGGCCAGTGATCTCGACGGGGGCTGACGGGACGAGCATGTTTCCAAATGTACATCATGAACTGGCGCCGATGGAGCCGCTTCTGTTGGCGCCACAGCCGCCGCCGCCGGCGATGATCGCCACGACGTCGCAACCTAAAGGGCTATACCTGGCAGGTCCGGGCGCCGCCAATTCACACGGCACTGGCATGCGGGCGGCTCCACAACCATATGCACAGCCATACGAGTCGTTTTACCCGCAGGGTCCTCAAGCTATGCCCCATCCCTCGCAGCAGTTTCCTGCAGTACGCATACCGTACCCCGTCTTGGCAGGCACTCAGCCGCAGCTGCTGGCCAACAATGGCCGTCAAAGTGGCACGACCAAAACCTCTGCATGCGAGCCGTACGCTGGTTCACCGTCGTTCTCGGCGCCACCACAGCCACCGCCGCCATTCCAGCCGGCGCAGTCGCCGCCGCATTTGGCGATTCCACCTCTGACGTTTGAGCCGTCGTCGACATCCGCCGCTAAACGCGGCGGTGCCAGCAGCGGTGGAGGCAGCGGCAGAGGTGGCATGGGGCCCACCATGGGGTCAGTCAACACCGCTGCGGCCGACCTGGACTGGGGCAGCGCACCTGCCACTGATTGGGGTGATGAGCCGGGTGAGATTTTGCTAGCTTGGTTAGGGGCCCCCTGGAGTCTCCTAGATGGCGTTTAGTGGCACGGCAAGGTTCCTTGGTCGGATGAGCCACGTGGCTTATCCTCCCCCGTATGCTTACCATGTGTCGTGTGTTTCGCCCGCCACAGAGCCCTCGCCGCCACCGCCTGTCCCCAGCCGACCCAACTTCAACCCCATCCTCAGTGCCCGCATTCAGTTGGAAAAGCTGATGGGGGCCAGTCTGTCGCAACTTGGCATTGGGCCACCTCGTCCGGCCCCCACGACCGCCGGAAGCAGTGACCCACGGGTGAATGCCGGATCCACGCGCAATGACCCACGGGTCGATCCAGCTTCTGGCGTGTCCCCTGGCTTCATTGGGTCCTCCAGCTTATCCCCCAGCAATGCGTCACTGAGGCGTGGTCGCACGTATTCATACGAGGAGCTTCGCCACGCGACCGGGAACTTCAGCCCGGTGAACAAGCTAGGGGAGGGCGGGTTTGGCCCTGTGTATCGTGGTTGGCTGGACGGCATTCCCGTGGCAGTCAAAGTGATGGACACGAGCGAGGGCTGCATGCAGGTATGTGGACATGGCGTTGTGGTGTGTTTATGGTTGTGTATGTGACGTGTTGGAAAGCGCATGCTGTACTCAGCTTCCCTGGCTGGGTTATTATACAGGGATTGGGTTTACTGGCTGATTACCCACTAGGGTTCTAGGGTTTTAGAGGATTGGGGTTTCCGTCCTCTGTAAATTGCGCTTGTTGAGGTATAGACGTGGTTAGCATTCTGTGAGGCGATAGGAGTATTAGTGCCGTTGCCTGACCTGGCTTGCATTTAGTTGGGTGTGGGCGTTCTGGGCTTGTGATTTGGAGGCTGTTGGTTGTTATTATTGTCGGTCTGACTCGGCTTGGTCACTTGGTTTGACTGGGCTGGGAATCAATTTCTTCCTCCTCGCCGAAAGAGGCGGTGAACCCTTTTCCATGCGTCGACTTGACCAGACGTCTGCGGCGCTTCGGATGGCACGGCCATCTTTCGTCCCTGAGTCCGTGGCCCCAAAGGCCCACCTGGAAATGTCCTCCCGTCCGTGACTCAGTGTGCATCCACTTAACCCTCATCCGCAACCTCTACCCTTACCGGGACCCGCGGCATCGTTACTGTTGTTGTCCTGAAGGGCCTAGGCGAGTTTGAGGCGGAGGTCAATATTTTATCATCCCTGCACCACCCGCACGTGGTGCTGCTCATCGGGAGCTGCCCAGAGAAGGTGCGCGTGTGTGCGATGAGGACGGGAATTGAAGGGACTCGTATGTTGGGTCGTGTGTGCGGGTCCGCGAGGGGCGTCATCCAAGCATGGGACGGCCCTTCGCTGGAGGCATTGCTAAGGGAGGGACCAGAAGGCCATCACATAGCTGGGGCCCGGAGGAAAGAGACACCAGTAAGGGGCCACGAAATTGGGTTCGGGGGCCCGGTCGCCACTATACGGGGTGAGCTACCTTTATGATTTCGATCTTCAAGGATGGGTCTCTGTTACTCATGTCAACGGGAACCCCAATGTGCGCGCACCACTGTCAGAGGACTAATCGATAGCCCATCTGCTGCCTTCGCCGCCGCCGCCCACAATCCACTTCGCGCCACAGGGCATTCTAGTATACGAGCTGATGCCCAACGGTAGCCTGGAGAATCATTTGTTTTGTCCTGACGGCGGCAGCGGTGGCGGCGGCGGCGGCGCTGGTGCGGCCGGCCCGGGGGCGGCTTTGCCGTCAACAGGGCCTCGCTTGGTTTTCAGAGGGGCTTTATCTTGGCGGGACAGAGTGCGGATCGCTGCCGAGGTGGCCTCGGCGCTGTTGTTCCTGCACACGGCGCCGATTCCCATCGTGCACATGTGAGTGCATTTGGGGGTATAGCAGGGGCCTGTGCCGGGAGCGCTGGGAGATGTCGCATGCGCGGATCGGCACTTTATATAAAAACGCCCGAAATATAAAAACTAAATGCATATATATATACCTGTGTTTATGCCTATGTATTATATATATGTATATATATCATCTGTACGTGCCGCATTGAGCACAAGCCGCTTCACGCGGATGTCAGTTGGGCAAACGACTCATAAAATCAAACAAATCGTTGCAGCCAGCTGCCGTGAAGTCCAGCACTCATATCCCTGTGGCATCCTGCTCGCTCCCTCCCGGAGGTTGTGATGGTGATCTGTTTTGGCACTCCTGTGCACTCGGATCTGATCTCCGTTTTGACTTTGGGTGGCTCCTTTGGTGGTTTCGAGCCGCATGGGCTGTCTAAAAGAGCGGGCGGTAATGGGCTGTAATGGGCGGTGAGCATAGCTATCTTTGTAATGTTGGTAGAACCACGAGTTGTCGCGGACCTTTCACCATTGGCCAACCACCGTGCAGCACCCGAGATTTCGCTTTTTGGACTTTACTCCCTCTTCATTACGCTGGTCTCAGCTCTGGGGCCGTTACGTTTCCATTTTGCGGCCATCCTTTGCAGCAGCGCAAAGTTATTAGGCCCTCCAGGCCGTCGTCCATCCCTCGCCCGTCTCCTTCCTGCCGCCAGGGACATGAAACCCGCCAACATCCTGCTGGACACGCACCTGACGGCAAAGCTCGGGGACGTGGGTTTGGCCCGCCTGGCCCCCATGCTGGCGAGACCCGCAGGTCCCGCCGCTGCAGCCGTCCAGGGCAACCCCAGATCCACTGTCATGGTGAGTTGCGTTGCGCAAATCGACGACACACATAGGCTCTTGGATGGCAGAGTTGGAGGGCTTCCTCTTTGTAAAACCGTCCATTGAAAAGAAAGTCGAGCACTAGAGGGCCTAGGGAGCTGAGGGCGCTCGCGATGCATGGAATCCCGGCGTCAGGCCGGTAGATGGGGGCAGGAGTCCCGGCGTCAGGCCGGTAGAGGCAGGCCTGGTGACAGGAAGCTAGGGGGGAGGAGTACAGCCAGCAGATGGACGCAGCCGTCTTTCCCGCACTGGGTATCTTCCGCCGTGACGGAGACAGCTTTGGCCGTGGGGCCGTGTGCCGCCTGACGGGTCAGAGAATGATTTTCAAATAGTACTTACCCCCTCTGTCCGCTTCCGTCATTTTGCGCGTCTGTTGGTCTGTGTGTCTGTCTCTTTTCCTGCTTCTCTGTCCTTCTGTCTGTCTGTCTCTCCGACGGACTGTCTCCTTGTATGTCTATATATCGGTTTATCGGGCTGTATCCCCGACGTCGCTCTTCCTGGCCCTCGTACAAACTGCAGCCCCGAATGATGTCATAGTGATGTTTCCCGCATCCCGTCTCCCTTTCCTGCTCTCCTGACCTTTTCCCCGTGTTCACTGCCGAGGCTTGTTGTTGTTGTTGTTGTTGTTGTTGTGGTGGTGGTGGTGGTGGTGGTGGCGGTGGTGGTGGTGGTTACTTGGTTGCTGATTATTGTTGTTTTCAACATCACGAAATAATACCCACTCAGGACTCCCGATTGGTGGGTACATTCGAGTACATGGACCCCGAGTACATGCAGACTGCGCAGTTCTCGGCCCGAAGCGATGTATACGCGTTGGGTATGATCATGCTTCAAATGCTGACGGGCAAGAGCGGCAAGCAGGTGTGGGCACCATCGCGGGCGGAAGTGCATGTAGCGGGTCGTAGGCTGTATAATCTCGTTCGGGCCTTTAGCCGTCACTCACTCACTCCTCTCTCGCTCGTCCAGCAGCAAAGAGCCATCCCCTGCTGTCTCACTCTTGGCAGCAAATTTCTGTCTTATACTGCTGCCTGACCCGTGAGATAACTAATAGATAATTACTACATATATAGAGAGGCGCATGTAATAAATGCATTTACAATATAATATATATAATTATTTATATTATATATACGTCTGCAAATATATGTGTATGTATTCTATAATTGTACTTCCAAATGTGTGTGGTTATGTTGGGATAGCTTCTTGCCTGTGGCAAGGTGCGGCGCTGCCCCTGCACCCGTGCTCTGTAGGCACTTTTGGCTGAGGTCCAAACCGCTCAACCCCTAACGTTGCCGCGGAGGAAACCCCAAACCCAAACCCCTAAGCCCGCACGCCTGACGTGTAAAGCATAAAATAGAGCTGTACAGCTGCCAGATCCTGGATCCTAAAGCGCAGTTATACAGCTGTCAAAGAATGTACGGCAGCTCCGCGCCGATGCGCATATATCCACATATCCCTCAATCTTGTCCAACTTGCTCCTTGCGTCGGGATCGGTGTCATTGGTGGCCGCAGGTAATTTCCTACGTGGAGGCGGAGCGGCGCGATCCATTGGGTTTTGGGCCCTGTATTGACCCACGGGCCGGTCCCTGGCCGGTGGCAGAGGCAGCCGCGTTCGCTGATCTGGCGCTACGCTGCGTGGCGTACAGCCGCCAGGACCGACCTGACCTCAGGTGGGGGGGCTTCGTTTCGGTCGGACGAGCAGTTCCTTAGGCGCGGTAGGTAGGGATGATGCCAACGGTTTGGCGTTGCTGGTTGCAGATGTTGCAGAAGTAAAGTTACTTTCGAACTCTTTTGTGTCCAATCTTTTTGATCTCTTTGGCTCTTTTTGAAAACAAATCTCATCGTTTCATCGAACGGTTAGGATATTACTGGAATTAGTTTTTGAAGTCCATGATTATAAAGCGGTTGTTGTAAGGCAGGCGCCAGGTAGGTTGGGGGGAATGTGCGCGGGTGGAGGGGTGTTCTTCGAGTCGGATGCACTTTTGAGAGGTGGTCACGGCGGAGCGCGACGGAACGGTGGCGCCGACCGTAAGCCTCCGCAGCTGCCGTGGCGCTGACGTAACATCCCCGGATCCAGGATCCGGGGAGCTGCTTGGAACCCAGTCCAATCGGACTTGTCCGGACTGCCTTCCCTTAACAAACGGCACTGTTAACTGTACTCGTATTGAAGTGACTTTGCAAATGCTTACATGTTCTATCTGTCTATCTATCTGCCTGTCTGTATGCCTATCTGTCTATCTGTCTGTCTGCCTATCAGTCTGCCTATTCGCTTATCTGTCTGTCTGCCTGGGTTGGGGTCAATCGGTCGGTTACCGGAACCTTCTGAACTTGTCCCCGCAGGAGTGTCATCCTGCCCGTTTTGACGCAACTGATGCAGCGGACGCACCTTTACGAGGAGGAGCAGCAGCAGCAGCCACAACAACATCATCAACAACAACAGCAGCAGCAGCAGCAGCAGGACAGCGCACCCCCTATGTTCATGTGCCCCATTACGCAGGTATGGAGTGGTGCCTTCAGTAGAACACCCATCACAAGGGCAAGCGTGCTGACGGGGGTGGTTCTGTCAACGCTGGCGACTGGCAGCTGCCTGTTTTTAGCTACATAATGGCAGCGCGGAAACCTTTCCAAGAAATGCACGTCCGATATTGTTGATTGCAACAATATTGCCAAAGTTCTGTATTGGTTAGTGATCGTCATGATTTAATGTCATTGTTTTTATAAATGCTGTTTCCTGACTGCCGTCGATTGTACGTACTGTAGGAGGTTATGGACGAGCCAGTGGTGGCCGCTGACGGCTACACGTACGAAAAGCTGGCGATTACGGAATGGATCAAGCGCAGCCGTACAAGTCCATTGACGAACCTTCCCCTGGAGCATACGAACTTGGTGGAGAACCGCACGCTGCGGAGCGCCATTCGGGAATGGCACATGCAGCATCCGCATCAGCAGCCGCAAACCCCCCAGCAGCGCCCACCGTATCGGCCGCCGATAGGGGAGCAGCTGGTGGCCGCTGCCGCAGCGGCGGCACCGCCGCCGCCGCCTCGGGCTATGGCTCAAGATTTCTTCGGGTGGTAGCAGGATGGATGCAATTTCCTCAAGCAGAAGCGGCCTACTAGCCTTCTTACTTAACGGACCTACCGGAAATGATTTTTTCCTTTACAAAAGCACATGTGTTGTCGTTGCGTTTCAATGAAGAGTGGAAAGAACCTAGATATGTCACGAGATATTTAGGTTCTTTCGAGGGTGGGTCGTACAATCGTACATCTCTAGACATCTGGTGGACCCGGTGGAGAGCGTCGGCCTGCATCCCCCGGCGGCCTGCGAGGTCTTCCCTATTCGCCAAACAGCTCAGGGCTTAGGGAACGAGCACTGGGAATGGTGTGCTATCTGGTCCCTGTGGTGGTATGTAATTGACTTGTACGGAGCCTTGGTATCCAGATGGTGTCTTCTACTGCTCCTCAGCGCTGCGCCATGGGTGTTACGGCCATGAGTAACTTCCAACTGTCCGTTGTAGTTGGTGGATTTGGTTGATTGGTGGTAGTTACCCAAATAGGTCTCTTTCTTGGAGCTGCGCAGGTTGAGGAGCGAGCATGCCTTAATCCCTTTTGGCTCCCACGGCTGGCTGCAACAACCCGCTAGGTGTGGCTGTCTGGATGGCGCAGGGTGGGGAGCTTCTTAAGCGCGGCAGCCTAAGCACGACGTAAATTAGTTGAAGTTGGATGTTGGATACGGAGACGGTACTGCATCAGGCATAAATTAGCTTCTTATCCTGCTTTTCAGTCATTTAATGCAGTGTGTCAGTGTCTGTATTGTCAGTTTCCCTAGGTATGCTTAACGCACCTTTCTCAATCTCCATGAGTCCGTACAAGGACGTATAAGCAAAGACAATGGCGTTCATTTCTCACTATGTTCTATCCTACAGATTTCATTCTTCGTAGTCCTATATCTAATATATATACGTAATACGTAATAACCTAGTATATATATACTAGGTTATTACGTATTACGTATCGCCAAGGCGTCAAATGGTGTTGTAACCTCCGTGTGGCTAAAAGTAGCCAGGAGGAAGTGGAACCATGTAACACCTGGTTTCGGAGCGGTGTACGACCCCCATCCGGATGGACCATTTGCTGCGTCTGTTGCATGCAACAGGTTTTACAATCGGGTGGGACAGTACCTACTAGGTTATTCTTTTCTTTTTAGCTAACGCTTTGTTACTTCCTTGATATATCTAAAAAGAAAAGAATAACCTAGTAGGTACTGTCCCACCCGATTGTAAAACCTGTTGCATGCAACAGACGCAGCAAATGGTCCATCCGGATGGGGGTCGTACACCGCTCCGAAACCAGGTGTTACATGGTTCCACTTCCTCCTGGCTACTTTTAGCCACACGGAGGTTACAACACCATTTGACGCCTTTACATATTTGGCAGTTATAGCTCTTTCATCTGGTTCAGCACGTCCCGCCAGTCGAGCCACCTCTTTATCCTCGTCCTCCACGTACTCACGTTTCTGGAAACTCCTCAAACAGCCGAGCGACAAGCCACCTCCTGCTCCTCCACTATTCCGCACCTTCTTCCCTATCCCTATATTAGCCCCACCCATCTTCCCAATCTAAGGTATTAGGAGTTTAGGCAATTGATCCCGAGACGTGGACAGGGGCTTTGGTCATGTTGGATGCAACCCATGGGGGTTTCGACACAGCCATTTTCGACCGGGAAAGGGAACATCCCTCTGCTGGAGGAGGATGCTGAAAGGAAGATACTGATTTCCGAGAATTTAACATGCATGGGTGAACGGATGAGGGTGTCCCTAAATACAGGGTAAGGTCCCTGCCAGGTAGTGGCCACGGATGCAGCCCAAACTCCCCAATCCCACCCACTTCCTTCTGTCAGGATGCCACGACACCATGGGATGCCACAAATCTCCCGTCTACTCTTCTCCCTCTTCATATTCGCTTTCTCGTATCTCAATCCGCTTATTTTCGTACCAAGAGATTTGTCCAGGTGCCGATCCAATCTCAACGTCTGGTGAAGTGAGGGGGAGAATATAAATCCATACAACATAACGATATGCATTACTACTTCGTCTCTTCTCGTCCATATCTTTTCACTTTTCAACTAGCCCTGGACATGTCTGCATTAATACACCTGTCTGTCTGTCTGAATCGCCGGCAGCCCACTGACCGGAATTAAGCACGTACAACTGAAGTACAAATGCCATATAGTACATGCAAGGATATGCATACGGGAGATACCGTATTTCAACGCACTCCAACAAAACATTACCGACCAATAAGTAATACGGCGACAGTGTCTTACGCTTGCCTATATATGATATGCGTTTCCGACAAGTCTCAAGATGCAGTGCAGTGCGGTGCAGGACCGTAATCGCATCCGTCCCTCCCGTCGGCGTTGGACATCATTCGATACTGAATCCATCTCGGATAGCAAATAGACCTCAATACGTCACAACCTCAATCTCATACATGGATGTGTTCGTTTGCTTTCAGGACGAATGATCCATCGACATCCATTATAAGTAGGTCACCAAACACCGAAAGTCCTCTGCCTGCCAAACAGTCTACACGGTGCCGTACTTTTTACATCACTTCATCAACGGTCGGTGTCGTCGCGACGACATCACAGTCCCTCCAGGCCCAACGCATTGCGCATGGTTTCGGAGATCAGGAAGATGATGACTGTCTGGGGACCTAGGCGGGCGTAGTTGGCCGTCCAACCCTGCTCGACAATCGACGCGGAGGGAAGATTATTCGGAACGGAGAAGGCACAGCAGAGACAGGGAAACCATAGGGACCAGGTATATATGACATTTAGTTCAAATGAATACTGGTAACGGCGCCCGGTGTAACGTAACGAGCATCCCCCCTGCTGGTTCTGGGCTACGTATCGTATCGTTTGTCGTTCTTACACCGGACCCCAGCTCTGCATCACGCCCTCCACCCTCAGGATTCAGGCCTTGGTTGAGGCGGGACAACAAAACCCCAAAGACCTGCTTGGATGGTTCCTGATCCAAGGGAAAACTGCAATACGCATGTGGCGCCGCAGCAGCCGCCGCTGTCGCAGCCGTAGCCATTTAGCAGTCAACCCCTATCTGATGGATAACCTCATCCTTGCCGGCTTTCAGCTGATCTGGAATATAGCACATCCAAAGCTCCGAAAGTCCTTGGACCCACTATCGCAGCTTCCTAACTCCTACCTTAAAGAAGCCTCGTATTCCGTCGCTGCGGACGACACCCAGGGCCGTCTGGGTGATACCACGCGCCTCGCTGCCGCCTTTATAGAAGTATGTAGGGTGTGTGGGTAAGGGGCGGTTAGGGGTCGACAGGCAGAAGGGATTGAGCGATAGCCAATGGCTGTCACCTCTCCCTACGGTGTATGTATGAAGTAATCACCATCTTGCAATCTATTAAATGCCAATATCGTCATATCTATCAAAAAGGACAAAGCATCACCCTCCCCGCCCGTGGTTTGGGGGGAAGACCGTACATGCGCCCCCACTCGACCCGACATAGTTTCCCTAGTCCAAGCCCCTTCCAAAACACACGAACGAGTCTCATGCCAGTTCCGTTTATTTGCCAGCTGGGGCCCCCCTCCGCCCATCCACGCGCTGATGTGTACCTGTCACAAACATGCGAGTTTTTATAACATCAGCTGGGTTGGTCACAGTGGTGGTCACAAGGCCCGCGAAGCAGCTGGAGGTAAGATGCGTTGCCAAAGAGTCTCCCCAGCCACTGTACTTCATAACGTCCCGCTTCACGGTGTCGTACGTCGCCAACTGCGACGCCGTCAGCAACGCCGCGCGGGCCTGCAGGGGGGAGGGCACATCACACAGAGCCAAATTGAACCGCAAGCGGGCAGCAGACACATTTTGAAAAAAAAGTGACACAGACCGACACAGACCGACACAGACCGACCCGCCTTCCTCATCATCGTCTCAAGTAACAATCCACTTAGGCGCTTTTCCTCTGTGCTGTACGGCAGTAATTTGCCATGGCCTATTTACAGTGCTGGCCGGGCCCCGTACGTCCCCTCCATCACCGTCAACCGAGTAGCCCTAGGGTTAGCACACAGCATCTGTCGATCACGCGCTGGCGGCAGTGAGGTGCAGCTCCTTCTGGTCGCAACATCACCTCTTCAACACTCTGTAATTTGTAAATTATTATATAAAATGTAGCGTTGAAAAATATTGTAACATTAGACAATATTGACGCACCGCTGCTGTATACGATAGGTACACAGGAGAGTCCTCCGTACACTGCACGGTAAAATAAATTCACGGACGTCTCTCGGGAGCTTGGAAAGAAAAACTATTCAGTCATTACGACTCAGCTGATTGATCGAGATGTGCACCACCACCACCACCACCACCACCATTACCACCACCATTACCATTCTCATTACCACCACCACCACCAACAACAACAACAAAATGACAACAACAATGACACAGCTGGCGCGCAGATCCCGGTCAACTGCCTAATTGCTTCTCCCATGTCCCTTATTACCCTCCCCCCCTCACCATGCTTGGGACTGAGCCCCGCCACAGCGCCAGAACACCGCCTTCCGCCACCACCTGACGCATCACAGCCCACGCGTTGCTGGACTCACAGCCCTTGGCCTGCAGGCGCGTCTTAACGAGTTCAGTGGGGCTGGTGACACCCGCCGCGACGGCGCCGCTGATGATGCCGGCGCCGGCCTTCAAGCCCAGCGCCGCTAAACCCTGTCGCGGTGCTGTCAGTGGAGCATTGGATGTGGTGGGGTTGCTCGATGATGGCGCGTCTGCGACCGCCTGCAGCGCGTCGCGGCAGGGGCCGTAGAGCCCCAGCCGCATGCCTTTCGAAGCGGGATGCGGCGATGGAGGGAAGGAAGGGAGGGAGAAAGGGAGGAAGAGCACACACGATAGTCGGTATTGTGCACGTGATGCGTAGATGCTGCATGATGTGTGCACACATTGTGGCACATTTGGCGGGACCGAGGATCCTGATAAACTCCTGCCTAGGATGTTTCCATACATATCATTACTAAACACTCATTATCCGTACGCTATTTACCGTACACTCCGATGGCGGGACCGGCGCGGTTGAATTTAAATCCAAACGGGAAACAAACCAGAAGGGACCATCAGCCAGATGTGTGAGCTATACAATATTTAAAAAGCAAGCGAATATGAAGAGCAAGAGCATCCCGAGTACACGTCACCCAGAACTGTTCCCGCGGGACAAGGTTTTGCGCCGTGCGAAAACGCATGCAAAAGTTTCCTGTTCCTGCTTGTAAAGGTGCCCTCGCGTACGGACACCGTGCATACCCGTACGTACCTCCGTAAAGAAATCCGCGGGCCACAGCCGGCGACATGCCGCTCATGAGGCTGACGGCGCCCTCCTCGCGCACGAGGTTGATGCCCGTTCGGAACTGGGGCCGATGCATGCGGAAAAGTGCACGACATGTGAGGTTGGTTGTGGCAGTTAGGTTATAGCAGGTATCCTAATTGAACGAAATGTCCAATGATGTGGAATTTGCGTCGCAAGCTGTTACGCAGGTAACGCACCAATCGATGTTATTACAGCCAGCAGATTGCCGCGCCGAGCGCTGATGCACCCATCCTATGCCGCTTTCCCAGCAGCTTCGCAGCAAGGTCATGTGATAGCAAGTGTTCCCCCCTCCCCTTCCCTCTCCATGTTGCCACTCTCACCAGGCCGGGACGAACCAACGCAGGGCCAGTGCTGCTGTGCAACTGAAGGCGAGTCTTGACCACGTCTGCAGCAAATCAAAGCAAAGCAAGGCCCAACTGCTTAACTACCAATGTCTTGCCTTGCCGGATTAACGTTCCCCTAGACCTACAGTATGTGATTATCTCTTCCTGGCAAAATCATGAGTATTCGCGCATCCGGGGTCGACAGCAACATCATTAACATGCAAGCTTACGAAAGTTATGTGGGGGAGGGCGATAGATGGAAAAGGTTGGTATGAGCAACGGAGAGGAGGGGAGTGTGCGAGGAGAGGGGGTCTTTCGGTGGGAAGGGGAAACAAAAAGTGCGTGGCCAAACTCTACAACACGTTGAGCACATGGCCGCTAGTGCTGCGGGTAATCGTTGGTGCTGAAACTGGCGTATAGCATTGGATCTAGCACACCTAAAGGGTTTGTTACGATTGTCGCCCCGCCAACGCTAACGCCGCTTATGATGAGCTCCTGAAGAACGGTGGCCTTCTTCGTTGTCGCTAGCACCGCCTTTGCCTTCGCGGCTCCGACAGGAGAGCTAGCAGGCGCCAACATTTTCGCGAGTATATGTTATAAGCCGTAAGTCTGTTTAAGTTGGACGGGCGTGCAAAATTGTCGAATAAGTCTGAACCTTCGTCGATTCGCACGACCTGAGTTGGACAGTCCAGTACACTACGACTTTTGTACCCTGTAAAATGATTAATATAATGAACAGTTGGTTTATATGTGTTATAGTGATCTTCTTAGTGCTTAAGTCGATACGATTCTCAAGCGACAAACGAGGCACCAACGTCCTTCAATACGCAATAACGCCGAGGTAGTTACTTACAAGCATTCATAAACATAAAAAATGTAAATAGGAATAACAAATACCTACAATGTGCTAGGCCTCCATTGGCCTCCAATGGCCTCCGGGGCCTGATAGTCCGTTGCCGCCCACCACCGCAAGGCCCACATCAAAGAATAATAAAACAAAGGTCACTATTAAACAAGGTCACTTGACTCAAATGCGATCATTTGTGCAGCGAAGCTTCATCAACTGGCATCCTGTAAATTGCAATCAACCGCTGGGGATTCTTTAGTAAAAACCAGGACACAGTATCAGCCCATCGGGCTTCGGTTATGTAACAACTCTTAGCTCAAACTGGTTCATCAACTCTTGGTGAACAATATCAGCCACTTTGCCCTAACGCATCTGAAAAGCGCTACGACGCTCCACGATGACAAAACGGCAGGCCACGTGATTCGCGCACTGAAAACAGATCATGTTCTCAGTAGCGACTATTTTATTGCACGTTCCAACCATTCCCTAGACGATAGGGGCCCTTCACACAAACGAGGAGACTTTCTGCTACTTCGTTCCCCCGTGTGATTTGGTCCGTTGTTTTCCTTAACCCATCTCCCTGAATTTTGCACATGAAGCCTTGAGCGCCATCTCCGTCGCTTATATCGACTGTGATATATGCCATAATCAGTTGCACAGAGCAAAATTTGGTCATGGCTATTATCATACGCCGATCGCCCATTATAACACGTCTTCATTCGTGATTGTTCGTGATCAATAAAATTATAAAATTACCCCGAAACGTGAAATTACATTCATGGCATCCTGCTAGATTTTCCGTATATTTCTCCTACTGTTTTAGGGGAAATAAATGGTATAACAGGCTCGCTTAAAGGACCAAGCTCACCCAAACTGCTCGCTACTATCGGTCCCTGCCGTCCATCCATTCCCACATCCAGACCATATGCTCCCGTAACTTCGTATTCAGCCTGGACCCGAACCACTTGGACCTCCCGTACCTTTGATCCTTGCCCTCCTGGACCTTCATAGTCTTCAGCGACCCAGTCTCCCTTACTAAGTTATAGAGCGGCGGTGTTCTGAAAATGCACTGACCCACTTGTTAACTTCGTGCCGCGGCGTCCTCAGCTTCACATAATGCGGCCTCTGATAGCAGTATCGCGAGTGTGGCTGTGCAACAGGCATCAGTGCCGATCGCTGCCGCTGACGGTGCCAACTTCATCACTTCCGCTGGCCCTATCACGGCCTCCACCTCCTCCTCGTCCTCGACTTTCAATGCGCTGTCCTTTGAACTGCCATCTGAGCTGCAGTCCCGGTCTGCCTCGGCTACATCCCTCCCTGTCAAGACATTCTCATCGCTCCAGGTCCTCCCGCAGCCAAAGACCCTGCCAACACGACGGCAGCCACCGCCTGTGGCCGGTGCCGCCGCCGCTACCATCCCAAGCTTCGATGTTGATGGTACCTTATTGCGTCCGGATGCGGCCTTGTGATGGTTCTTCCACAGCCCGCCGTACCGATAAAGCGGGCGGTCTCCGGCCCCGTCAACTTCACCACCGCTGGCCTCCATCCAGCACTTGCCGCATGCCATATGCCATGTGAGCGAGGAATCCACCTGACAGTGGATGAGCAGGTCCCGAGGCCGACTACATAGGGTGCAGGGCTTGGAACCCTTTCCAGGATTGCCACAACCCTGGCGCAGGTCATGCACACCGTGGGACCCCAAGGAGTACAGAGGAGAGGGGAGAGTACACAGGGGAGAGTACAGAACACACCTTGCAGCGAAATACTAATGTAGTGTAAGACAACAAAGGTTCCGCGTGACAATTCGTACAGGAAAAGCAGATGGCGTTTTGTGCTTTTTCGTTCGTGACTTATGTCTATGATGCCCCGCCTGTTACCTTGGGAAGCTGGCGTGCCCTTAATAATTTGCGGCAAAGATAAGCGAATATGGCTCCAAGCGGTGTCAATAGCGTTCCGATAGGGTGTTAAATGTTTGTTAATTTCAGTAGATGGGAGGTTCTGAGGGGGCGCTTGTAAGCAGCTGCTGCGGAGCGAGTCAGGTTGGGATTTGCGTGGGGCGTGTGGGCGTGAGGGCGTTGAGGGACATGTCTGGGTATGCACACTTCTCACAATAATTCAACCTGCCTGAAGCTCCGCACGTTTCTCAGACTTGGCAGCTTTCGTAGCGGCTTTACGGGCAGCGCGTTCTTCCTGAGTTTCGTTTCGCCGGGCCATAATGAAGAGTCGGCGGGCGCTCCACCTGCTATTGAGGATCGCGTGTGCTGACTGTAACTTACGGTTAAATATAAATTGAACCGTTCATCCTAAAGGCGAAGCTAAAAACATGCCATCGCCATGCAAGTGTGAAGCCGTCTCGTTCTTTGCGGCCTTTGGGTCAATTGTAGTCAGAAAATACAGACAGCAAAATGAATAAATACATGAATAAATTCGTATGCGATAACGTTCATCAAATACTGACCCGAAATATACGGCCAAGGATGCTTATGAATTCGCGTGTGCATGATACCGCGATTGATGCCTGAACACAGTTGACCCCAACGACCATTCCTACATATACATTTGCGTATTAGGAATAGGAAGAAGGCGTTCATTTTGCCTTTGGTGCGACGTGGCAAAAGGGCTTTTTTGCTTTCGTTGCACCATCGGGCCTACCACAGTTCTGCAATTGTCCCGTATTGGGCACTCCGACTTTTCCAGGTTTGTAAGTTAAAGAATTATCATGAGCAGCGACACTGGCAAAGTGGCGTTGTTTGTAGCAGCTGGTGCAGCTGTTGGAGGCGCAATTGCCTTTGGCGCAGCGTTAGGTCTGGCCACTTTTTACACACGTCGTCTAGATAAAATTAATGGTCGGACGGGACGTGAAGTGCAGACCAGGTGCGCTGAGTGAAGATGGTCCCAGCGAGAATTCGCACTGCACGTGCTTCACACAAGTCACGGCGTTATAATCCGCAGCTCGGAGCTTTCTCCGTCCTTTCAACGGTACCGTCCCAACGACTCATTTCTGGAGGTGACGCCGTCAAGGCCGTACGTGAGTCCCGACGCCAAGTGGCAATTTGATTCCTATGCCCCGCAGCTGTATGGCTGTGCCACGTGAAGACTACGTAGGCGGCTGCACTCTTTGTCCCTTCCTGTCTGAAGGCCCTCCCCACAAGCCCCGCAGGCAAACAGTTACGGATTACCCAACGGCGTTGCGACGTTTCTACCCGTGCTGGCCAAGCCGCCGGCTGCCCACGTGACGGCGCCAGCGCCACTTCAAGCGCCAGTATCGGAGCCCCAAACCGCGTCCCACAAAACTACCCATCAGAGCCACAGCTACCGGGTACGCGTTCAGAAAACTTTGTACGGAAAGATTAATGTCGCATAATTAGCTGTTGTCATTCCCATGTCCGTCCCGTCGTTTATTTCCTCTTCCGATATGCCAGTTCAGCCCCGTGCAGCTTTCTATCCTTGGGATGACACCACATGCGAATTGTTTCCCCAGGAATCACAAGATACGTAACACATATACCCATTCATCAAACATTCATACCAACATTCATACCAACATCCAGTCATCTTGGGTTGAGTCGTAGAGTTGTGCCGCAATCGGCAGGAATCCGTAGGTAACCTAGATCACGACTACGATATACCGGCGCGCCGCACGTCGAGCGAGGTAGTTAAGTGGCATTTTGTCGCCGCTGACGTTGCCTACACTGCATCATTATCCCGGTATCGGCCACCTTTGTTAACCCGGACACCCTCGGTTTATTGCAATTTACATAGCACGGAATGCAGGGGGCTGGTCAGGGAGACGGTTGGCCTCCTAGTCACCTCAACATTCCTCCCACTACGTCGCTGCGCAGCTTTGGCTGTCCCATTCGTCCTTCCCCGATGGGCAGACTTTAGTGGTAGCTCCAACCCGCATCCCGGTGGATATTCACAGCAATCGATAGTTCCCACCGCCAGCATCCTCAATTTTTGCGGTATTTTCCGCTGGGCGCAGAAATTGGCTTCTCTTCGCCTATCTATATCGCTATGCCCCCAGCATCTCCTCCAGCATTCCCCCAGCTTCTCTTCGTGCACGGTACACATTAAAAGTATGTCATATGTTTAGTTATATATATAACAACTCATCTTTTACACTTCTTGCCGTACTGTAGGAATATCCCACCACCGCGCATACGACGCCGTACGGGGTCACACCGGACGGCCCCGCGGCCCTCATGTCCGTATCTGATGCGCAGCTGGTGGAGGGCGAGTCTCCTCGGGCGCCGGGTCAACCTGTAAACAGGCGCCGCGGGGCTGGGGACGCATTCCCGGTGGGTTGAAGCTTAAGGCTTACAATAGCAACCCTGAATCATCTAATACCTACCCGCATGAAATCATCTGTAGGGCTCTCTCAATAGCGGTGGTGGCGCAGCTACCACCGGCAACAGCAGCGGGGGAGGTGCCATCGTCAGCGGCGGGCCCTGTGGACCTATCATCACGTCGTCCGGTCCTTCCATGCGCAAGCTTAGCAACAACCACATGTCACTGGGTGGAGGCGCAGCAGCCAACCACCTGATTCCGGGGTCCACCTCATCGGCGGCGGCGGCGCAGGATCGCGCTCAGAAAGCCGCCCTGGACATGATGATCGCGGCGACGGGCGGCACGGGGGGCCTGGCAACCAAGCTGGGCATGGTGCCAGCAGGAGCTGCACAAGTCGCGACAGCGTCCGGGGATAAGGTAAGGATGCGGGTGCCCCTCACAGCGCAATGCGGTCATTGGTGTTTGCGGAGGAACCGGGAAAAGCAGACGGAGCTGTGCCTTGGCCTTGTGAATATGGGTGCGGCCAACGAAAGGTTGGAAGGCGATCGAGGTTGTTGTGGAGGAGGGCAGATACGGGAAATCCGCGGAGGAGAGGAGCAGCGAAGGGCGGCAGGGTCGTTCGATGGGACTGGGTTCTTTCGTGAAGGTGTAGGAAGGCTGATGTTAGGGCTGAAGGGATGTTAGGGCAGGCTCAGGCATATATCATTCGTCCTGCCTGGGGGTCCTCAACAAGGACAAGCAGGCCGGAATGTGTCTCTTTTCACAGATTGCCACCGCGGGGCGGCTGTGGCGGCTTCAGCGGGCCTCTTTGTACTGGATTATCTTTTTCCGTATATCCCAACATCTGAAAGGACACCTGGAAGTGTTATTGATTCGCTGCCCCATTTTGATTTGGGACGTGAAGAATATGCGCCCAAGTACTCCCACAAGGTCCACTGCCCGTACATGCTTTATGTCGGCGCTGTTGCTGCTGCTCCGTTCCTCTCCCTCGGTATGATTCTTGGTTTACTTACATACAAAGCTCGTCGTCCCCTCTCTTCCCTTACTCTCTTTCCTTCTAACAGTTAATGTCTTGAACTGGATAATCATTTCGTTTTCCTTGGTTTCCACCCGATGGTTGCCGTCCGTTGTTTTCATACCCCTTCCTTCCAGTCCGGTGACCAGCAGGCCCTCAACGCTGGCGATGAGTACAGTCGGGTGATCACCCCAGAGACCGCGATTACGGACGAAGTGGAGGAAGTGTGCGGCAGCCTTGTGGAGTGTCTGGAGCTACGGAAGCATTGGCTTTACAGGCCTGCTTGTGAGAAGGGAAATCGTAGGGCTCGTGTGGTATGGGGATTGGTGCGGAAAATAACGGACCCGGGTCCGGGAATAAGGAAAAGCGCGCAAGCCCGCAAAAGATATCCTGATTACACAACGGGTCTTAATGCAGGTGTGTATGTCCGTCCGTGTAGAGTGGGAGGAAGGGAGGGAGGGGTTAGCAACCGAAGAGCTGCAGTGACGAGCAAACTGAGTCGTGCCCGCACATGTTACGTTTCCGCAAACAGCAGCAGCAGCAATAACAGCAATTGCAACAACCAACAACGAGCAACAACCAAAATTAAAAGGACCAAGCCTGGTGAAATACTAACACCGACGTTTTGTTTGTAAAAGTTTGCCGTCGTTGAGTTTTGGGGCGAACAAGTGCAGGCGGGTCAGAGTGGAGTTGCAGCAGAGTCGCTTGACGAGGATATAAAGGTGGTTATGAGGATTCCGTGGGTTGTCAGTTCTTGTTAGGATACGGCACCGGTATGTGACCGGGTCATAAGCCATGCATGCTCGCAGCCTTCTCGTGTGCATTTGAATGTTACCGGATCCGCCCGCCCGCCCAATTATACCTCGGCTGGGAAACAGTGTCCGCTGAGGCGCGGCGCCACGAGCAGGAGGCCGCGGTGCCCTCCGACATCATCCCTGACCCCTTCAAGTACGAGCCGATGCCGCAATCCGGTCATACTTTCCGTATGGTGGATGGTGTCATGGCGGTCTACGGCCCAGAGGACCGGGAGCAGCTTGACAACTTGTTCCCGGTACGTACGACTTGTTGTGAGACGAGATAGGGACTGCATAAAAAGGCCAAGCTCAGTTCCAGCGGACGTTCAAGAAAGCTGTGCGTGAAGGCCAGGAGAGAATTTGTAGGTGCCAGGCTTCACCCTGGTACCAAGCTCAGGCCGTTGGATGAGTTGAAATGCAGCACGGCGACTTGACTTATTGACATGATGTGCTTTTTCAAGAACCGTTCGAGCTTATGGCTTCGCCCGTACGTCCATCTGCCGCTATCTTTGCGACGCCCCATGCGCCCCTGCCCCTCCATCTGCAATTCTGCTTACACAGCCACCTGTCTTCTACTCATCTCCGTGCGTCGGTGTGTCCGTCCGTCTATGCACCCTGCCTGCAGGTGCCAGGTACAGCATCCGAGTTCTTCACGGATATGCACCGCATCCTGCGGTACGGCTCATCGGTGAGAAGCCCGAGTATGTGTTGGCTTGTCTTTCCCGCACATGCCTTCTCCTTGTACGGCCCTCGAGGGTTAATAATGATGCGTGTATGCTCATCAGCATCGTTCTTCGCTTCCACATCGCACAGTCATATTGTTTCAGCAGCCAGTTTTAACGTAACTTCTACCACCACTGCCACGACGACCCGCACACCACCACCACACCGCCACGACCCCCATCACCACTGCCACTGCTACTTCCACAGCCACCGCCATTGCTGCAGCCGTCGCCACTGTATCCACAACCATCAACTCTTCTCAGGCTCCCATACCCATCGCCTCCCTCACCGTCACCCGCTGGCAAGACCCGTTTCATGCAGGAGACATTCAGCCCCTACCCGCCTTTGCAGTGCTCTTAAAACCGGTCAGCTTGCTTGAGTCCGCTTGGCTTGCTGCACGCTGCAATTCTCCGCAGGGTCCGGTCAAGTCGTTTTGCCACCACCGTCTCATCCTGCTGGAGCAGAAATTTAACCTGCACGTGATGTTGAACAGCGACAAGGAGTTTCGGGCGCAGAAGGCAGCGCCGCACCGCGATTTCTACAACGTGCGCAAGGTGGTTGGGTCATTCGTCTGACTGGGTCTCTGTTGACTGGGTCTGACCTAGGATGCAGGGTTGTCAAGGACTTTGTGATGGCCTTGCACAGGATAGGTTGCTGGGGCTGTTCTGTGTGGCAGTGGTTGTGGTCGAGTCACCAGCCCCATGTTTTACTGGACTTAATATCAGAGATCTGGAGGGTTGGAGGACATTCCTTGCAACATAACATGGCATTTTGGAGCATTTGAAAGTGCTCGACTGCACTTCAGCCATCTACTGCCCAGACGAAAGTTCCGCTGGAGGGAGGCGACCCCGCTGCCGTGGTACCTTCGGCGTCAGTCTACAAACAATACCGCCTTCCGTTCGCCTGCTTCGATGCGACACTTCCCCACCGCATTCAGTTGGCTTGCTACTAGGTATTTGGTTTTGTTCCTCGTAAGAGGTTCTTCTGTATCAATCTGTTCTCAGCTGGTTGAAGTCATATCCGCATGCCTGACTAAGGCAACCTTTCCTCTGCTGCCTAACACCGTGATTTCCAGGTGGACACCCACATCCATCACAGCGCGTGCATGCACCAAAAACATTTGCTGCGATTTATCAAGTCTAAGCTGCGGAAGGTAATATCTTAAATTTGTGGCTTTGTTGTCTGCGGAAATGAATCACCTTGAGGATGTGTGGAAGACTTTAGGTCTAAAGACGGTCTGGAGACTGGTAGGGGGTGGTATTGTCCGCCTTGCCGGCAGTTATGGCGGTCGTTCCAAGTGATGTCCATCCAGCCGTAAGCTCCTGAGCCAGTAGCAGGGTGTACGGCACCTCACTGTACTGTACTGCAACATGTGCTCTACTACACTGCCTTTGCCAACGCGCTGTTGACTGCCGATTCCAATTATGGGCAGCTGGGCCGCATGGAGCTACGTTCCAGAACGTCCGATGCACGAATGCATTCGCGTCCCTCTGTCTGCTGTTCGTGCTTTGTTGGCTAGATGTTGGTTCGGTGTTGGTGGCTAAATTGCTAACACCTTTTCAGGAGCCGGACGAGGTGGTCATCTTTCGTGATGGCAAGTATCTGACGTTGCAGGAAGTCTTTGAGAGCCTCAAGCTGACTGGTTAGTACGGCGGGGGGGTACGGCGGGTGATTTCCTTTGTCAGGGGCCACGCATAAAATGCTGCGCGGGGCTGGGAGCAAAAAGGGGGACTTTCCATCCTGTTAGCCAAACCCTGGGCTCACGATTTTTCGCTATAGTCTCGAGTCTGCTTCCCCAGGTTCACCTATTTTGATGGTTACGGAGGTTGCAAACACATGTTAAACTGTAGACTTCTTCGTCTAATAAAGAACGCTCATTGTGGTTTAGGTCTCCGTAAAAAGCTGTACCATACATAAGTGAAAGCTCTTCGGTCCTAGTGATGTTGTGCAAAACATGTTCTGATTTCCTTCTACAAACTAGTGTATGTTTTGGTTTTCTCTCTATACATTTAGATAGATAGTTATAGATAGATATAAATATAAATATACACACGCTTTATGAGATCGTGGATGGGAAACTTGTTTGGACAGGCTAGCTAGCTTACTTGTGTGTTCCATGTTACGCGTGTCTTTTGTTATTCGTCTCACACTGTCCGGATGGTCCAAGAAGGCCCGCCGGTGCTGCTCATCCCTTTGGCGCTTCTTACTGTGCTTGTTTAGGATACGACCTAAATGTGGACACGCTGGACATGCACGCCGACAAGAACACGTTCCACCGCTTCGATAAGTTCAACCTCAAGTATAACCCCTGCGGCCAGTCGAGGCTGCGAGAGATCTTTATTAAGCAGGCACGTCGGACCGTGTTGGTTTGATTTTAAATACTACAAACTTTGCTGATTTTTTCCACAACACCCCCTCGGACGGAACACCGTTATCGTCCGCCTTCACTCAGCGCACACCCATCGCGGTTCTGAACTCGGCGAATTTCTTGTCACCTAGTGGCTTCGTCATCACGTCTGCCACCATGCTCTCTGTAGGACAGTAATCAAACTTGACCTCGCCGCGCTCAGCTCGCTCCCTAACAAAGTGGTGAGCCACATCAATATGCCTTGACCGTTCCAAAGAAACCGGATTCTTGATCAGGCTCAGCGCACCCTGGTTGTTATCCCAGATGCGCACACACTCCTGCTCCATTCCCAAATCATACAGGAGCTTGTGAATCCACAGCGCCTCATGTGTGGTGAACGCCGCAGCCATGTATTCCGCCTCCACGGACGACGTTGCAACAGTTGGCTGCAATCGGCTCTTCCAGCTGATTGCTGTACCATTCATTAGAAAGATGAACCCGTGGTGGATCGACGCCTATCACGGTCCTTGGCCCAATCTGCATCAGTTTAGTTGTTGAGGGCTATCCTGATGCAGATTGGGCCAAGGACCGTGATAGGCGTCGATCCACCACGGGTTCATCTTTCTAATGAATGGTACAGCAATCAGCTGGAAGAGCCGATTGCAGCCAACTGTTGCAACGTCGTCCGTGGAGGCGGAATACATGGCTGCGGCGTTCACCACACATGAGGCGCTGTGGATTCACAAGCTCCTGTATGATTTGGGAATGGAGCAGGAGTGTGTGCGCATCTGGGATAACAACCAGGGTGCGCTGAGCCTGATCAAGAATCCGGTTTCTTTGGAACGGTCAAGGCATATTGATGTGGCTCACCACTTTGTTAGGGAGCGAGCTGAGCGCGGCGAGGTCAAGTTTGATTACTGTCCTACAGAGAGCATGGTGGCAGACGTGATGACGAAGCCACTAGGTGACAAGAAATTCGCCGGGTTCAGAACCGCGATGGGTGTGCGCTGAGTGAAGGCGGACGATAACGGTGTTCCGTCCGAGGGGGTGTGTTGAACATCGGTCGGAACAATAGTGGAGACCATGCGTGATAAACAGGACAAATGCGAGTACGGCATTGGTACGAATGTCTATTCTCCCTGTTATGTGGAGTCAGTGCGATATGCTAAGACTTGAGCACTTATGTAACAAACTACGGAGTTGCTTCCCTGTCCGACTGCGTGTCGCAACTGATTAGAAATTAGACTTTTCCTAGTTCATTTATGCACGAAAATGATAAATGAAGTTGGTGGGATCCGCATCCTCTAATTCCGCCTTGTCGCTTTTGGACGCTCAGGACAACCTGATCCACGGCCGCTTCCTGGCGGAGCTGACCAAGGAGGTGTTCTCCGACCTGGAGAGCTCCAAGTACCAGCACGCTGAGATGCGTGTCTCCATCTACGGACGCAAGGCCATGGAATGGGACATCCTGGCTGCGTGGGTGGTGGGGTTCCAGCTACACTCGGACAATAACGTCTGGTTGATCCAGGTGAGTGGCAGGAGGATAAGGGGTGAGGGGTCAGGCCTCACGAGCAGGTGGTAATGATGACGTACTGTTAGGGGAGTGCAAAGAGGAGACACCCACGGTCGGAGAAAAGACTTTCACGCAGGAGAAGGGTGTTGAGCTACTACTAGGTCCCGTCGTATGGCCCCAGTCATTTCCCGAGACGTTTCCGACGTCTCTTCGTTCTGGTCTCTTCCGTCGCTTTCAGAGCCACTCTCCGCTAAACGATTCCGTTCCTGCTCCCCGTTCATCCCTGACCCGCGGCGTCGCTGGGTCCCGGATATCCGCGTTTGGGTCCCAATGCCGGTCCTGGTTCCGCACGCAGATCCCGCGGCTGTACAATGTGTACAAGGAGACCGGCGTTATTGAAAATTTCCAGCAGATGCTAGACAACATCTTCGAACCGTTATTCGAGGTGACCGCGGATCCCTCCACGCATCCACAGCTGCACGTGCTGCTCAGCATGGTGGGTGAAGGCGTAGGATATTGGGGGCGTGCAGCTTTCCTTGGTGGCAAGAGGCTGCTGCGTTGACGCCTTGTGGAGTGGGTTTCCGGATAGGAAGCGTCCTGGCGTGGCGGCCTTCAGGCTGATTCTGTGAAGTGCCAACTGGCGTGATCGATGCCAAGGTTGTTGCGCTGATAGCAAACGCAGTGCATTGATGCTAGGGCTGGTGCATTGACAACGACAGCAACAACTTATGGACACAGATTTACTGGTCTCATCTGCGAGACGTCGATTCAGGACCCACCAATCTCCTTTTGCCATGGGCCCAAGGCATGAAGCCGTGACCCGCTGCCAAAGGGCACTTGTAGGGAGTAGACTTCCACCGTTGAAAGCCTTGTTTTGATGGTCCAAGCTGAGCGCTTGTCGCTGCAGATTGTTGGGTTCGACATGGTGGATGACGAGTCCAAGCCCGAGCGCCGCCCTACCAAGCACACGGAGCCGCCAGAGCGCTGGAACACCAAGCACAACTGCGCATATGCGTATTACGCCTACTACATTTACGCGAACCTGTGAGCACCTTACCAGGGTACTTGAGATTCTGAGGTCTAATGAATAACAAAAGTCATCGACGGCGCCCCCAAATGCCACAGTCCTCTTCCGCGTCGCAGAACTATGACCACCATTCTATCTATCACCACCATTCCAGATCCTGTGTCCTCTCGATGGGCCCCTATTCCTTTCACGACTGCGCATGTTTTTTGTTTGTTATAATCTACCTTCTTATCTCGGAAATTAGGTTTTTCCATTTTGTTTCAAGAGATCCCTCCCTATTTTAAAAACCAAACTACCCAAAATTTCCGCGTATGGATTCGGGAACGGTGCCTTGACTCCCAAAATCCAAAATGTCGGTACCTCCTCGTAGCCCTCAGCGTTGTAACCCCGCTCGCACATCGTGTTCTTAGTCTTCTAAGTTCAACCCCTTCCCTACGCCGCGTGTGGTTTTAAAATCCCTACCACGTTTGTCCCTACCAGTTACGCGCTGAACAAGTTCCGCGAGTCCCGGGGCCTGAACACGTTCTCCTTCCGGCCCCACTCGGGCGAGGCGGGCGACGTGGATCACCTCGTGGCGGCGTTCATGTTGTGTGAGAACATCGCCCACGGAATCAACCTGCGCAAGAGCCCCTGCCTGCAATACCTGTGGGTCCTATGGATCCCTACCATTCATTATCACCGGGCATGGGGTCCTTATTCAAACGTAGGATGTTACTGACACTGGGATTTTTGCATATGTTTTTTGTGCATCTGTATAAATGAATGCCATATATGTGTTAAAAGGTCCGAAACAACACGATGGCACGGTACGTATCTGATCTTTTATGTTAATGAATGGTTCAATATTGATATTCACACTTGAAAGTCGGCCGTACCTTCCCCGTACCTATGGCAGACTAAACCATTTAGAGGCTAACGATGCAGGCGTGTCTCCCCACATTCATGCTTGCTCGGTACCATCTTAGTACATCTTCTTACCCATTTGCTCCGACCCTTGGGCTTCTACCTCTCCTCCATTTTCCTGATAACATCCTTTGCCCCTTCTGCCATGTGCCGCTTCCCTGCCACGGTCCTGCAATCTAGATATTGTTATGCTGAATTGAATGATATTGGCTACTATTCACTCACTGTGTTGTTCCCCTGCTCCCATCTGCTCCCAATTGCTTGCACAGCTATTACCTGGCACAGATCGGGCTATGTATGAGTCCGTTGTCCAACAACTCGCTGTTCCTGGACTACCACCGCAACCCCTTCCCTATCTTCTTCGCGCGGGGGCTGTCGGTGTCGCTGTCCACGGACGACCCGGTCATGATCCACCTCACGAAAGAGCCGCTGGTGGAGGAGTACAGTATCGCAGCGCAGGTGTGCACGCATATATGAACTGAACAGAAAGAACGAAAAAACGGAAGGAGGGCCTGTGATGTGGTGGTCTATGCGCGCCAGGGTATGTGTGTGTATGTGTGCAGCGTTGTGTGTGTGGACAGGTGGGGGGTAATCTGGGCAGGGGAAAATATGTAGTAAGCTATTGGATATATGCAGGAAAGGGTTATCGGAGTGAGAGCGAAGTAAGGGAGAAAGGATGGTGGAAGGTTGGTATGGCGGATCGTGAAAGAACGTGTTGAGATGAGCGATCCGTGTATAAGAGGATCGGAAGGAGGAAAGAAGTAATACCGCCCAGGGCGGGACGCTTTTCTTTTTAACAATACGTGCGGCGTTTCCTGGAGACGACGCCGTAAGTGCCTCGCATGGGCATTGAACATGGTGCGCGCAGGGGTTGTGTGGATATGTTCATCAGCCGCTGTCTCTGGACAGTGATATCGATGGTTTATGCCGGGGATGCTGAGCACTCTGTTTTGGTTATCGTCATGTTGGTAATCTACTGCTCCAACCTTATTCTTCTTCCGCCCTGTGCGGCCCGACCTCTTTTCCTCGGTTTCCTCAAATGTATGACGGCCATCGCGACGTCCTACCCTCAGGTATTCAAAATGAGCAGCGCTGATCTATGTGAGATCGCACGCAATGGCGTGCTTCATTCCGGCTTCCCGCACGCTTGTAAGAAGCACTGGGTGGCGGAGGAGTACTGGCGGCCAGGGCCCGAGGGCAATGACATCCATAAAACCAACGTGCCCAATCTGCGGCTGCGGTTCCGGTGAGAAATCGCATATGGGTCGGGGGAGTAAGGGAACGGCCGCCAGGGTGGTAGTAGTCATCGGCCGTGGTGGCAGCCGGGGCGTTGGAAGACTGCTGTGCTATGGGTCACAGAGAACCCCCATGGGCACTGCGCAGTTGCTGACAAAAACTCTGTGCGGGAGTGAAAATGATGAGGGAGTGAAAATGACTCCGTATGGGTGAATGGAGGTAGTTAGTCGGTCCCATGACTGAACAGCTGAGTCCATGACATGGCGGCCTGCAGCGAGAAGGGGCTTTTACACATGCTACCCTTCTCCCAATGTGATCAATATGAAACACACTTTATGGAGAAAACTCTAACAACTGCCACTCTCAGGCATGAGACCTACTGCGATGAGATGCGCCTGGTACTCCACGGCGCTGTGGCGCATCAAGCGCGCAAAGCCGCCATTATGGCGGCCATCCGAAACGACTGAAGAGCTTTGGGCTTTGGACTACGGCATGGCAGGCGACGGAGTTGTATGTGAGGATAAAATGGCGCCCTGGCATGGCCCCCGTCCAGTGGCCAGCAGGGGATCCCGGACGGACCCATGGGGGATCGTGAGGATCCCTGCTCTAGGCCAGGGCAGGGATTTCTGCTCAGGGAGTAAGTTGTGGCCCATGGATTGTCTTTGATGCCTGTCAGTTGGACCTGGACGAATCCGGGAGTCAGTATCGACCCTGGGCTGGATTGGTGCTTGGGAGGCCCCGGGCACAGTGAGACGAGCAGGCGGCGTATAGAAATGCACGCAGGGTAAACAGCCTGCCGATGTCTGCGCGAACGAAGGCGGATAATCGATAATTAAGGCGGCGTCATATCAATATGCCAATGGGAGGCCAGTGGGCCCAGCGGGGGGTCGGGAGAAGCTGGCCGTTGCAGATAAACACGTGAGCGGATCGGGCAAAAGCCCACGCAACGATGGGTGTGATGACTGAAATGGCTGGGCTGACTGTGGAAAGATGAGATGACACTGTTCATCGGAAAGCAGGTGGGGGGAAGACCAAACGCCCACCTGCTCCAGTAATCGGACTCCTGTTGTTGCTGTGGCAGTGGGGGGGTTGTCGGAGCTGTATTAGGATCGCCTACCCTGCGCCGGATAATCGGCTGCTTTTTCTTCTCGGGACGTTCCATCGAAAAACTATTTTTCGTCGCTTTCAGCGGCCGGGGACGAGCGAAGCATAGGAAGACGTTGAAGAATGGCGCTGGAGCGGGATGGACTGTCAGGATCCTTGTAATGAAGTTAGTTTGTAGGGTGGGAATATTATGAGGGATTGAGCTGCATCTTGGGTTATGTGTGCCCTGGTGTCTGCTTTTGTGTGTGCACGTGCGTGTTTGCCCATAGGAACCCCTCAACAACGAAACCGGATATTTTCGGAGTACGTGGTACCTCATATAGTAGGTAATGCTGGCCTTTTGCGGCCTGACATATGAGGAAGAATTGAATTGCATGTCAGCTTGTCTTGATTAGGAAGTTAGGGCTTATGAGAAGAGGCGCGCTTGAAGCGGCAGGAGTACTTATGGATGAACGCATAAAGACTGAGCATGGAATCTTAGGGTTTGCGGCTTTGGGCCGAACTCTGTGGCAGTTGCCCAGTGTCTCGATCGCGATCTGCCTTGCAATCGGTTGCACCAGGCTGCCATATCGCGGATAGGGTACGGAGGGCAAGCGCAGGTGGAGGGATTGGGCTGGAGTTTTGCTATCGCAACTTGCAGTGCGCGGTTTAGCATGCAGCCGCATGCTAAACCTTATGTTGCGGTAATATGTTTGCATATCTCCGGAACAAAGTTTTTGGAGTGTCCTTCTAGCGGCGAGGACACGGCATTTGTGGCTGTCACATTCTTTCGTTTTTGAAAAATATATTATTACGTTAGAGCGGAAGGCCGAACGCAGGGTACTCTCGCTTGCCATTTCTGTCTGGAAGGCGACAGGTACAACCGTGTAAGATAGGCTAATGGGAAAAGGTAATGGTTATCACGTTTAGTTGCATGTTTCCAAGGCCCTTTCGGTTTGGGGAAGGACGGACAGCGTTTCTTTTTTCGGACGCATTTCCGGCTCAGTTTGCATATTAGGTAAGTGGAATTGTAGCAGTAGGCTCCCGTCTTCTGTGCTACCCACTATCTGTACGAGCGATGGGCCGAGCGGACAGTACTCGGTTATTTTGCTTCTTCGGCCTAATCATCTGCCATCAGAAGGCCCTATCAGACTCAACCACCGGCATTGAAGGCCTCGCGTTTATTGGCTCTCTCCATTACGGATTAGATCAAGGATGGGGCAGGTCCTTGGTCCCTGGTCGATTGGTTTACAGTTACGAGCTTGTTTGACGGGGTCCCTCTGGGACCTGCTATCCAGGTCGGAAAGCTGGAACAACCTCAACACTGCAGCGAAACCCATGCGTTCCTGCCTCCGATTGATCCTCGGCCACCGGTATGCCATTTGGTCTTGTGTCCGCTGCACCGGGTGAAACGGCTACATGGCAGCGCATACGGCGGATGGATTGGGGGACGCCAGTGGGGATTCGGAAGTTCAGCCGGGGGAGTATTTCGTGTGTGTGAGGCATTTGTTTTAAAGATGCCTTCCATCCATTGCAATACGTTGCCACAACAAGATATGCTAGATGAGGAAAGCGAGGCCCAATACCTACGCGCTTTGTTTGAAAATACTCCACCAAGCGGAGGGAGAAGTGGATTGTGCGCCCTTGGTTGTGAAGGTTTATGAGATCAAACGGCAAACATAGAAGATCAACAGGATATCATTTAAGAACTGAAATTTTGTTAAAAGTCGACCACGGTGGGACTCGAACCCACAATCCCCGCCTGCACCCAGATTCACCGGAGGGCGATGCCCTATCCATTGGGCCACGCGGCCAAGGCATGCACATGTCATGCAGGTAAACAGTATATATATGTTAAATATCACTCTGGTCTGGTTGCATACTTCTTACAACGGAGTGTCTTACAACGGTGCACCTGACCGAGGTGACCTCCTTGCTGAAGGCCAGGGACATCTCCTTTCCTCCTGACAATTGCGTTACGGTTTGCAGCCTGGGACATAACTTATCATCATACTTTATTCGATCATTGACGGGTTCCGCGATGCCCATTTTGCACTATGCTCTTTGCATTTCGACAATCCCAAAAGCCCTATCCAATATACAAACTGCTGTAACTAAGGTTACGGCAACAAATAGGGTACCGGTAAGCGGCAACGATGCGTCAAGATAACAACATGACCCCGACATGCCCGATTGCAATATTTTCCAAAGTACATGCCTTCCAAAGGATAATGCAATTATATGATGCACCTAGCAGCTAAACCAAGGGTTGGTGATCTTGTGCGACAGAGATGGACACAACATGGCCTGTTTCACTACAAACATTGATTTCTTATGCTAAGCATTCAACGATGTCCGATGCGACCCTGAGGGTATGAAAATTGAGTGCGTTTGGCGTCTATTGCATTGTAATCTTCAAGGCGATGATAACTATTTCGTGTCGGAATTATTTGGTAACATGATGGAACTGTGATTTGCTATGATCGAAGAACAAGTTGTTGCATGTGGGTTGCGTCTGGTACGGGCATATGGGGATGATGGGCCTTAGACCCTTATATGAGGCTGTCACATTCGGGGTAGACATCATCTCTTCACCAGGTAGCTTAGGCTCAGGTGCCAATAATACATCGATTATTTGGATTTATAGCGCGCTATTTTGCAATAGAACAATTTCCAACAAGGCAGAAGAATGTTACCTGTCCTACACCGACCCGCTTCCTCCATGTTTGGAGAACGAAATGTATTAAGTCAACCTACATCTCCTAACAGTACTTTGCGTACGGAGCCATCGGCGCAAGCTCCCAAGCGTTCTGGCTTGGGAACTGGTGTGCTATCTGGGCCTCCATCAACCGCGCACTCACAGACCTCGCTGACAGGACTTTCACAGTTTCAAATCTCGCACGAAAAGCAAGTGGAGATTATGTTGCGCCGAGGGTTGTGTCTTCGAAGGCAATGACTCTGACAATCATCTATTTGCTCGTGCGCGTGCAGTACTCTGCGGAAGAACCGTAATCATTTTATCGGCCAAACAGAACAATTTAGCATTGACTACCACGCCGCCCACGACAAATCACTCGCTGAGCTGCCTGTTTTGCAGGAGCAGCACCAACTCGAGGTACGCTTGAAACCTCGGCCTGACAACAGCTCTCAATGAATTGTACCCCACCGTTTTAGATGGTGGAACCTAGGGCACACCCCTTGCCGGGGGGGCCCAAACACATACCTGCTTGCTCCCGTTCACCACAGCTGCATGCGGTATAAGGATCTGATAGCGTTATAATGCGCGCTGTGGGTTCACGGCAAGGAACCAACATGCGTCACCTGATTGCTCCCGTCGCGACTCCTTATCCCGGGCAGGTTGAAGAGTATCAGAACGCCCTCGAGGAAATGGTTTCCCGCCACGTTGCGCGCATCGCGCAGGTAGGCATTGGGTGATTTAACCCCGATTAGAAAGGAGCCTGGATGTATGCCGCAACCCATGTTGGTGAACCTAGCCTTCACGGATTAATGTAATGGAAGGCGTCACAGTGCCATCACCGCCGACCCCCTTGTCGCTGTCCCATGGCGCACAGAACTTTAGGACGTCGTGAAAGTTTTAGCCTTTGGGCTCGTTCTTGTGAGTCTTCACTTCAACTGAGATCCGCCTTTACATTGTTTGGTAATACTGATAACGTCATAAAAAAATAAAAAGTAACAAATTAAAGGCAAAGCACTTAAACTGGTCAACTGCGTTATATTTTGTTGGTTATCTATCTATCTATCTATCTATCTATCTATCTATCTATCTATCTATCTATCTATCTATCTATCTATCTATCTATCTATCTATCTATCTATGTATCTATCTATCTAATGTAGTCTAAAGAGTTATAGAGGTTTGGGAACCTCTGTCCCCGGAGGACCACCCGACCTCCCCACCTACATCTACACCTACACTCGGAACCCACGTTCACACCCACATGCCCACCCGTTCATCTGCAGCTCCGACAGGATTATTCGCTAATGGTCAAGGAGGCCAGCCGGCGACACATGGAGCTGCAGCAGCGGCGCTTCGCGGGCGCCAAAGTGGAGGTGCCGCAACCTGCAGCGCTGCAGCCGCCGTCACTGCCGCCGCTGTCACCGCCCGTGCCCTCCATCTCCATCGTGCCATCGTTCCCACTGCCCGGAAAGTCTGGCGCCGCCGCCGCCGCCGCGGCTAGTGCCGCCGCCGCAGCTGCGGCGGCACAGGAGCAGGCCCAGAGCCACTCCCTTGGCCATGTGCATCCCAACGCGTACCTGAAGACCCTGGACAACGGTGCCGCGTCGGCCATGGCCACCTACAGCACTCGTCCGCCAGCCACGCCTAACGGTATTTCAACCTTGACGCTTGCAAGCACGGCGCCGCCGCCGGGACGTGTCACGACGCCACCTGATCCCAACGCTCGCGGCTCGGACTTCCACCGCCTGGAGACCATGCACGAAAAGTACATGAGCCGAACGCGTTCTCTGCACGAGCAGGGCCTGGCGTCCCGCATTAACGAGGTCGCCTCTTGGGCGCAGACCTTCGCCGCCTGCATGGGCGCCCTGGCGCAGCACCAGTCCAGCTCCCTGGCCCACCTGGCCTCGTGCGTGGAGGAGGCGGAGGCTTGGCACTCCCAGCAGCGCTCCGCCCTCAGCAACGCGCACGATGAGATCATGGCGGAGGCGGAGCGCCTGGGGCGCCAATTAGAGGTCCAACAGAACTCCGCCGCGTCGAAGCTATCCGGCCTGTTGGCGTCCTTCCTGGAGCGCGTGCTGCCTTCCGGAGAGGTGGGTCTTGCGGAGGCACAGGCGGCTTACACCCGTTCTGCGGCAAACCTACGCAACGAGCACATCGCGGCGCTGGAGGCGACGGAGAGCGCGCTGCGCGCGCTTGTCCCCCGCCACTCGGCCATGCGGCAGCATATGGCGGCGGCCTACTCTGCGGGTTTGGCTGCGCACGAGGCGGCCATGGCGGCTGCAGGTGGGCACTATGATTCTCGCGGCATTCCTGAGCTACGGCGGCAGTATGAGGAGGCGGAAGCACGGCACCGCGACGCGCTGGCAGCTATTCGGGCGGATCACCTAAAGGGCCTGGCAGCGTCCCGGGAAGGCTGGATGGGCGAGGCGGCGGCGTTGCTGGAGGAGTACCGGGCACGTATGCAGGAGCTCAAGTCGCAATTTGTGCTGACGTATGAGGTAAGCTTGCCGATCTTTCAGGGCCGAGGAGCAGTGGAGGGGCGACGAGGAGTAAGGCGGGATGAGGAGGAGGAGGAGGAGGAAGGGATTCTATCAGTGCGGGGGAGGTCATCCTGGGCTGTGCATGTGACATACAGGAGTCTTGGCTCCAACGGGATCAAGTGTACAAGGCAGGGGGGACAAAATGGTGGAGGTTGTCCTGGTTGCCATAAGTTGATGTCGTGCTTCTCAAGTTATCACCATACGCGTGTGGGCGGCGTCTCCCTACCTGTCTACCTGTCTACCTGTCTACCTCTCCTCGGCTCCGCTTATCTCGTGGATCCATTGTCTCGTCCTCATTTCCTCCACCACACCCTGGCCATAAACTGCTGTAGAGAAGGAGTGAGCCTGCATGTCTGTCCATCTGTCCCTCACTGACGGTCTGACATCCGGATCCAAACGGTGACCGGTGTTTTGTGCTGTATTGCAGGTTGACGTTACCGAAGTGTAAGAAACCGGCTTCGCGACTCCTGGACCCTTTCTGTGGCCGAAGAAATGCCACGTAGCCGACGGAGCCGGGATTGGAGCCACCACTGAGCCGCAGAGGGCGCGGGCGCGGCTCACCGTTTGGAAGGGCTGGGACCGGGTTTCGACCCAAAGGGCCGATGTGCAGCTTTTGCAGCTGTGCAGGAGCAGGAGCAGGTTAAGCAACAGACGCAGGAGCAGGTTAATTTTCACGTGTGAAGTGTGTTGTCTTTGTGAACGCGCGTGTGTGCATATGTGTGCTTTTCCGATATATCCGTGTGGAACATCCTCGTGTGCCTGTCTGTGCGTCTATGTCTGCGTCTATGCGTCTGTGTCTGTGTGATATGTACGACGACCCCAGTGCGCGTATTGGGGCTTTGGCCCGTCATAGCAGCGGGGATATGCTTATTAGGGACAACTCCAAAAGAGTAAAATGTTTCCCAGACGGGACCGGGAAGCTTGTTCGCACGGCTGCTAAAGTCACAGAGCTGTGTAACGCTGTGGAAAAACGAGTAGCGGGACCTTTTGGGCGTTCTCTTAGGAAGACGTCAATTCGATCCGAGCAAACTCGGCATGTGAGCTCGAATGGTGCTAAAAGGGTCGTTCGAGGACTATTACTGCGCGATTGAAGGCTCCGGAACCAGGTATACGGGATATACGGAATATAGCCGGCCGGGCCACTGAGATGTAGCTGAGAACCTCAGATGCTTGCGTTTAGGGTATACCCTTGCTGTGGCCTGCGACTTGGACTACTCCGTGGTAAAGGGAGGGGTCTCGTTTCAGTGAAGCACAGCGCAGCACAGCACAGCGTGGCTAAACCGCGTGCCGGAGACTAAAACGTCGAAGATGTTACGGTTGGAGATGTCTTCGTTGCGGCGATGGGGGACTAGGACGCGTCTTTTTATAGAGTATTACCCGAACCCTTCTCCGCGGGCCCGCGCCTTCTCCTCTTGGGGCATATGCGCGTGTACCCGTAATGTGCGAACTCGGATTCCGGTCTGCTCGCACCCTTTGTCAGCACAATGTCTTCCAGTCGCATCTGGGTACGCGATGGGATATGATGGAGATGTACAGAGCTCTGAAACAGAAACGGAGCCAGGAAGGGCGGAGAGCGGAAGGCAGGGGATGAGATTTAGCCGGACTCAACTGGCCCCGTGGACTCGCGCGGAATCTTGCCGCACCAGCTGTTGCCGCCGTTGTGCACAGTGCACATGCCAGCATGCCCCAATGGTGCTGGTAGCTGTTGTCTAGTGCTGCTAGCCAGTTGCTGATCTGGGGAAGGTAATGGTCACGGCCGAGACAGGACAGAATTGTCATGATGATCACTGTGTGTTAGTTCAAACCCTTAAGTGTCTATACGGTGCATTCTGGATGGTTGCTGGTGCGCGTGTGTCTCTTTCATTTGCACTTCATATCATACACTAAGTTGTGAACAGCTCAGAATGCTGCCGCCTTTACACCGCTACTGCGTAATAAATCCAGCCTGTTTAGGGTTTTAGGGTTTGCCCCAATGTTGTCCTACCCCAGGGCGACGCAGTGATGTCGATGCGGCGGCGAAGCATTCCTTGCACGCCCAGGGCCGTCCCGACGCGTGCGAGGAAGCAGCTTACGAAGCGACCGTCACATGGACGTCCTGAATATGGCAGGTGGCGTTGAATGTAAGGACTTTACAGTTTGTATCCTAGTTAGGTAGGTGCTAGTCCGCTGTGGTTATTCAGCAGGGGCACGGCAGGCGACATAACACGCATGTGACTATCAGGGGGATGGCCCACTGGGTTCGGGTGTGATGTCCAAAATTCTGCCGCAAGTGGATTGGCGTGTGTGCAAAGGCTGGGGCCAGATGGGATCAGATGGGATGGGAATGGCTGCTTTGATCAGCGGCGTGGAACGGTGGGCTGGCGGACAGGCGTTTCCTCCCCCAGCTGGCCTCGCCAGAAGAATGCCTGCCCCAAGTGCCATACTTTTTCTTGGCGTTGTGCGGGCGACTCCTGGCAACAGCCCCGTCACCGGGAACATGGGTTAGTGCGCAAGGTGTTAAAAACTTCAGATGCGTCCTTCCAATGATACGGGTCCAACAAGCGCTGATATGGTATTTTACTGTATTACCAGGTGCCAGCAGTGCTGATGGCAGCTTGTCCGCGCCGTGCTAGCTGCTGGTGGTTGTATAATGGCGGGGTATCATTCGTAACGATAGAGGTAGTGTTTGCGGCGTAGTGTACGGCAATGCATATAACGCCACCAGTATTGTTTGTCATCAGGGAGCGCTGTTATGCGTGTGTCGTTGACCCGAACTGCGTTATTGAGAAGTATGACAGCAGCTGTGTGTTGTGCTTACGAACCTGAACGGTCTCTTGCTGCCCACTATGACGTGAGGACAACCAATACGACGTTGAATAACGCTATATATGAATATATATCAGGAAGACATATGCGAAAACTGTTTCGCATCAAATTCGTGTCACATGATCAAATTGACGCATCTCGTGATGTCGACATCCGACCTAGGTGTGCCTAGTACCATTCAAATGTTGCAGTGCTGGGTGTGCCGCCCCGACACTGCCACGCAGAGCCCCAGTCAAGCAGGGTATGGAATCCGTATCTCCATCCACGTCGCCGCTGCGTTGAGCACGCAGATAAGGAATGCTTAACGTTAGACCGGGTTGTGCAATCTACAAAATAATCTGCAACCTGTGCCTCAAAAATGCATAACGGCTATTATATGCAACAGTCATGCGACAGCTGGTGCGATGTGCTCCCGGGTTTCAGCGCCCATCCGTCGACTGCCCTGCGTCAACTTCTATGGCATCTAGTGAGCATGCATACACCCACACCCACAAACACATATATAAGCATCCATGCACCAGGATTCACTGCCTTTTTTCTGCAGGACCATTGGCGATGACAGGGGGCGAGAGGACGCGGAGTCCATTATCCGAGATTCAGAACTCCACCCGGCCTTAGGTTCGCCCCCACCGATCATCTCCATGTGGATAAGATGTCATGATATAGCATGCTTCCAAGCATACTTTGTGCTAAGGGCGCCTATTGTACGAACGAATGTCATGTCACCCGTCTCTGCAGCCCCCCCCAGACGCTGCTCGGCGATAAGGTCCGGTAGGCAGGTACCCGAGGGGATGTGGTCACATTTGGTTCTGTGCATTTCCACTCCTCCCGCACAGTGAAACCCCTATACCCCTCACCGGCTAGGCAGGCCAAAACCCGCCAAGCAGCACACATTCAATCATACATCGCATATACTTAGGGTCCATCAGCTATCGCTAAAGTCGTGTCATCCACACGCATGTCTATCGTGTATCCTCACAGCACCATGTCCTGGGTTCCTAGCTTCCATTTCGCTACGGGATATAAGAACGATGATCGCAATGAAATGAACGGCACAGCCACAGATGAGTGCTGCCTGTCAAGAAAGGACGATGCGGAAGAACGTGCGTGAGCACCGGGACACACCTCTCCTTCCAGACGGCACGCCACGATCTCTCTTTGCAGGCACCCCACGAGGCATATGGAAGACTCGTGTGGAATTGGCCCGGCTCTATATAGTGATGTTTACTGCATGCAGTTTTAAGGCAAACATAACGCTCCATAGTCGCCCCTCCGTTGGGTGGATTCTCTCTTTCCCTTGACACCGAGATGAGAATCCGGACCGCAAAGATCCCTCTTCCTGCCACGGACTCCACACACCTGAAGATGGACGCCAATTAACAGGTGCAACATAAGTACGAGCAGTATTACGATGATAAGATACGCCTGCATACACACACACACACGGGTCTTAACTCTCTGACAGGAAAGAGAGTTCAGCCGCCCGTTCCCCACTAACCGCGTTGACAGACAGACAGACAGACTGACTGACTGACAGGTAGGCAGATAGGCAGGCAGATACACAGGCATGCAAACTTAGAGATTGACAGACACACACACAGACAGACGGGCAGACCCACCGGGAAACTAACTAGAAGTGGCAGGCAAACCGACAAACCGACAAACCGACAGGCTTACAGAGCAGTACCTGACAACACCTGACCAAGTTAGGAGCAGGGAAACAGGTGTTCGCTCACCTCCCCACACGTCTCCCCCCGTCTTCGAGTCATTGCAGTTCATTATCATAAGCACATCACTCCTTAGGTGTCCCGGAGAACGGCTAAACCCCCTCAGCCCCGAGGCGAGGAGGAGGCACATGGAGGACCACAACACAGTGCCACGTGGGGGCGCCATCCGTTCGCATATATAGGACATTTGCACCGCCCGACCTATCACATCTGGCGGCCGATCCTGATCCTGTACCAATAGGCCCGATCTCTGCGTGCCATATACCACAGCTACGCGGGAATGTAGGTACCGCGCTTATTAACCCGGACGTCCCCCTTCATGGTGCTTCGGGGCTCATTTTCCGTTGTGTGTTTGGCGACATCCACACAGGCACCAACCACTCGCTCAGGGCGCAAGACCGCAGAACTCGCTGTCTGCATCACCAATACACAGAACCTAAACTCATCAGTTAGGTAACGCAATACTCACACATACACACACTCACGTAGGTGTATGGGTACCGTCAAGGGTGCGAACGTATGGGGGTCTTCGCGCACATATTTAAAGCCACGTGTGGCACTCAGTGAAGAAAAACCTATGCCCCCCTGGTCATCATGGAGGCGACGAACAAGCGGCCTCTAAACTTTATGCAAGTGCACTGTGTTGTTCCGATCAGATCCAATCTGCGCCCATCTGCCGACATCTCCCAACGCACGGCTGTGCTGCCTCCGTTAAATACCTGCATCACACACACACACACCTTCTCCCACCCCTCTGCGCCTTTCTCTCTCTCCCCCTCTGTCTGCCTGTCTGTCTGTCTGTCTGTCTGTCTGTCTGTCTGTCTGTCTGTCTGTCTGTCTGTCTGTCTGTCTGTCTGTCTGTCTGTCTGTCTCTCTCCCCGCCCTCAATAAAGCCAGCTGGCGCTATCAGGCCACCACACCTCAGTAACGAGCTGGTGTTGGACTATGACACACCACCATTCTGTCACCTTTCATTCGTGTTGGTGTATTGGTGGCGTACATTGGCGCCAGAGTACACAATCTGGGGAAAGAGGCGCCTACGGAGCGGAGTGGTGATGGAGCGCGGGTTGCGGGTTCTAGGATTTTGCAGAGTCGCCCACTGAGGCTTAGGCGATGGCCGGAAGCCCCGTGATAATAAAGGGACGCACTCGCAGCAACTACGTCAAGGTGGCCCTAAGTACCAACCTGCACGCCTGTCAGCTACCACCACCAGTTCCAGGCCAATGCGATTGCGATCGCCACTGCGGCCCGAAAGCCCTAAAGTCGGACCGCAGACTAAAACTCCGAGAACAACCGAAACCCACTAACATTCGTACAGTAACACTTCCAACTGCCAGTGGTTGTATGCCGGCCACCACGGAGTAACCAGCTGAACTTCGCAGCTCTCTGTGTGTGTGCGCGCGTGTGTATGTGTGTGTGTGTGTGTGTGTGAGAGCACCACACCGTAATCCTCGCCGCGCTCCAGTCATGGCTCCGCGGCCGCAGCCACCACTCACTCATGCGGATGTGGCCAACACCCGTACTGCGACCATCACCATCACCCCGTCGCAAACACCCCTACTGACACACTGCCATGCCGGGAACGAATGGCTCGAGCCCTTAGCCGCAGAGAATGGGGATATCCTAGGCATCCTAAGACCATTCAACTCGCGACTTGAACGCAATTGGACCTTCGCGCACAAAAAGATCAACTCCCCCTCTCCCTCCCCCTCTCCCTCCCCCTCTCACTCCCCCTAGGTGACTTCACTTCTCCGGCGGACATCGTCGTGGGAGCTGAGTCCGCCCCACTGTCAAGTGATGCTTTCTGATCCCGTACGGAAAGCTGCCCCAAGACCGCCACAGACCTGCGGTAACACCAACACCAAGGGCATAGGCCTAGGCAGCGCCAAGGCCAGCACCCGTGCTTCAGCTGCACGCTATAAGGAAGAGGAAGTCACGGTCGCCAGACAGCCGCCCAGCCAGCCCAGCTTGCTGTTGGAAATCAGATGGCCGCACACTCCAACGTCAGAAAAGGAAGCTGTCCCTGCCGAATACCTCCTCATAAGTCGTATGAGCGACTAACCGCGTACGAAGCTGTGGATATGGGGGTTGGGATGGGGGTGAAAAGGGGGAGGTAGAAGCAGAATCAGCAGCTGCAGCACCACCAACATCGTCATCTCATCGTGCCTACCACATCATGATTAATTGACGGAGCGGGTTACGGCAAACAGTGCGATTCAGAGGCTGGAGTGAGGAAGAGGGGAGTGGGGGTTCTTCGTTGGGTTCTCTGGAACCCTGTATGAGAGGGAAATGAGTTCGAGTTTTCTCCTCTCCCTTTCTCCTCCCCCTTTCTCCTCCCCCTTTCTCTTCCCCCTTTCTCCTCCCCCTTTCTCCTCCTCCCTTTCTCCTCCCCCTTTCTCCTCCCCCTTTCTCCCCCTCCCTTTCTCCTCCCCCTTTCTCCTCCCCCTTTCTCCTCCCCCTTTCTCCTCATCCCTTTCTCCTCATCCCTTTCTCACCTCAGTCCCTCCCTCCCTTACCTGCACTATGTTGCCTGGCCGCCGGTCCTGCAGCAACGACCTCTCCGGGTGCGCCGCCCACAGCTCAGCCAATTGTTTATCAGATAAATCCGCGAAGCCGCTGAGGAACTGGTTCACCAGCACTGTCTCGCTGGCCTCCTCCACCTCACCCAAGATTCCGCCGCCGCTAGGTAACGGACTGGTCACAGACTGTAACGCATCGCCGTCTCCCGACGTCAACGCTTCCCTAGGTCCGACGCTAACGCTGACGTTGAGGTCCTGGCAATTGTCAGTGGCCGAGGCTGGGGCTGAGGCAACGATTTCCAAATCGTTTTGGGAGCGGTTCTGTATGTGTGACAGGTTGCTAGTAGTAGAGCCAATCGCGGTGTTGGCGTTCGGGTTTTGTTGATGGCTTGCAGTGGCATGGGCGACTTGCTTCGCCGAGGACGGGGATTGTCGCTGAGGGGATGAGGCTTGATGGGGATGAGGCTGAGGGGGATGAGGCTGAGGGGGAAGCCTGGGCTGAGTCTGGAACTGGAGTGAGGGCGATGATGGGGCCGGCTGCGCCACGGCTGGGGCCGGGTTCGGAGCCTTCGTATAAGTAGATTGAGGGGAGGGCTGGACGGGGGCGACAGGCTGCATGGCGCCCTTCGGGGTCAGCAGCGTCACTCGGTACACTTGCATATAATCGGTAGCTCTTCCTGTAACGTAGGACTGCTGCTCCCCCTCCGGCCGTTGCCTCTCCGGCCGTACTGAACCCTCGCCAGGCGGCCCGCCCCCAGCACTCTGCATCGGCCCCTGCCCTGCCGTCGCCGCCAAAACGTTCGAAACCCTGACGGGGGGCCTACGTGCCGCCAGCCGCAGCGGCACTAGCCGTAGCCGTAAATGTCGAATCTCCCGCGTCAGCGATATATGGCCGCCCTCCGGCAAAGTGGGCAGCTTCTCTGTTAGCCCACGAAGTGTACGGGATGCGGCAGCGACGACTCCGCCGCCGCCGCCGCCACTGCTGCCCGACGGGAGCAGCGACGGAAGGCGCGCGCTGAGCCCACTGGCGTCACCGGATCCAGCCGCAGGTAGCGCCGCTAGATCATGCCGTACAGATCCTTGCCCGCTGCCACCTGAGTTGGCGGCTGTCGACGAGGCAGCGTCCAGCGGCACCACCGTTGATACAAAAGTACGAGAGAGGGATTTGGATCTGGACCTGGATTTTCCCATGCTCCCGCGGACCCGTGCGAGGATGCCGCTGAAGTGCCCAGCGCTGCCAGCGCTCAACGTCGTAGGCGTCGCCGCCACCGCCGTCGCCGTCACCGCCGCCGCGGTGATGGCAGAAGCGACCGCGGCAGCGTCCACGTTGGGGGGTGAAGTTGCCGCAGAATGGGAGGCTGGGGAGGTTCCAGCGCTGCCGTGGACATCGGGCCCCACGACCTTAAACTCTCCGGTGCTTGTACGTAGCTGTGCTGAGTTTAATGACATTTGTAGGGTGCCCGCGCTGTTACTACTGTGGGGATACTCTGAAGGTAAGGAGAATGGAGACACGCCCGTGACGGCAGAAGCGGCGGTAGTGCCCCAGGGCTGTAGCGAGCCTGTGCCGTAGGGCCCAGAAAGCAACGAGCCCGCCGCGGCCGGGCCGCCACCTGAGGGCGGATTTGGCAAGGAGCCGTGCCGGGCGCGATTGCCCCGAGACATAGATGGTGACCGGTACACCTGCGCGCCGCCGCCGCCACCAATCCCCCCAGGACCGCCGCCGACATTGGCTGTCCCGGTGATGGTGCCAGGCTCACGGCTCCCAGATCTGCCCGTGCTACCGCTGATAGTGGTCGTCGCAGCGGACGCTGCCGCTGCCGCCGCGGCAGCCGTCACTGCACCCTGGGGTCCTTGGCTACTGCCCCGCGGCGTCGTCTCGCGGCTTGCGTCGTAACCGCCGACAGCCGCCGCGGCCGCCTCCGGACTTACCAACCCAACAGCCGCGCCAGCGCCGTACAGCACACGAGAGAGGCTGGACATTGGCCGCATGACGCCACTGGTGCCAGGGCCACCAGTGCCGCTGGTGACGGCGCCAATCTCCGGGTCCCCAGCGTACGACGAAACGGCCAACGGCGAGCGACGATGCGTCGTGAAGGTAAATGAGCGACTCATACGGCCATTTTGCCCGCGAATCAGAGCCTCCAGGGAGGACGATCCTTGTCCACTGCTGTACCCAATGCGGCTCGACGGTGGTGACGGAAGGTCCGACCCCCACGTCCTGCCCGATTGGTCTGACGGAAGGACAGGCGGGCTCTGCCCCACATTAGTAGCACCTCGCCGTACGCCGATGCCATAACCCGCGGCGCCTACGCCATCATCCCGGCTGTCCTTCAGGCCCATGAGCTGGTTCCGGCCACCGTCGCCACCACCGGCATTAACGGGCTGAATCTCACCGGCGGCCACCGTTGATCCTGCCGCCGCGGCAGCGGCACTCGACGTCGATGTGTAAGGACTGACAGACAGAAGATCCTGCAGCCGCGGACGCGCCATGGCTCTACCCCTTTGTCCAAACGTGAAGGACTGATACACCCGCTCAGGGCCAAGGTCGCCACCAGCAGTGGGGTCCCGGGCGCTTCGCTGTGCCCGCAGCTCCCTTGGCTGTGGCTGCTGTAGCGACTGCGGCAGCCGCGGGATTGGCGGGGGCAGCGGCATGGCGGCGGATGACGGCGGCACTTCGGGATCCGAACTCGGCTCCGCTGAGTCGCTGGGCTGAGTGGAGCTTACGGCGACGGACTCGACGCTCTGACGAGAGGGCATCACCGCCGCTGCCACTGCCACAGCCGTCATTTCAGCAGCTGCAGCTGCAGTGGTGGAATGCGAATTCCCACGGCTGTGGGAGATAGGCGAGGATGGTGATATCGATCTGCCTGACGACCTCAGCTGAGGTGAGGCGCCGCCGGCTGGCGGCCTGCAATCGCGGGAGTCATAGGATGGCATTGACGGGATACGGGCTGGCGGTAAGAAAGCATTGATAGTATCCACGGTAGGCTGCGATGCCGTCTCCACTGACTTTGTCCCCGCTGCCGATTCCTCAAGTCTGCCGGTGTTGTTTGCTCGCTCCGAAACCAGACTAATCCCGGCTCCGTTACCGGCTGCTTCTGCAACGGCCCTGAACGCAATCGACTTCGATGCCGTCTCTGGCGTGGGGACATCCGCTGGCGACGTGGGACACAGCGTTCCTGCTACCGATACCGCCTCCAGCGCGACTGGCTCCAGAGACGTCTGCGATGTCCCGATGCTTCCGCCAACACCCGGCACCGCTTTTGCAACGCCTCGCCTGACCGCCGCAGCCGCAATGGGACATCCGTCGCCAGTTAACTTTCCTTCGTGCTGCTGCTGTTGTTGTTGCTGTTGTTGTTGTTGCTGGTGTTGCAGAGTTTGCACCAGCGCCAGCATAGCATCCGTGAGGCCGACGCCAGTCGTCTCAGTGGTTGGTGAGGACGTGACAGCGACAGGCGACGTTTGGCCCCGCCTACTTCCTGCGCCTCCTCCTTGCTGTGCGGAATCCTCCTTCACCGCCACCGCCGCCAAGCTGCCCTCGCCGCCTGTTAAACCGTCCGGTCTTAGGTCCGAACCGCTGACGAGATTGCAGTCCATATTTGAGGGCAATTGGCCATGCCGCGTGTTGATGACCATGGCGTTTGTAGCAGTGCTACCCAGGGCCACGCCGCCACTGATCATCCAGCCCAAAAGAGTATTATTTCCACTTAAGCTGGCTGCGCCGTACTCACGCCGGCCGCCACCTGCGGCGGAAATGCCGCCACCAGGGCCTGCATAGCCAGCCGACACGCCTGTTTGAGGCAGTTCGCCGGACGTCGTGAGCAGGAGGAGCAGTGAGTCGTTGGCCATGCCGCCGGCAGCAGCCGCTAGGGCAGCTGCGCGCGCCGTGGCGTCACCGCCGCCGGTGACGTCGCCGCCGGCGCCCGTAGCGCCCCCACGAGAGTTCGACATCGTGCCAAACTGTATAGACAACTGCTGCGTGCTACCACGCCGTACGGCTGGTGTAGAGACTCCGCCGGTGCCGCTGCTGTCCGCTACGCTGTCCCTCCGGCTCTCACGGCTGCCGCCGCCGCCACCTGGGCCGCCGTCGGTACCGTCCGTGCCCGACGTGTTAGCCGAGTCCGTGCCCACCGGTATAAGAGCCGACGCTGCCCGCGGCGCCGCTGTCCGCTGCGTTCCACTCGCTCTTCGAAGACCATCTTCACCGCGTCTCCATGAAGAGCTGCCGGCGGCGGCCGCAGCCGCGGTGGAGACCGTGCCGTCGGGACTGCCCGCCGACGGGCTGACGGCCGCGCCGCTGCTAGCGCCGCCACGGCCAAGGATTGGGCCACTGGCCCGGCGCGGAACGACAACCCGGTGTCGGCCGGATGTGTAGGTTCCGCTGGCCATGCCTCCAACCCGGGGCGCCGCCGGCATGTGCGGTAGCAAGCGTGCGTGCAGACTGGCCCCCCCTCCACCCCCACAATAATCCCCCCCGCTGCTGCTGCCGCCGGTTTCCCGACTCATGTTGCTTGCCATGGATCCCAAGCGGTCGGCAGAAGACCGCGAACGGGGCAACGGCCCATCCTGCTGTTGTAGTTGGTGATGAGGATGGCAGTGAAATTGGGATGGCAGTAGCTGCTGCTGCTGACGTACAGACGCAGTCATCTCCCGCCATGTCGCGGCGCTACTGCGTTGACTGGCACTTCCAGTGACATCGCCGGCGCCACCATCGACATCAGTGCGGCATCGTGACGACGACGGCATCTGTTGTGACAACTGCGGGCCGTTGCTGGTGTTACTGCCATTGGGCCCGCCGGCGCCGCCGGTGCCTAGCGCCGCTGCACGTGCGGCATCCGCTGGTAGATATCGTCGCAGGGATGCCGCTGCCTCCATCGTCGCCACCACGCCGATTGTGCTGAGGTCGTTTAGAACTCGCATTGTCATGTCGACGGCGCCGCCCTCGTACGACAGCTGGCCAGCCAGGGGGTGCAGCAAAGTGGATACGGCACCAAAGTGTACCACGGCTTGAACCCGAGGTCCCCGCGCGAGCTGCACCTCCCGACCCTGGGGGGGGGGCACAGGCACCGGCGACACGCACACGTACACGCGGGCAGCCAAGAAAGTAGGCATGCAGGCGGGGAGCGAGGGACACTACTTGCCCTTCTCCTTCTCGTCACAGCCATTCCCAACCAGCTCTACGTCTAGTTCGCATACGACCACATATACGCGCGCTCACACAGACACAGACACATAGACACACAGACAAACACACACACACAGACACACAGACAAACAGACACATAGACACACACAGACAGACACATCCCTAACCAGGCCCGTTGGCTGCGCATACCACCCCCGCTGCCCACGTCCTTCTCCCCCTAAACCCCACCGCACGCCGCTTGCATCCACGCGCTCTTACAAACCACTCTAGTAATTAACTCTGGATCGTCTTTTCTCGCCGCTTTCATCTGCTTCGGATACTCGCCTCATCCGGAGGTCTCCAAACACGTTCACGGTACACTTTGCAGGAACGACCAGACTTTGAAACAGCTTTGCTCGAACGAGCTTGCAATCACGTGTGGCGAATGCTACGGACCGCTCACTGGCGTCCGGTGATATAATCGTGCGATGGCATAAATATAAAAATGTTTAGGATAGTCGTAATAATAAAAAAATATGAAATAATAATTATCTCATGCCATATAAATATCACAAACCGAAGAAATATCTCCAATCACAATGCGGATCCACCTGTGATTCCAGCAAGCTACTCGCGGCGCAGTGCTCTGTGTCCAGCAGCTCCTGGCTCCAGGGATAGTTGGACATGCCTCTTGCCACCAGCGCCGCCCACAGCGCCGCCCGGTAAGCGTCCGGGAAGATGCATAGCGCACGACCCACACCCAGCTGCGGCAAGTATCCCCCGTGAAGCCGGGCGTACTGATAAGACAGGGCCTGCGGTTGGTGGTGGTTAACAGGCGTTGGGACGAGTTGTTGATTTGCAGGGCATTCGACGGTTGTTGTAGGCACGTTTGGCACTTGGCCAAAGCAGGCAACGACGTGTACGCAACGGACCTGCCGGAGATGCTCTGAAATGCCCAGAAATGCCCAGAAATGCCCGAGATAGCCTTCTCGACGTCATCTGGACGCCATCGCCTCGAGACCAAGACGACACCAAGATACCTGCCGTACCTGCCGTACCTGCCCGCCCCGCTGCACATAGCCAAGTAGCCGAATAGCCAAGGACAGCCAAGGGCAGTCGGCGGCATACAAGCAGGGGGCAGAACAACGAGCACTGACGGCTCGCGCCCACTGCACCGTTAATGATAAGCCACAAATCGTCACATATACCCCGCTTCCATCAAACGGAGATGCCCATCCCGACCGGGGCCGCACCCGGACACAAAAACGCCCCTGCGCTGACCAAATTGCTGCCGCCAAACCAACGCTATACCACGCCTCGACCTACTCCGACCACAAACGTGGCGACCCACCTGTAAAACCGACGCTGCCTCCATGCTGACCGCCGGCGCTGCCTCCTCAAGCAGTGTCTTGGAGGCCAGCCGAATCGCCGCACACGCCGCAACAACCAGCGGGGCGTCCAGCAGGCCTGGGGTTAGAGCGGGGTGAAGATACGGACAAGGGCTTTGTTACTGAGGAGCACGTTAACGTAGCGTAACGTTTACGTTTTCTAGGGATGGATGGGGCAACGACCGGACTTGGCCCTCTAAATCCACTAGGGTGTCGTACTATCGTGCGGGGAATAGTCCCGTGCTGTTTTTATTAAATAATGGCCTGAGTTCTATGGCAACCTAGTCCTGTGGCAAGCTTTTGTGCGATTTCCGACCCCGTGCAGGCGAGACGACTCCGCTAGATCTTCTTGTGAACGCCTCGTCTCGTCTCCCCGATGAGGCGTGTGGTGGAGTTTTATTGGTGGTCCGACCTCCCGCAGCTCTCTCCTGCAGCCCGCCACGGCTTACCTAACCCAAGCGGCACGCAGGTCCGTGTGAGCGGCCGCTGCAGCGCCGCCCTCAGCACTAGTGCCGTATTGGACAGCTGGTACAGCGTCGCGGGTAGGCGCGGGTTGCCGAGCACGTAATCACCGATTCGCCATAACACCACCCGGCTAGCCAGGAACTGCGGCGAGCAGAGGGCCACCGTGTGGCGCGACGCGAAGACCATGCCGCCGTGAGCCGCATCGGATACCGCCTTGGCACACAACAGCGCGGGGCCGCTGTAACGCGTCCGCCCCGAGGGGTGGTTCAAGTTGACCTCAGCAGCGGTGCGAATGCCGCTGTGCATGCCACATCGAACCTACACGGGGACGGGAAATGAAGGTGCATCCGTACCAAGCATTCACGCGTGTTGGCAAATAGTAATCCACGGCAAAAATCCAGGCCCATCCGCGCGGACCCATCCGCGCGGCCTATCCACGCAGGCCTCTCCGCTCGGGCCTATCCACGCAGGCCTCTCCGCTCAGGTCGATCCGCGCGGGCGTATCCGTGCGGTTGGGTCGTGTTGGCCCGATGCACCTTGGCAGTATCCGGCCCAGCCGTATGAATCGGCTGGGGCGGATGCAGAAAACACAGTAGGCGTTGACTTTCCTGACGGGTCAGCTAGGGAGCCACGGACTCGGCTGAGGGCTGGGGCTGGGGCTGGGGCTGGGGCTGGGGCTGGGGGTGGGGCTGGGGCTGGGGCTGGGGCTGGGGCTGGGGCTGGGGCTGGGGCCTCGGGCCTCGGGCCTCGGGCCGGGATGGCTCAGTACACGTCACGTGGAAAATGCCGGAGGCTCGACTTCCCCCCCTTAACCCTTCTTGGCTCTTACCCGAAAGCCACGGAAGACAAGAACAGCACCCACGCTTGCCGGGTCGATGCCCGAATTACGCGGCAGCTCCGTCCACGTGGCACGCAGCTCGGAGCCGTACGTCGACGGCGAGGCGTACACCGTCTTTTCGCCGTTGCCAGCGCCCGCACCGATGCCTCCGCGCCGGCCGCGACGATTGGGCCGGAGCTGTAGCGCACTCTGGATCGTTGATACATGGGACACACTGCTAGGCGTTCCATGGGACTGTGAGCTCGACCGGCTCTCTACCTCCCACCCCGCCGCCGTGACGGTGTCGCGGCTAACGGCCTCTTGGGTTTCGGCCGCCGCGGCATTGCTGGTAATGGGACCGCCGCCCCCCACATCTCCCGAACGCATGGCAGAGAAGCTAATCCTGGACGGACCAGCTGCCACTTGACGGAAGCTACGCTGCATACGGCGGAGGAAGCCAAGGGAGCTTCCCGTCCAGGAGCGCCAGCCGCGCAGCGATCGACCCGTGGGTCCGCCGGCGTCATCTTCCAGTTCCTGTCTCCGGAGCTCATTCAGAAACGACGGCGGGTCTTGTAATGCACCGCGGCTTCCCACAACCGTCGCCGCAGCCACGTGCGGAGACGAGGAGGTTTCGGGTCGAGACCCGTAGGAGTATTCTGCCAATGACGGGCTCGGCAGGGCGTGAGGGGCGGCTAGTCCAGAGCCCTCTCTCGGGGGGAGATGGTGGATGGGAGGGAGAGAATCCGCGAGCCGACTGATCCGCCTGCCAGCACTGGCCACCGCAGAACCTTCAAGAAACGCTTTCAACGGCGATCGCAGATTAGAAAGCATCCCTGACCCAGATGCCGTGGCCCGCAGCGTCACAGATTCCGCCGCCGCCGGCAGATCTTCCACGCCACTTCCGCCGCCGCCGCCACCGACGCCAGCAGCGGCACCGCCACCACTGCTAGGAACCGCCACCGTACTATGTGTGCGTCGCACAACCTGATATGCCATAGACGATGAGGGAGGCTGTGATGGCCCCTCGGGGACCGAGCCCACAAATCTATATTGCGCAATATGTGCCGCTTGTGCGGAGCGCGATCCGGAAATGGATGCGGCGGGCATAAACCCGGAGGCTGCGGCCGCCCCTGCTAGGACTCCCGGAATGCGCTGCGGCTGTGGCGGGTGGTCCCAGTCATCTGACGCTAGGCCAGCGGCCATGCTCGCCAATCTGGCACCACCGCTGCCGTAGGCACGGCTGGATGGGGCGTCGCCACGAATCGCTTCACTTTCTGCCATCAGTGCGAATGAACCGCTGTCATGGTACTCTCCGCTGTCCCGGAAAGGGGATGACTGGACGATGGGCCTCCCGCCGATGCTCGGGGTGCGCGCAGCCCAACTGCCAAATGCGAAGCCCGAGCCGGCAACGGCGGCTGCGGTGCCACCGACGCCGGAGGCGTTAGCAGCAGCGAGACCCGCGGGGAGCTTCCCGAGCGAAAGTGATACAGACATGGATCCCGTCGCGGCGGGGCCGGCGGCGGCGGCGAAAACACTGCCGGGGAAGCCCCGTGGCGGCGGCGGCTGTGTGGTGGCACCGCTGCGCGGCAGGAAGTGGTCAAATAAGTTCCGGCTGCTGGCCAACGTAGAGCTTTCGTATCGAACCGCCGCCCCGTCTAACATGACACTGTCGCCTGTTCCGGCGCGGCCAGACAGACCTACCTCATACCTCCCGCTGCCACTGCCATAGGCTGCCGACACGGCCGCGGCCGCGGATGCAGCAGCAACATACCTGTAGCTGCCGCCAGCAGAGGTGCCTCTGCCGCCGCCCGCGAGCGCCACCGTCAACAGACTTTTGCGTGCGGAATAGGATCCTGACGCCGGACGGTTGATGAAGGACATGCTGCGCCGGAGCTGCATTGAGAGCCCTGATAGCACATCTAGCCGTCGCATTGTTTTGCCCATCGTGCGCTGGTGCGGCAACATCGGCAGCGCGCTGCTGGCGCCGCTGGCGGCGGCACTGCCGCCACCGCCGTCACCAGCCGCGCCGGTTCTGGAGCTGCGTGCGAACAAGCTGTTCGATCTGCCAGACGCACCGGGGGCGTCCGTCTCGAGCGTCTGCAGCGGGGAGATGCTCGGCCGGACGGCGGCCGCCTTGGCGGCGAGTTGCCGTAGGCGCTTGGTGCCCACCACGTAGACGGGCCTTACGGGAGATGGTGTGGCGAAGATGGGGGTCAGAGAAATTGGTGACGGAACAAAGCGAATGAGAGTGTAAAGGCCCTCGGCCTGGGCCGTACCGCTCTGCCGGCTACGGCTTTGGACGCGTATTGTTATATGCGTGGCGGCAAGCAGGAATAATATATTGCGAGCGAAGTGCAGGCTACGCTTGGCGACAATGAATGGGTTTAGGGCCTACAATCTCTTAACCATTTGGACATGGCAACCCGGCACTAACACGACACAGAGCAATATGGAACACTGTCACAAGCCATGACTGACGACCCATACCGTCGAGTCGCTGTACGACTCAACTCGACACAAATTAATATGCGAGTACCACACGCCATGACAGCATCACACGAGGTGACGCGATGAAACACACACTGGCAGCCACAACGCCCCGCAACGGCCTCTTTGCTCACTTGCAGGCCTCATGCATGAGCACCGCAGGCGGCCAGGGCTGCTCCATGAGCTCAGACTGCACAGTCAGCGAGAAGCAGACTGGGGGGGTTCCAGAGGGCCGGCACGAAGCGAAGGGGGGGAGGCGGGATCGAAGAGGGCCGGTTTGAAGTTTTTAAGGGGGCGGGCAGCACGGGAAGGGGCGACGAGCATATGCCGGTCACGCCCGGTGGCAAGGTCAATCGTCGGATCTGACCATCGATAAGTATGTAAAGGAGGGGACGGAGGTTGGGAGTCCGAAATGGCGACCGGTCTTAACCCCCGGATGGCCCCAAACCGGAAAGGAAGGAAGGGTCACCAGAGGATCAAAACAATCGGACTCGTCGCCAAACGGTTCTGGACGAGGGGAGGAGAGGAGAGGAGAGGAGAGGAGAGGAGAGGAGAGGAGAGGAGAGGAGAGGAGAGGAGAGGAGAGGAGAGGAGAGGAGAGGAGAGGAGAGGAGAGGAGAGGAGAGGAGAGGAGAGGAGAGGAGAGGAGAGGAGAGGAGAGGAGAGGAGAGGAGAGGAGAGGAGAGGAGAGGAGAGGAGAGGAGAGGAGAGGAGAGGAGAGGAGAGGAGAGGAGAGGAGAGGAGAGGAGAGGAGAGGAGAGGAGAGGAGAGGAGAGGAGAGGAGAGGAGAGGAGAGGAGAGGAGAGGAGAGGAGAGGGGAAGACGGGGACATTCATTCCACTACCCAGCAAGCCACCCACGCATACTTACCAGCTGCTTCAGCCGAGTGGAACGCGACTGTGAAGGAATCGCCTGCAAGATGCGGACACGCAGGGGTTACGGCATCTTGAGGATCCAGGCAGGTAAGAGTGGGGACCGGGCCACGCGCATTTCATCTGAGTCGAGATACGTCGAAATGACGCTGATGACGCTCATGAAAATAGCCAGCGGCACAGTCGAGGGAACATCCCTGGAGCTACAAACCAGGCCAAAGGCTTTTCGTAACCCCGAACTCAAGATGCATGCATTGCCAGATACCGTTTGAGGACCGCCACAATCTACCAGTTATTTATCCCAACTGTCCGTATCTTATTTATCCCGCCTATCCCGTCCGTACCTTCCGTCACGGACTCATACCCTGACCACTGTGTAATGACTCGGCGAATGGTTTCATGGTGCAGGTTGAGGGCAAAATCCATAACCATCGCCTCAAGCTCCTCCCATAGCACCTGGAGGACAGCACCAGAGGAAGAATGGACGGGACGAAGGGGAGACGGATGGAGTGCGGTGGATCTGCGCAAACCGAAAAAGCAACAACATTAACCAGGCAGCCCAAGCCATCGCGATGCAACCACACTACAACCTATCGACGCCGCGATGCAGCCCTCATAACAGCAACCGGCCACACAACCCCCAGGCCGCAAGCAGTCTCGCAGCCTCCAGCCCTGCGGCGCTAAGGTGACTTCCGCCTTCGATCGCTCACCGTCGAACCCTCCATGTCCTGTTTAAGACACGCAATCACGAGCCAGCGCGGACCGCCGAGGCGTGCAAGCACCAAAAGGGCACATGCGGGGGTAGGGCACCAAGAGGAAGGGGACGATGGCCAGATGGCGGTAGCAGGATGAGTTCTAGGTCAGGTCCGGGGACGTTCGAGTGTATGGGAATACGGTGCAGGGCCGAGGCCGGGAGAAGGGAACGCAATAGGGTGACGAGATGGCGAGGGCGGTTCAAGGTCTCCGTATAAATTCATTCCTCAGAGGGCCGAGGTTCAGGAAATACGCTTTGAGTCAGGATGATGGTGGTTCAAAGGCAGCGCGGGCTGCAGCCACAAGCAACCTACGGGTTGTCCGATCTTGAAAGGACAGGGATACAGTCCTGACACTGGCATTGGCCAGGCTGACTGCTTATCAACATGATAACTATACAACACAGAGGCGCTGGTCTGTGTGTAGGGGTTGGGTGGGTGGGTGGATGGGAGATAGGGGTTTTTGCTTTACCCGTGGCCACCACCTGGCAGTCCCTACCTTCCCTTGAAGCGCTGGTGTCGATTTCAGCTACTTTGAGCTTGTATTTTAACGGTTTACAGCTCTATATTGGGCTGTGTTACTATGCTGGCTAGTGACCGTAGCCATTAAGGTTTGTTGCACGAAGCGGATGCAGCTGTTATGAACCAATGCACGGATCCGTGATTAGAAGCCTTCCTCCGGTAGAGGCGCGATGATGATTGGGAGAAGCAGAGCCAGCACGTCAAGCCTCGGAACGAAAGAAGGCAACTCCCTCCCTGCTATGATGCTTTATTTGCCTACCCTGCTAGGCTATATGTTGTGGTCATCTCTCGACACACGTGAAGACCTGGTACTCAGCATCAGTACCACGTCTCGTCTATTCGCTTTCCAGCCTCAACCAGCGAAATGCACAAAGGCACCTCTTCATCAAAGGACACTGAGGACTGCGCTAGAGAGACGGCGCAATTGTGCAGAAGATCCAGAGCATCTCCCAGCCCCGCGTGCCGTAAAGTTTGCGGTAATCGTCCTCCAAACTCTCTCCCTTCCAATGACTCGGCTGCCAATCCATCCATCCCTCTCCCCCTTGGAACGCTGTGTCAGCCAACCCGTGCCTCTCGCGCGCCCTGCTTCCTAACGTGCAATCGTCCGCCTTATGACTACCCTAGCCGTGCCGCTGGCCTCCTGCCAGCGCCTTAGCCAGCCAATCGCGACTCCCACATGCCCCGCGTTGTTGCCGCCGACTCACCGTCACGACCTGCAACACGCCTCGAAAAATGCCGGTAAGAAGCACGGGGACAAGGGCCACAGACCGACGAACGGACGGAGGGACATAGGAGTGAATCAGTCGGGAGAGGTGTTTCATTAACGCATGCGGGTCATTGGCAAGGGCAGAATGGATCAATGCATGGCGGGTCATTGGCAAGGGGTCATTCACGGCGAGGTTGAGTGGCACCAGCCAGCGGAATTTACCTAACAGCAAGTACTTAGTAACCCGCAACTCACCAAAGTTGTCTCGCGACCGACCCCTGGGTCTTTGCTGCGACCCCAGCCGCGCTCCACCATCAACCGCTTGTAGAGGAACGCCGCTAGCGCCAGAAGCGCCGCCGCCGCCATGCTGCCGATAGCCCCGGCCACTGCCGCACCAGCGCCCTGCGGCGTCACATCGGGCGACCGCGCCTCGTGACCAACGATGTAGCGTACCTCCGGTGGTGACGGCGGCGTCGGGGGAAGCGGTAGGGCCAGCAGGTCATAACGTCCGATGGATATCAGGTACTGCAGTCGCAGCGTGGCATAGCCGTACGATGTCGGCCCGAACGACGTTGCCAACGCCGCCACCATTTCCTTCATAATTGCTTCAACGGATTGACGCGTCGTGATGACATTGTAAGAGGCATTGTACAGTGCTGTACGGTACTGCAAAATGCGCTGCACCATCATGGGGTAACTCAGCAGGTTGCCGTGCGTCAGTACGGCGTACGATAGAGCCAGGTAGTCGTTCACTTCCGCCTCGGCGTACCCCGCATCCGTCCAGTAATTAAGGTTGGAAGCGGAGAAGTGCTCATATCGAAAGGGCGCCAGCGGCGTGGACGGCGATACAACTAACTTCCACATTATCTCCGGGTCAGTGACGCGCCTCAACCATCTAAGCGAATGGGCCTTCTGCCGCAGACTTGTAAAATTGTTGATACCTAGCGCCAAGGGACTCAGCCCTAGCACCGGTGCAATGTTCGCTAGGATGTAGCTGGAAGACGGCGGCGCTGCCGCTTGCGTCGCCACGGCGGCAGTAGCGGCGTTGCTGTCGCCAGAAAGTACGGCAGCTCCAACAGCTCCCTCGCCGGGCCACAGCGGCACGGTCTCCCCAAAGGGGCAAATCACTGGGTTGCAGGGCACCAGCCGACCCGTGGGTCGGTCCATAACCGATGTAGCGCCTGGCAGCCATGTCACACGGGAAAACTGCCGTACCGCTGCTGATGGCGACAGGAGTGCATTGCGCTTGTAAGAGGGGTGCGGCGCCAATTGGAAAGCACACAGGCCCGCCTCGTACAACGACGCGGCAGTGCCGTACATGCTGCTGCAGTTGCTAATGCTGGCCAGGTTGCGTGGGGGTGCGTAACTTGCGAGTTGTCGGTAGTAAAGCAACGCGGCACGCATGCCATCATTGTCTAGGAGCGGTGTGAAAGTTCCAGGATCGAAAAACGCCTGTCGAGGGAAGTAGGTGCCACAGAAAAAGACATAGATAAAAGAGACGGTGCGTGTAAAACACACACAAATTCGCGACAAAGCAAAGAAACACTGTGGTTAATACACTGTGGTTAACGTGTGGCTTATCAGCCAGCCAACCAACCATTGTGCCTGAAGTCTGTTCTCTGCAAGAAGTCGCACAATTAAGGCGACAAAATGTTTTCCATTCAGGACACGTTTGGCACCAACAGCATTCAGGACACGTGTGGCACCAACAGCATTCAGGACACGTGTGGCACCAACAACATTGAGGACACGTGTGGCACCAACAGCATTCAGGACATGTCTTGGGGAAGGCTCGCGAACAGACGATGGATGACCTAACGTAATCTTCATCCACATCCACATCCACAGACTACACAATCCGCCCGATACTGGCAAGCGCCCTCCCTGAGGCACGCATTACACATTCCGTGTAGGCGCACGACACTTCTCCACAACGCTGCCCCCTGGATGACTCCTGTGCCCCTTGTTAGCAACAAGGTTCATGCCCGGACGAAACCCGGCCTCACCCCTTGCTCATATCCTTGAGTTTGGATGAAGCTCGCCCACAACGCCAACAGCTCATATGAACTCGCGTGGCAGCCTGTGCAGGGCAATCCGACAGGGCGTGGATCACCGGGTAGGGGAATACGCAATTGAATGAATGCAAGGAAAACAAGAACCATACCTGCCCTGAATAAATACTTGGTCCGGCATGGGCATTAAGAAATATATGGCACAGAAAGGGTCGTGAGGGGTCACGGTTGCCGGAATCGCCCGCAGAGCGGTCTAGACGAACGAGAACAACAAATTGCCCTTCCTCAAAATCACTGCCTCATCCCATCCCATTCCATCCCAGCCAGCCCAGCCCAGGCCGTGCCTAGCATTTTACGGCCAGAGCAATTATGCCATATGCGGCATATGCAGCTAAAGCACAACAGGGCACGACCCAGGTCAACTTACACTCAACTTGCCCATGGGTTCAAGCTGGATCAGGAAGGCATTCAGGCAGCCACGCTGTCTGCCGTACTGTTCTTTAGTTCCAAACGCAGCCCGTCTGCATGCTCCCCTCATATGCCACACCGCCGCCGTTCCACGTTGCCCCAACCCTCCTAAATGACACAAGCCTGAGACCTGCCCGTTTCAGCCCCAACTCCGTGCTGAGCCCTCTCCACGCATGCATGGCCTACCGCCTTCCCCTTCGCACCACAACAGATCCCGCCAGGTCCATTCCCACCACGGCCTTCCATCTTCCCACCCGACTTATCAGCAGTTTGAAAGGCATGAGGGTTCCCAAACCCCGACGTCTTACCAGGCGACGGCATAGAGCAGAAGCCGTAAAACCCTGGATCCTCCGGCGCCGCTGGCCCTGCCGGTCTCCTGTGGACTGCATGCACCGCCAGGAGCAACTGCTCCCACGTGCGGGGGACCGGCAGGCTGTGGTTGCTGAGCACGTCGGCCCTGTAATGCAGGACGATGGCCGCCGCGCCCAGGGGGATCATGACATTTTGCGCGATGGAGACCTGCCAGCGTAATACAGATAGGATGCCGGGCCAGTATCCCGCCCATTGGTCTGTGATGAGGAAGGGCTCCAGATTCAAGAGGGCATTGGAGGCCACCATTTCAGGTACAATCGCGGGGTCGAGGATGAGGCCGTCGTATGTGGCGTTGCGGCTACGGGCCAGTTCCAGCAACGAGGTGTCCCACTGGGAGCGATTCTGCACGTACCAGAGCGCGGGCGTCTCACCCAACAAGGTCGGCAGTGCGTCTTTCAGTAGCGCGTCTGTTCCATACATGGGACCCAGGAGGAAGTGTACCTGCATGGTGCCCGTCGGGAGAACCGAGTTTGGTACTGGGCGTGCAAGTGGGCTTGGAGCCGAAAGTCAAGAGGGAAATAGTGCAGGGAACAAACAGTGGAATGCTGATGAGGTCCGCGCCCCGACTTTTGGGAGCTGGCTCTCAGCAGAATGCGATGGACCGCGTGGTGCAGCCGGTAGCTTCCATGGAGGTCCGTTCGTACACGGTATTATATGAGCAGGCCAATGCTGCACATAGATTTATGAGTTGGTTCCACGTACTCGTCGCCGTGGATACCTGGCAAAAGTTTGCACACAAGCCCACCGCCGTGCCAGTACGGATGCTACGAAGAGGGAGTAAAGCAGGCGAACCTACTGTGTATGAGGTGTTGGCAAAATCCGATCCACATTCATTTGTGACTTTGGCGAAGTTGACGCAGCTGCGGTCACACACATGCACAGCTGCGAGAAGTTAGCAGTCTGCCCCTGGCTGCACCTGACAGCGATATACGGGATAGCCTCATAGTTATATTTTACATGATTGCGCGTTGTTATCCTAGCCCGCACCTGGTGCGACCACCAGCAAGAATACAATCCTTTGTCAGCTCGCCATCAAAAGATGCATTTGTATACTCAAATGTTTCCTCCTGCTCCCGGAAGCTTCCACGGGCCAAGGATGCCACCGTAAGAGCGACAGTTGTAAGCCAAAAGGCAACGAGCCGCATCCCCTTTGGAACTGCCTCCAATCCTATCCCCACCCCATAATGAAATTGTGTTTTCTAGCCTGTCATTGTTTTCGGACAAAAGCAATATTATGTCAGGCCTGCGATTAATGTTGGATGCCTTCCTATAGAAGGTCATATCACCATTTTTCAAAAGCCGATATTGAAGCGAAAACAATCGTATATGTCAGAACGACTAACGGGCTTGTTTGGCATTCGTTTCCTTCCCGTACAACGCTGTACTTATTTCAGAAATAATATCACTCACAGGAATCCCAATAGTAAGAGCACAATCATGATAAAATATTTAGGCTTGCTACTGGACATAATCGGACACAGGAGCGTCGGCCTGTTTGTTGGTGGTTATCACGGACATCGCAGCAACGGAAACTATGTAGAACTTAACATTAGGGGACCAAGTAAGCTTGAAAACCCTCATAAATATTTTTTATTGGTTAAACCCTATTCACATGCACAGAAACCGTAAATGGATGCAAACGGCATGGCCACGGCGTAGGTAACGCAAAAAAGCAAAGACCATGCCTTTTGCGCGACACGATGTGTTTAAATGTAGTTCATGTCTCTTAAAACAACTCTCGTCGTCGAAATGTAAGAGGCCTACGTGGTAGTTACCGACGATTGCGTGAAAGAACGAAGTGCCTAACCAGCACCTACGAAAAAGCTAAGAATGTATCACCAAATGATGAGGGAAGATTGAAATCCAGGTTGGATTACAGGGCCTTCCAGCCCTAGCCTATTGGGCCCTTCATCAGAGTAGTGTACCTGCCTAGGTACAATAATTCGAGTATCTCCGTTCCAAATCCTTCAAAACCTACTCCAAAGTCAACCATATAAGCCTAAAGCAATCCTTTCCTAGTTGTGCCTCGGTCTTGACCTATCCCGCCTCTCCCAACCGTCCCAGACGTGCACAGTGCGTGATATCTGCCACGATTTTCCGATTCCCCGGGAGCCAGGATTGGCACAACCCGCATGACAAATTGTTTGCTATTGTAAGCTCACGTTGTGTCATAGTACTCCAGGAGACACGGGGATGTACGGTTGGAAGGTACCGTCGCGGCGTTGATTATGTTGTTCGGTGCTGACTGTCCAAACATCTGTCCTAGACGCTGGGGTAGCCAATAGGATCTCTGCCATATCTCGACGAGCTTGGTGACAGGGGACTCCACGTGGAAACGCGTGTGTAACTTCGATAGGCCATGTTAGGGTTACTTTTGGGAGTGGGATTATATTCTTGTCTGTTTGCTGCATGGATAAGGCGGGTCAAGCTTGCGTGAGCTTCGGTTGGGACCGGTAGGGTGCAATCACCAACCAATTATGCCGTATCCAGATCTGTTAGATATTAAGGCCTTCCTCCTGATGTCACTCGCTATGTGGGGCAATTCTGGTCAGCAATGAACATCGCGGCAGCCGGCACCCATACTATGTTACCATAAGCCCCACGAGATTTGTGAGATAAACCTGCCTTAGGTTGAAGGTTATGAAATTTTGACACTGGGCCCAAATACGTTCGGCAAAAACTGGGTGCTGGGACCCAACCACGATACGTTACCGTACGAGGTATGGCGTGAACAAATACTCCCTGACCGTATCGTTTCGCAGAGAACCTTATAACATCATACATTTATTCACGTTACATATTTAGGGATTTTGTACCTTCATCGGTGGGGGCTTTAAGTGGCATCGACCCGGGTTGTCTTCGCGAACAACATCAGCGCAAGCTGCATCCGTTTATTTAGCGTAACGTACGAAACAGTCCTTACCTGCGAACGGTTCCTGCGTTGCCGGTCTGGGTCATAGAGTTTCGCCTGATCAACGACCTGCCTCTCTGGATATGGCGACGCGGTATGATAGGATGGCTGTCTGATATCATTGGCTTGTGGTTTTGTGTCTTTCATAATTTCGACACTAGATGCGGACCTTTGGTTGACCCTTGTCCTTCCAGATATGTCGAGTCGCGAGGCCCAGGTTGCCGACCGTGACAAGTACGCTGAAAGAACAACCAAGATGGCACGCGTCGGGCGCAAATATGGTGTCCTATTTGAGCTCGCGGCGCTGGCGGGGTCGGAACCCGCGGCAGCCCCGCCCGAGGATTGGGCGGGCAAGCTGCTCCGCGTGATGTCATCCGCGAGCTGGGCAGATCCGTCATTCCTGGAAGAGCTCTCTGAGAGCGGACTTGTGCGAGCAATGTGCCGGGTCAGTCCCTCCCTGCCTTCGAAGTTGCGAACTTGGACTTGGACTCAAGCTCGCTGCCTTTTCATTGCAACCAAACTGTTATCTGCGCCGCCTTGCCCTGTGTAACCCAGTGCGAAAACAAATTTTATCGGAATGCGGGTCCTCCTTTACGGGCATCCCATTACATTGTTTCTGGCACGGCTCTTCCCCTCCCAGGCCCTGCCGGTGCTCAAAGCCAATGCAGCCAACCGAGCAACAGCCAGAAGCGTTCAGGACTTGGCCGACTTGGAGGAATCTATGCGCAAGCTGCGGCATGAGCTGGCTCTGGCTGAGAAGCGCCTGCCCAGCCATGGCATCCTGGGGGCAGGTGGTAGCGCGTGTTATACAACTTGGGGGTCTATAGGCAGCGTGTGCACTTTGATGCTGCAAGCCCTGACATACAGCGCTGCCTGGGGCCAGAGCGCAGCTGCATCCAACTCGGGGGTCAGCCCGCCCCCCCTAGATGCCTTGAGGAGTTCCCACGTGGCTGCATCGCCGGCGTCTGCTGTGGGGGTAGCAGCAGGAGAGGCTTCCACCACTCCTCAGACAACGGGCCCTTTAAGTCAGGCCGGGTCAACACCATTAGCCGCACTGGCAGCTGGAGTTGGCGGGGGCGCTTTAGGCGTCAGCACGCCGAGAGGGACCGCGTTGATTAGGCCACTGGGCGGCGGCTTATCCTTGAGCCTAAGCGGCAGCATCGGCAGTGGGAGTGGTATGCCTGCCCTGGCGACTGAGGGCACATTGTTGAAACTGCTTGGTAACAAGCACGTGGTCGGGCACGCTGCGGATGTGATGCTGGTGGTTCCGGAGCAATGCAAAGCCGCGCTAGCACGGATCCTTCTGTCCCAGATCAACGCAGAGATGCAGGTAGGGGTTGTAACAGCTAACTGCTGGGTGTCAGGTTTTGCCCTTATATCTTCAGGGAAAAGCCTAGTTGCAGTTGCAGTGGAAACAAGGCTTCGAGAGACTTCGCTGTTGTGAACTAGGATTGCCATGAATTACGGCTCCATTCATGTTAGTTGTTTGGTTACTTTACCAACGTATTTTGGGTTAATTTGGGGCTTAAAAATACGTTCAAACTCTTTGTATGTTTAGTATGTAACCATTCTGGTGCCCGGGTGTTTTCGTCGCAGGCGACGCGAAGAGGCCTGGCTCATATCCTGCAGATTCTTCGCGGCGATCCTGCCGCGACCTCTCCCGCGCCGTCGGTGCTGCCGAAGGCTTGGTTCGCTACTGCCACCATTCTGGCCGCGTACAGTGAGGGACTTAGACCATACCTATGCGCCGCCGCTGCCTTACCGAACGAGGAATCAGCTAGTTGGGATGCCGGTGCGTCTTTTCCGGATGCTCCTGTCGCTGCACTAGAAAAAATGGCATCCCTCAGCACAAGTGATCGAGGCATGGACCTTATCGACGATGGAGAGCATGCCCCCAAAACTTCCTTGCCGGGAGCCGATGCTGATTCGCCTCCGGACCGCGCGGCAACAGGGAGTTCTGGTTCTCCAGAGGCGAAGCTGGGCAATGCAATTAATGACGCGGAGATGGCGGACGCAGCCTCAGCCGGGGCTCAAACAACGGAGGGAGATGACTCTGCAACGGAGCATAACGACTTGAGTTTAGGGTCGGGTTCTGGCGTTGTGGAAGGAGCTGTCGGTGCCAGTGCGCCAGAGACACCGCCTGCACGGAAGAGCGCGAGTGGTGCCTCAGGAATGCCGGCCACTCCCAGTGGAGAGCAGGCGTCTGGCCGCAGTGCCCAGGCTGATGATCCGCGGGGTGATTTGGTTCAGATCCTGCAGGACGTAGCATCGGCCCTCTGCGAGGCCGTGACTGGAGCTCACGGGGTAGGCCGAATGGCCATATTGCTTCGTGGCGAGACCGCGGCGAAGTTCCCGAATGCGGCGGCATACATGCCTGCGGCGTTGTCCATAAATGAGCTGATGGGGCACCTGGACGGTTTGGCATGCGTGGCAACTGCTCTGGGAGCCTCGGATAACATCCGGACAAGCGTTGCCTCTTTGTTGACGAACCAGGCGATGAAGGAGCTGCTGGGGGCTGGCAAGGTGTATGTGACGACGGTCATCGCAGCGGGCGCGCTAACTAGGGACCTGGCGATTGATGCAGTGATACCGCAGAGCCTGCGCCAGGGCTACCTGGCAGCGGTGCTCAATCCCCTGGAAACGGGTAAGTGCAGTGGTCCCCGTAGGATGAGGGTTCATGGGATCCTTGGTTCAAATTATGATGAGATGCGGGGTGTTGGCACGTCGATCGTGACTGGGCGCGGGTGGAATGGGTGTCGAGCTGTCGATTTGGGGTTGTAAAACCTGGGGCCGTAGGGCCTATCAGCATGCGCGACAGATCCGTGAAGGTGAAGGTGAAGGCGTCCTAATCAAACTGTTGATGAAAGTTATAAAGACAGATCACTGGCGTGCCCCACATCACCAGCATCCTTGCAAAGTTTATTTGAAAGTACTTTGCACACTTCGGGGTCGGGGGACGAGTGGTTCCTGTTAAGAGGTGACGATGTCGAAGCAAGAAGTTTTAGAACAGCTTTTTTATTCCACGTCCTGCGCCAACGCAATATCTGCGCTTGCAGGTGCACTTTTGAATGAGCGCCGGGCACCGCAGGTGCTGGCGTATCGGAACAGCATCACGGAGAGCTCCTACTACCAGGTAAGCATCCTAAAGCAGCGGCAGTGGCAGTGGCAGTGGTAGTGGTAGTGGTAGTGGTATGTCGCATGTTGTCAGCCTTGTCCTTCTTTTTCCGTATGTAATGACCGTCCTGAGCGCTCTTACTGTGCTTCTGGCCGGGCCGCTGAAGGAATACCGGGGTCCATTTGTGCATTCGGTGCCGATGGTTGGCTGAAAAAGAGATGCCCCTAGCCTGACCATCTACGGTTGTCCATCTAATCATGTCTGCAGAACAGCCTGAGGACATTCACCTGGACTGTTGATTGGTCCCAATGTATTCAAACGTAACAGGTCATGGATGTGGAGGCTCTGCCCTATGGTGTAAACGTAAGGTAAGCCCCGCACGTCGCAAGCTTAATGAGGGCCCCGTGTCAGAAACCAGCGGCTGCCCATATACCCGATTATAATTCGTCGTGACAACGCGATCAGGCCCTGCACCCTCTTTTGCTGTAATCCATTTCAGCAGCCACGTTGGATGGATGAGGACGCCAGCCCCGTTTTTGGTAATGTGCACGAGCCGGGTTCCCTTGCTTTATAGTGCGCGCACCTGGCAGTTGGATCACGCGATTGCTGCATGCCCTTCCTGCCATCCAGGTTTGAGGACGAGCAGGAGGCGGAAGGCATGGGCGTAGTGCGGGAGTGGCTGTCGCAAATTGCCGCAGACATCTTCTCGCCGGAGCGGGGGCTTTTCGTGCGTGGCGCCGCCGATAAGCGCATAATTCATCCCTCGTCGCACAGCCGGCTGCAGGAAGACTACCTAGGGTACATGCGCTTTGCAGGCCGCATCGTAGGTAAGTGGGGACATGGCCACGTGGGGCACGTGGGGCATGGCCTCACTGCCGGATTGGGGTCCCCATTATCATCGTTATCAGAACTGTTGTTGCAACCGTTATCACTGTTATGTGGTTAGTACGGTTTCCTTGGTAGATTTTTACTTGGTACACTGGACAGCTGGGCAGAGAACGGATAATCGATTGCTGTGTTGGTTTGGTGCCCAGTACTGTTTTATGACCAGTAGCAGAGCAGGCCCAAACCAGGGCAGACTGAATTCAGATTCCCAGCAGCGTCCTTGGTGATGAACGTGGTGATCCTTGTTGATGCAATCTATTGCATTGTATTGCATTATAGAAAGGGAGACAACCTAATCCCTAAAGCATCCTGTTGTCATGGCCAATACCCACAAGTCCCAGTGAATCCCGAAGTTGATCCCTATAACAATCACAACATGACCATCCAGCGAGAAAAATCCGCGTTTCCATTAACTGGTTTCTTCAGGCTGTTCTCCACAGTGGCATTCGCGTTTCTCAACGCGTTCGGACGTATCGGTTCCAACGCTCATGCACCTTCGTTGCGGCTGTTGGTTTGCTTGCACGCATCTGTTGGTATGCAGGTCTCGCTGTGCGCGCAAACGTACCGCTAGGTGTGGTACTGTCCACAGGCCTCTTCAACTTCCTCACGGGCCGTCGTGCTACGTTGCTGGACCTGCTGCAGATCGACCTGCAGGTGGGGTGCACGGCCTCATACCGGTACCTGCAGCACCTGCAGCACCTGAATATCACCATCTTGACTTCCATGTCTTGCCTCGTTTCCAAATCGGTCATGCTGTGATTGTTGTTGCGATATTCAAACAGCAAGTTAAGGACAATGTTCAGGATGGTGGAGCTGCCGCTGCCTACTTCTTCGCCAAAGATTCATATGGTACATCGTTGCAACCCGCGTGTACGCAGGTGTACACAACGTGTCAAAATATTCTGTCCACCTCAGGAGCGGACTCACTGGAGCTATTCCATGTATGGCATACGTCTGATGAAGGTGGTGGCGAGCAGGAGTTGGTTCCCGGGGGCGCTAGGTTGCTGGTCACGGACGTTAACAAGAACGAGTACGTGCAGCTACTGGCCAACCATGTGGTACTCACCGTGGTTGAAGAGCAGGTATGCTGTGTTGTTGAAGGCACACGACATATTCAATTTCCACAGGTTTAATACCGGATTATGGCACTTTTTTCGATGGTGGTGGTGATGGTGATGGTGATGGTGATGGTGATGGTAAGGGACACGCCCACGTAGGCTTCCCTTTCTCACCTCCCCCATATCCCCTATCTCACCGGCCGCGATCAGCCTACAATTTCGTCTAAAGCTTTCCCTTTGACAATCTCGGTCTTTCCATGTCACCTCGCACCTACGCCCGTTGCTGACTCTCATCATTTGGCTCCCTCCGTCATTTGGCTCCCTCCGTCATTTGGCTCCCTCCGTCATTTGGCTCCCTCCGGCTCCCTCCGGCTTCCTTCAGTGCGCCGCCTTTCTGGCGGGATTCCAGGACACGGCGCACCACCTGCCCGATGATGCGCGCTTGCGCCGAGCCTTTCTTGCGCCCCTCTTGCTGGAGGACCTGAACCGCATTACCGCTGGCGAGAGCACGCTGGATCCAAGCGACTGGGTCCAGCACACAGACGTGGCGGGTTTCGAGGGCGAGGTGGGGGCGGCCAGGGGGATGAAGGCGAAGCTTCGTCACGGGTGGCTTTGACTTATATTATTCTTACTATTACCACTACTTTTGTTGTTGTTGCTGTCTATCTATCTACAGTGGCCTTGACCTTTCAGCTCTTGCGAGCGCTTGCCTTCTCGCCTGCTCTTCCCGTCGTTGCTCTGGTACCAACTATTCGTTGCTGGATGAAGAACGCCTATCCGAGGGGCTTTCTTTCTCCCAGCATTCCATCGCGTTCAGTTGTATAGAGCTGAGCTACCGCATTCATATGTTATCTGCTCTTGTTTGCTTCCCATATGCAGGAGCAGGGAAACTTGGAAATGTTCTGGCAACTGGTTTCGGAGTATGGTCCGGAGGACAGGCAGCGGCTGCTGCAGGTGAATAGCAGTATCATTAAGCAGGAAGTTGAATGCTGCTGGAGCACGAATGTTTGCTTCTTTGAGGCCTCGGCAGTGTCCTCCCACCCCTCATTGACACGCAATATCTCATTGCGGGCGGTGGGCGTGACGTTATTGCGAATTTCCATGTTTCGGTCTCCGGCGCACCAAACAGTCTGAACTTTCGCTCGTACATCGCGAAGCCAGTGATTGCCAAATCAGATCTTAAGCCGTAGTGAGCAATGCCGGGAGCATAGCCGTAAGAACCACAGCACCCGTGTCGAGAATGCGATCCACGCGTTTCATGTGTTTTACCAAGCATGGCTAATATGCGATGTTCCCAATGCTTAAGTTTTAGGGAATCGATCTCAACAATGCTATACAATCTGCTGCTTCTGTCCTCTTTCCTGGCAGTTCTGGACGGCCATGACACACTTGCCATCGGGCGGGTTCAAGGCTCTTAACCAACGACTGCAGATCATGAAGCTTGGCCCGTCGTCGGTGCGTCACGCGGATGGCGAGCCGGTTGTGGGCGACAGGGCTACAGCTGTGGCGGTTGCCGGGGCGGCGGCGGCGGCGGCAGGTATAACTCCTGCGATTGACGGACGTCGTCCCTCAGCCGACGGTGTTGGGCTGCATTCCCACCGGCTGGACGGTGATAGTCTGGACGTTGAGGAGCAGGAGCACAGCGACGGCATGGAGGGTTTGGAGGATGCAATACCGAATACTGCACAGCAGCAACGGCAACGGGGCGGGGATTCATCGACCCACGGACGCACGGAGACCTCCGCTGAGGGATTCCTCGGAAGTCAGGCTGCCGGGGACGCTGCGCCAGTCGTAGCGACAGACCCACCCAGGAGTGAAGGAGCGGCTATTGAGGCAGCAATGGCGGCGGTAGAGGGAGCTGCTGGCACTGTCGCTGCAGGAATTGGTGCTGTGTCAGCTCAGGTGCCGCCTCCAGCTGGGATCCATGGTACCGATGGCACTGACGCCTTTGATGAGCCGGACATTCCATACGGCGACGATGGCGAGGACATGGGCGAAGGTGAAGACGGGATGGACTATGGCGAAGAGGCCGAGGATGAAGAATTTCAACGCCAGCTTGAGATGGCGCTGGCGCTCTCTCTCCAGGATATGTCGGCTGCCCCAGCGCAAGGTAGCGGGTCAGAGAATGGAGGCGGAGGCGCGGGAGCAGAGGCCCCTGGGGAACCGGCGGCAGGAGTTGACTCCGCCGGCAGAGCCCCCGATGCGACTGCTGAGGACACCACTCAAGCAGGTGAGACTCCTTCGGACGCAGCGGTGAACCCAGGGGAAGCAGCTGCCGCAGCGGCAACCGAAATCGGTGGCATCTCCTCCCGTCCTGAAGATGCCGCTAGTGGCCCACTGGGGGATAGTGACGTCACTGCAGTAGCTACTGCCACTGCGGATGCCGCCCGCGGCACTGGTTCTGACCCAGATGCCGTAGCGGCTTTACAGACGGCACTTGGAAGCGGTGCTGGCGAGCCGAACGCCGTGGCTTCGTCGCCGCCTGGTGGCAGCCATAGCGGCGCTGTACCAGGCGGCGACAGTGATGTTGGGGGCAGCTACAGCAATAGCACCATGCCGGGCACTCGAGGATGCACCCCCACGGCAGGCAACAGTCCAGATGCCCGCGCCATACGGGCGGAAGTTGCTTCGGTCGCGGCAGCTGAAGAAGCTGCAGAGGAGCCCGATGAGTTGGGGCCTTCTCGTATTTCCAGTGATCGGGCTTCAGCTGGTGGCGCGCAAGGTCTTGATGACGGCGCTGCGGCGTCACTGGATGCGGACAGCGCTGCTGATGCCGCTAAAGCAGCTCAACAATCGGGCGCGGAACCCATGGACATGGACAGCGGCCCTGGAGGAACATCATTTCTGCATGGAGTCGAAGATGGTACTGCTGCTGGGGATGCGCCTGGCCGGCCTGAGGAGGTTAACCTCAAAAACACGGATATGGAGACTGACGTTCCTGCAAGTGGTCTTTACCAGGGCCGAGAAGACGTCGAAGAAGGGGAGGGGCCGCGGCTCCCGCAGGAGCCGCTGATGGGACAGAACCAGCGAATTTCGGAAGATGAGCCTGATCGACAACGTGCAGCAGGGGTTCTTGCTCAGCTAGGACTTGGCTCAGGCCAGGAGGAATGGGATGCGGCAGAGGGGCCGCCTCTGCTGCAAGCGAATGCTGGTCAAGTGGAGGGGTTACAAGAGCAGCAGGACACGCTGCCGCAAGCTACTACTGCCGTGCCAGTGATGGATGCTGTGGACGGCGCGGAAGGTGCCGCAGATGACGGCGGCGGTTCGGGGATGGCTACTGGTGGAGCGACATCGCAGGGCGCTTCCGCTCGCGTGCTTCCGCTGCTGCCTCAGGCGAGGACTTGTTTCTTGCAGCTCAACTTGCCTGTTTACGCTGACCTGGACGACATGCGGCGCGCATTCGCCATAGCCCTAGATAACATGTCCTTCGGCCTTCATTGATACCCTTGGGTGCTTGATTTCTAGTATGGATGGTTCATATGCGCCCGGGATCCCGGTGCATACCAACTCATCTGCCTTTTTTATTTGGGGATTTCAGCCCTAGTTGCGCTTACCGTCTAGGTATAGCCAGCGGCGGCCCCACTCTTGCAGTGCGTGCATTTGATATGGTAAGGTAAGGTATTTCTTACCCTACGATAATGTCGTACATCTGTGTAGGATAGCCCCACCGTGTAGGCGAGTTATTGCAGTTGCGGCAGTCTGTTTCCGGCCGAGAATGTTTCAACATTGGCTGCTAGATACGCTTTGAACAGCCGCATGAATGCGAGCCGCGGTTCAATATTCTTTTTTTGCGTACCTCTCGCGGAGGATTTATGCTTTTGGTGTGGTGGACGGAAGTTTTGTGTTCATCTTTAGACCCGCGGCTCTAATACCCTTTAGTGGTGCATGGAGGTGAGATAAATGCAGCAAGAACATTACTGATCGATTCATGTGGGTCTGTCCGTTCAGACCACAGGCTTTAGGTCTTCGGAGAGCAGCCTCGTGCGGCTGCCGTGCTCAAAAGGAGACCTCGGGGCGAGGGGCCATTGCTAGGGGAAGGCGCGCTGATGGTGCAGCAGGCGACCCTGTTTTCACCAGAGAACAACGTGTGTGTATGTGTCTGGCCTCGACCTGTCTCGCCCTTTGTATGCAGCGGGTGGGAACTGCCAGCGGGTGGGGGTGCTCCAGGCTTAGGGATTTCCGTGTTTCTGCTTATCACTGTCCACTGATGCAGGCAAAAAGGTACGTCCTGGCATGTAACACCTGTAGCGGCGTTGTGTATGTGCCCGAAATCAAAGCCATCTACCAATGGCTAGTTGGTGGACACAATTTTTCTCTGTTGATGCAAGGCCGGCCGTTATCGCCGAGGATTGCTGCCACCCGGTCTTTCCTGCTGGTGTGTGCTTGATTGTGTAGTTCATGGACGGCGCTCTCCTTGAGCGGGACTAAAGCCAGGCCAGGGTTTTCTTATGGGGCGCTGTACGATGTAAAATCCGTAATATGTTGGCTATTGACATATTGCCGTCTGTGTTGGTATTGACTTGTTGGGTTGTTGGTTGGTGTGCCTTGACATGTTAAAAAAGCGTTAAGACTCAGGAGCCCAGCTCCCAGTCCTCGCTCGATATGAGTGATGTATATGAGTGGCTGATTGCTTTCTTAGTTGCCGTCTTGGTATGTACTTAGGGTAGCAGGCACCGGGGCTTTATATCCGGTGCCCATTGCAAAGCCCATGTAATGTTATTGGGATCTAGACGGGAGAGGAATTACTGCGAGCTGCGCGATGGCTTTGAGAGCTGGTGTCAGATGGCTGGCAAGCGCTGCAATTATAGCTGGCAGGGTGAGATGTCAGGTAGAGGTTGCTGACGGGGACGTTTGTCGCTGAATTGAGTGGTTGGCCAGGACTGAAGCTGTGTAGGTCTTTGTAAAGGTAGAAGAGGAATCTGGAAAGGAAGATGAAAAACGTTGCTAAGATACTGCCCATCGCCACGAGTTCGTGTCAACATCGCCTGGAGGGCGTGACTTGGGCTTTCGACAGCCGCTGCGTGCATTTAGCCAGTAAGGCCTACCAGGGGGAAAAGAGAACGGAAAAGTGCAAAAGGTGACGGCCCCTCATGAGTATGTACAGCGGAGCTCGTGCTGTATATTGTCTTATCCCTCTTCCAAGAAGCATACAGGACGCGCTTATGCTAGTGAGTCCGAGCATTCCGCCCTGACATGCGCCGAAACCATGATAAAATAGCTCCAACCACAGTGCCAATGGGATATCGGAGACCTCCGTACGTTACGAAGTTGGTTGGTTGGAGATATTTTATAGCGTAAAGTACACCGTGGGACACGTCGGATCTGTTGTCTGCCCTAACATTGACTACAACAGCCGTACAGCGGAGGTTTAGTAGGTTGCGGCTGCACGGCGTTTCGACCGGACAAGCTCCCTAAGACCATACACACATAACGGTTAATAAGTTATAATCACGGATAGCTAAAGCTTAAAAGGAAATTTTGGGTCGTCCTCGCTTGCCGCTGCGAGGATAGACGGAATCGATTGCTACCTTCTCAGCACGAGTGACGTCGCAGTACGGTAAAATCCAAGGGTTAGACGCTTACTTGCCCAACAGAAGTTGTATTCACTTCACGAAAGCATAGCTGTGGTGATGCCTTTAATGCCTCCTTGGTACATGTGTGCATTGACAGAACAGTGCCGTCAGACGTGTCAGCTACATTTTGAAGACAGAAGACCAGGAGTACACATTGGAGCTTAATGATATTATTGCTTTGAGTTAGTTTGACACGGGCCTTGCGATACCAAGGAAGTCGACATGCAATTCAACTTCACTTTAACATCCAAGGCTGCAGATTTCAGCTTGTACTGAGTTGACCACATTCAGGAAAATATAACAGGTTTTTGGAAGTAATGTTGGGTTACCGGCTGTCGCTCATATATCATTTCTGGGCCTGAATGTCCATACCGGTTCACATTATTCCGAAGCCAACCAGGGAGAGGAAGGCCGAGCATGACCGTAAGTATAATTGGTCTTCTTTATTCCGAATGGAAGCAACTGGTTGTTTACTGAATTTCAGATGAGGACGTTGCTTTTTAACAGTTCGAGTTTTGCTTAAACATATCATATGTTTTCGATCCTAATTTCGGTTTACAGGTGCTGTACTCGCAAAGCAGCTGCTGCTTGCGCGCTACCTCGACCCATGGGGACCGCCCGATATCGTTTGGTGTCACAGCCACGTACTTGTGCGAGGTTACAAGGTCATACTCAACGTATACGATCTCCTGCCTCCTCGTTTGAACGGTAAGTCCGACATTCGTGCCCAGGCTGGTCCTCGACTGGTTACCTCAGCGTTATGGGGCGCGATAGTGGGTTTTAGGGTTACGCTTGACTGCGGTCTGACTGGGGCCTGACTGAGGGCGATATTAATATAAGTGCTGAGCACCTAGCGCCTCGGCTCGTAAGTATGGCGCACGCTTCCAACCTTTGAATGTCTTGTTAATCCTCCGTATCATCCCCCCGGTTTCTGGTTCTTCACCCTAGGATGCCTGTCCATCTTACGACTGGGGGGCGCCTTTCACTCGGGCGTACAGGTAGGCGTGACCGAATACGCATTTGGCGGACACCCCAATGACGATCTGGGTATCACAGCCTTGAAGAAGCCCCTCTTCATGCTAAGAGAGGAAGCGGAGGCGGCAGTCCAACACGGGACGGGTGAGTTCGAGTCGACGTTTGGCTACCAGCCCCGCCTTTGCCGCCGAAAGGCGGGGCTTTGCCTGCCTTTACAATACATTCAAAACATATGTACATACCAATATTCCTGGTATAATAATAAACCTACAATAATAAAAAATATATTATTCCTAATGTTTTTTCTTTCGCGGATTGTATGTATTGATTGTATTCGCTATTGATAGCAACACATTGATTGCGAGGACTTGGCTTGGGAAGTTTTGCATCGCGCAAGGGTTCACAGAGCGACCGGACCAGGCCATAACGGGACGGGGAGGGCGTCCAGGAGGAAGCGCCTAATTCTGATCGCAACAGGAAGCCCGGCAAACTCATCTGGGCTAGTGTTTTTTTAAGGCTTCCAGAACGCTAGGATAAATAGCTATAACCTTTTTACCCGATAGTAATTAAGAGGATTTTTAAATACGTATGTGGCAAGAGAGGAAGCATAACCAATTAAAGGCCAAGGTAATCCTGTAAATATCCAAGAGATTCCGCCGTAAGAAGCCGATGACTGGAGGGGGGCTCCTTTCATAGCGTCCATGCCCATGGCCGAGTCGTGGGCTGAAGTTCGACGTGCGGGAAAGCATGTGTAATGCCAGGGAGGATTCCAGGCCAAGGATGTTAGCTATAGTTGTACTCCAAAGCCTTGTAGCTGGAATTTTCACCCCAGAGCTCTAGCTAGGGTTCTCCAGCTGGGGTTTTAAACTAGACTTTTTGTATTATTGGGTTTTAAGATCGGGTTCCAGATTACCGTACATTCAGTTTGTGACACGCGCCGATGACGTGCCCCCTGACCCAGATGAGGACGGTAGCGCGGCGGCTAACTTGGATTGGATGCCGACGCTGCGATCCAGGACAGTGGTGGGCTGGTGGATGGGACCTCTGACGCGGCTGGAGGGGCTCCTGCGGGAGCTGAGATTCGATGTGGGTAGTGACCCACATGCACCCTGCTTGCACCCCCGATTTGCACACTCCAGTACGGCGCTTCCTGGATGTGTATGTTTATGTGTATATATCTGATTCTGCGAGGAAACCACCCGCCTCACCTCCCCGCGTCCCGGCGTTACCATCTTGCACGCTCTTGCCGCTTCCTTGCCCACGTGTGCGTGTTTTCCTCCCCTTTCCCCCCGACCTCAGGAGTCATGGATCGGCTCGGAGTATCGACGTGAGCGTGTTGGCGTGTGTTTAGTTTGTTTCTAACAACGGAATTTTGAAAAGTAGATATGGTTGTGTGCTTTTAGGCCAAGGACACAAACATCGGGGATGTAGGCGGTGTGCGGCAGTTCGGGTCACTGTGCCCGCTGTTTCTGGCCATACACATACACTCATACACATACAAATACACATACACATACACATACACTCATACACATACACTCATACACATACACATACTCATACACACGCATCCAACCACCCACGACCTCCTTTCCCTCGCCACCATCACCGTATACCATCATGTGCCCTCCCCCACCCCACCCGAAAGGCGCCAAACATATAACCATGCCCCCTACCGGCCTGCCGTACACCCGCTTCCCCCTTCCACTAGTGCTGAGCCGCAATTGCAACCACTTCGCTCGCGCCATGTGCACCGCCTTGCTTCGAAACCAGCTTTTCAAGCCGGCTCCCGGCTGCAGCCATCCCGAGGGTATGGTCCCTCGCTCCATCACCCGCCTTCCCGCGCTGGTGCTCGCACTCGGCTATTGCGCCCCGTGCTTCGTACGGCAATTGAACGCGTGAGCGAATCTGGGATACCCGGGGGGGGGGAGGATAGAAAGGGAAAGGGTGTTCGTGTGTTTTCATTTTTCCATCCTTCTCACACACACATATACATATTCTCGAATATATATTTTATCTTAGAATTTGTATTTCTAATGCCTTAAGAGTAAGACAATTTGAAGAAGTAAGAAAACGAAACATTCGTTTCTCTTTCTCCGTAAGCGCCATTTCGCATGTTTCCTGAATTTGGACATCATTCTGAGCCCGAAGAACACTTATGGGGGGGGTTGCGCAGGCCGATGCCACTGGCACCGCACTCGCTGAATATCTTCCACGGACACTGCCGTAAGGCCCGGCTGGAGGCACCTCGTTCGAGATTGCTGGCGGACGACCGTGCAAGGTGTAAGGGCGACACGAGCGGGACCTTCATGGTTAGCGCTCGCGCTTCCGCCAGCGCCACAGCCGGGGCGACAGGTGTACGACCGTCGTCAAAAACTTCCGGTTTAAGCATTGACGGTAGTGACACAGCCGCCGCTGCCACCGCCACTGCCAGACCCACCGCCACCGCCACCGCCGGTGGCGGTGGCTATACCATAAACTGGCCAGGGACATCGCCGCTGCCACCGGCCAATGCAGCGGCAGTGGCGGCGGCGGCGGCGGCGGCGGCGGAGGGGCGGCTGATGCGGCCTCGGCTCGAGGGAAGGTACCAGTCCTTACGCGTGGAAACGGCCCCTAGGCCTTCGATGGAACTACCGTCTCGGGGCGCGTTCCGTCGCTGTTCAGATGATGGCGGTGGCGGCGGCGGCGGCGGCGTGGATACGCTGGGTCACGCCAGTACAGGTTGCTCAACGCCAGACATGGCAGCTATCGCTGCTGCCGCCGCCGCTGCCGGAGGCGGCGCTGGGACCTCTGTCACAGCTTCCAACAGCCAACTAAACGGCAACGGCCGTCAATGCCCCCACAATGAGCAGTTACCCAGCTCACGTGCCACGTCAGCAACGGCGGCATGTTCGTCATCGTCGGGTGCTGCTGCCACTACCGCTGCGGCGGCGACATTGCTGCCGCAACCTACCTCAGCTGGTCCTCCAACCACCAGCACCTCCGCCAGCACCTCCGCCACTCCGACGAGATGCACCTCTCCAGGCGCTTCGGTGACCGGGCTGGCATCAGCGCATGCGACCGTATTTTCCGTGTCTCTGGTGCCTCCAGTTGTTGTAATGGAAGCGACTGGCTCGGGCTCCCCTCCTGCTGCTTCTTCCGCCGCCGCCGCCCCTGTTGCCCCCGTTGCCACGGCCGCCGCCGCTGCCACCACCGCCACCACCAATTCCAGCGCCACACAGCCGCGCAGCTCCGGCGGATCCAAGTTCCTCAACAACCACAGCCGCAGCGGTCGACGCATCTTTCCTGACCCACGGGTCGCATCTCCAGGGCCTGACGGCCACCCTGACGGCACGCATGACCACATCAACGCCTTTAGCGGCGATGGCGGCGCTCCACATTTGCAGACCCCAGAGAGCTCAATGCTCCGAGACCACGCTCGAAGCGACCTTGATCAGGCTTCAGTAACGGCGGCGTCGGCGGCGTCCTCACATGACGGGGACGGGGGCGTGGTCGTCCAGCGGTTGCACACCACCGGCTCTGCCGGGGCGGCCGCAGCAACCGCCAGCCCGCGGCATCCAATGCTGCCCCGGCCGACGTCGTCGCGGTCGCAGCAGCCGATGCAATCACCTCGTTCTTCCCGTAACGGACTCCCGCCTGCTTCAACACGGCTGGAGGGCTCCCCATCAAAGCTGGCGACAACTGTTGCACCGTTGCCGCCGCCGCCAGCGCAGCTGGCGCTACAGCACCCGTCGCCGATGGCCTCACCATTCCTCCGCTCTGGGGGCGCCACTGCAGACGGCGCTGGCAGTGGCGCCTCCGCCACCGCAACGAATTCGCAGTCTCCGTCAGAAGTACCTCGCCCCTGGAGCGTTCTGTCCGGTGGCTTCGTCGACTTGCTCTTCAACCCGTCGGCGGCGGAGCCCCCGCCGGGTGTTCCGAACCAAGTCGGGATACAAGGCAGGGGCACTAGCCCTGGTGTCGCCCACCCCGGGGCTAGCGGCGGCGGGGGTAGCGGGAGCGGCGGCGGGAGCCGCCGCCACGCGTCCTTTACTGGCGACGGCGGTGCCATCTTCAGCAGCACGGCAAACGCTGCTGTCGGCGGCCTGGAGACCGTCAGGAGCGGTGATCTCACTGATGATGCCCAGCAGAACCCTCACAGAGCCGCCGGACGTGCCCGGGCGTCTACGGGGATGCTACATGTCGGCGTTGGCGTGGAGGCGGCGGGAAGCAGCGCTACCGCCGGCGGCGTTTTGGTTACCAGTGTTGCGGGGACACCGTCCTTGTCGGCTGCCTCCACTAGCCAACGGCGTCCGGCCGTCGCCACCGCTTCCACCGTCAGCCGCCCCGCCGCCAGAGTGGGTGTGATGCCGCACGGTGGGCCGGCGACGGCGTTCGTGTCCACCGTGCCGTCCACGGCTTCGGCAGCAGTGGCGGCGGTGGCGGATGGCGCCGCGACGCCGACGGCGCTGGCAAGTCGGAGGGTGCACTAAGGCAGACGCGACGACAGATGGCAGGCATCACGAGCAGTTTTTCCCCTGCAAGTCACTCGTCTGGTGGTACACGTCGTACACATACACGAACACAAACACACGCATATCCCCCAGTGTGACCTGGAGTGCACTCCCAAGTTTAAGTTTAGGTATTCCCGGTTGTTGAGTTGTTGCAGGATGAAGCAGAGGCATGAGCTGAAAGTGAGCCGCACCGTTCTCCCAAACCCGATTGGGGGGGGGGGCACCGGGGGGCGGGGGGCGGGGCCGGGGGGTATTTATTCATCCTGTAGTCTGCGGCCTTTTTATTCGGCTGAATTCATCCCTCAAAAGGTCTCCTAGAAGCGGGTTTTCTTCGCGATGGCGAAAGGCCTCACCCATATTGTTTACTGGGTTGGCTTAACAAGTTGCACGTAAGTCGGGACGACACGCGCCCTTCACTGAATCCGCACTCGGAGGGAGTGGAAAACGGTTCTCCAGCTTCTAGTTCCTTGGTGCCAGCCCCCAACTCCCCTCTAGGGTAAGGAGGAAAGTAAGAGGAGTGAGGTGGGCTTGATATGGGATGAGGAGATGGGAGATGGGAGAGGAACGATGAGCGAGTGAGGAAATGAAATACCGAAGATTCAACACCGTGAGGGGCGGCCGCAGGTGTGCGAAACTGTGCCGCGTGAAGAGGTGGAACGGAGGGTAGAGGAGGGCAGAGGGGGAGAGGGAAGGAAATGGAGAGCTCAGGGGAAAGATATCGATGATAATCATGATAATGATTCGGTACGCGATGGTGGGTGCATCAAGAGCGTTCCCGAAAGGCAGCAGCACCTACGCCTCGTTTGGCGCCATTGAGTTGAGGGGACGGTGAAGGTATATGAGGAAAGGTGTGATATAACAATGGATGACCAACAGGTCTAAGTGGGGGGGTTAAAACTGATGATATTTGTTGGAAATCTGTCGCGCTGTACGGGCCCGCCGCCATAGGTGATGAGAAGGCACCTAAAATGGAAGTTGGAGGGGGGTTGTGTGTCATGGCATGTGCGTGTGTGTATTCGTGTTTGTGTGGTGTTGGGTGGGATACGTGTGGTTTATGTGGTTCTTGCCTTTATGATGCCACCCATCCAACAGAAAACCCTGCGTAGTTACATACTAGTGTACCGGAATACTGCCACCGGCGGAGCCGTTGCCGGGGTAATGTGTACGAATGCGGTACACGTCGTGAATGCTCATGAAACTACATCATTCCTCGCCCGCAATGGAACATGCGTGCGGGAGGAGTTCTTAGGGTTCGCTTCGAGGTTGTGGCCGCATTTACAGCGGGCGACAAAGACGTAGGTCGGACCTCGTAGGTCGGTTGCAGTGAGGTGGTAATGTAAATGGTGTGATTTGGGCCCGAGTGTTTGTCGCCACATAATACTGACAAGGATACACATAGGGTAATCCATGTCACAGTGCAATATTATGTCACGTAACAGCATTCGTTACTCATTACTTATCATCACAAGCCTTCCTATCGTACAACAAAGCATCAAGTGCCAAGTTGACAAGTCTGGCTGTTGACAAGTCTGGCTGTTGACAAGTCGTGAATCGTGGATGGCACGGGGACCGCCCCCCAGTGGTAGCTCAGTTGACTACTGGTCTGCCCGAATCTGCTGGCCAAACCAACTGATGGACAGACGGACGGACCGACTATGCCCGACTACCTGACTGACTGAAACATTGATGGACTGTCGTACTGAGTAAACCCACAAGCTGTATGACGAGGCGTATCCTGTCTAGCTGTCTAGGAACATTGGCATAAGTCAATGAATGAGGACTTGTACGGCAATTTCGGTATATTAACATGTCATTTGCCGCAAGTGGTGGTGGTGGTGGTGGCGGTTTAAGCAGTGAGATTCAGACTTTGAATGCCATTGCAATTCTGAAGCTACGTAATGGATGTGGAGAGCAGGTGGGCATTGCATTTCCCGCTCAGCGTGGCGGTTATTTTATATTTGGGATGCTACAGCACGGCTACAACAAGGACGCTACAACAGTAGAATGCCCTACAAGGTTGCTGAGGGAGCACCCAACCCCAAGTCGACTTAACACAGAACTAGTATCACCGCCTTGCTCATAAAAAAACCGAATATCAAAAGGATATGTTTCATCTAGGAACTTATAATTGTGTTTGATATGCGGTCCGGTTCGGCCAGGCGTTATAAAACAACATAGTATTTTAAAATAAATCCAATATATGTAGGTGTGTTTTGAGACCTCCGACATTTGGGTAATGCTTACAGCTGGTGGCCCGGCCCCGGGCCGGCCCCGGGGTGCTCGGGGCCGGCCGGCCACCCCGGGCCGGTCGAGCTCAGGTACCCTTAAATACTAGTTCTAATGGCTTCTGATCAACAACTCCCTGGAGCACTGCAGTATGCAGCTCTCTACCATTGGGTAGTTGCCCAGCACCTACCACCAGCAACTTCCTACCACTTGGCTGCTCAGCACCTCCCCTCAACAACTGCCCTACGGAGAAGATGGTGGCTGATGTGATGACGAAGGCCTTGGGTGAAGCCAAGTTCAAGTGGTGCCGTGCCTCCATGGGTGTAGTCTAGTGGGGTTTGCACCGAGGGGGCGTGTTAAGTCTTGGACGGTGCAAACCGTCACAGTTACCTATCTAGCAGTTGCAGGGCGGCAGTTGTGACAGGCAGTTGCAGTGTGCAAGGTGATAGGTGCTGAGCAGCCAAGTGGTAGGAAGTTGCTGGTGGTAGGTGCTGGGCAACTACCCAATGGTAGAGAGCTGCATACTGCAGTGCTCCAGGGAGTTGTTGATCAGAAGCCATTAGAACTAGTATTTAAGGGTACCTGAGCTCTGCAATAGTCACCCAACAGCTAGCAATCGTCTAGTGTCTTATACATCTGACCTCCTCTGACCTCTGTAATACTTCATAGCAGCTTTATACTTCCTTTATCTCCTTAACAGGTTATGAGCCCCGCCTGGGCGCTCTGAGAGAACCAAGAACAACATGGGCAAGGACAAGTTGGCTGAACCCCTCGATCTCAACAACTACTCTACATGGGCCTATCGGTTTGAGAACTTGTGTGCTGAGCATAACTTGAACAGGGCGCTGTTGACTGAGCCGGTTACAGATGAAGAGGTCGCTGCATCGGAGCGAGTGAAGACTCTGCTGGTGAAGAATGTGAAGGACTGCCATCTGCCGGTCATCAAGGCATCGCCGAACGCCAAAATGGCGTGGGATGGCCTTGCTGCGATTTTTGCCGCCAACAACCATGCCCGCAGATCTCAGCTGCGTCAGGAGTATACTAAGCTGGCGATGAAGAAGGGAGAGGCCCTGCCGGTGTACCTTGCAAGAGTGCGGGAGCTACACACAGATCTGCTGAAGGTGGGCCAGGCCACCAGTGAACAAGACATGACGTATGCAATGCTGACGGGTCTACCTCAGAAGTATGAGGTGATAGTGTCGATTTTGACGACACAGTCTGGTGAGCTTACGCTGTCTAGTGCAACCGCACAACTGCTGGCGTTCGAAGCTAGGGTAGGGAGCATGCATGAGGCCTCTACCAGCTCGTCTGCTTTTGTCAGTGCGGGTAGGGGAAGCTCAGCCACAGGAAGTGCGCCCCGACGTGGAGGAAGCCACGTCCGCGGCGGATCACGGGAGCCACTGCAGTGCTGGAACTGTGGAAAGCCCGGGCATCTGGAGAGGGGGTGCACTGCCCCCAGGATGGCTCAGAGGTCTGGCTCATGGAGCTCGGCGCCTAGAGGACCCGGTTATGGGTCAGGCGGCCTGGAGCGCACAAGAATGGGCGGCCATGGAGAGGCCGCGGGCGGGCCCAGCTTGGGGAGCGACCGCCGAGGTTATGGCCGGCACGACCATGTGGACGGTGCCGGCGACAGGGGCAATGCTAGCCCGAGGAACTTTGCCTTTGTGGCATCTGGGTCTGACCGCCTGAAAGGTTGGTACCTGGATTCTGGTGCATCTCATCATCTGACATATGATGCAGATCAGATAGTGGACGTCCGCGAGCTGGCGGAGTCAGAAAAGTTTGAGATCCTGAGTGTGAACGGGGGGATCATCAGGCCCACAGCGGTAGGGACTCTGAGGCTTATCCCCGGGGTCAATATGCATGCACGGGTGACGGTGGAAGAGGTGTATCTTGTTCCTGACAGCTTTGCAAATGTGCTGTCAGTTGCTGCCCTGGATAAGCAGGGTGGGTCAGTTTGCTTTGAGGATGGCCAAGTCACTATGCGCAAGGGTGGTGAGAAGATTCTGACGGGCCAGCGCTTGGGCGACCTTTATGCCCTATCATGTTTTTCGATTCCCAGGTCTGCTTCCAGGTTGAGATACACCCAGCCTTTTGGTGGAGTGGCTCATGGGAAGTCTGCATCTGAATCAATGGACTTGTGGCACCGCCGGTATGGACACCTTGGCCTAGGTAACTTGAGAGGTTGGTGGGTGAAGGCATGGTGTCAGGGGTGCGTTTTGCAAAGGGGCAGGTGAAGGGAGCCGGAGATGCGGGTGTGTGCGAGCCATGTGTGATGTCACGGCAGCGCCGAGGGCCCTTCCCATCAACTGGGCATAAGGTGGATCAACCACTAGCTCTTATTCATCTTGATGTTTGTGGTCCGATGCCTGAGTGAACACCAACGGGTTCCCTCTACCTAACTGTCTTGTTGGATGACTATACTGGTTTTTCGGCTGTAGCCTTTACACCTACCAAGGAAGCGGTGAAGGACAAGGTGATGACTATGGTGAATCAGCTGGAGACGTACAGTGGTTTTCGGGTCAAGGAGGTACGGTCTGATCAAGGGGGTGAGTTCATTAACAGTCCCCTGCAGGAGTTTTTCCGTACGAAAGGGATTCGGCATGGGCCTACGGTGGGGTATGCCCCCGAGCAGAATGGAGCTGCTGAGCGCTTGAATAGGACTCTGTTAGAGAAGATGCGTGCTCTATTGGCTGAGTCTCAACTTCCCCAATGCATGTGGGCTGAGGCTGTCTCTACGGCGAATTACCTTCGGAATATTTCACCTGTGTCCGGTCGGCCCTGCACCCCGTATGAAGCTTTCTCAGGGGAACATCCTGATGTGAGTCATCTGCGTGTGTTTGGATGTACGGCATATGTCCATATCCCCAAGGAGAAGCGCAATAAATTAGATCCGGTAAGTCGCAAGGGTGTTCTGGTTGGGTACGGCGATGCAGGCCAGTACCGTATCCTTTTTTCAGACAATGTAGTGTCGGTGCACTCTGATGTCACCTTTGATGAGCGGAATGTCGGTGAGAAAGCACAGCAAGCTAGTCGTGCAAAGAAGTCCGTAAGGTGGCGCAACCCCGTAGACAGTACGCCTGATTCTGATAGTGATAGTGATGATGATGATGATAATGTTGAGTGGGAACCGGCCCCTCACACCCAAGGTGGCGGATCCTCTACTGGTGCAGGAGGTTCAGGGGATAACAGCGGTGGACCAACAGGGGGTGGTGATGCTTCCGGCGCAGGTCCCTCGGGGAGTTCGTCCGGTGCTGGCCCCTCTGTGGGTGCTGCCGGTGCGAGTAACAATTTTGAGTCTAGGTACCCTGTCCGTGATCGAAAACGGCCGTCCGAGTGGTGGCGCAGTGAGGACCCTAGGTCTGTTGCCGGCCGGGTCCATGTGGCTGCCGCAACCAAAGTGTCTGAGCCCAACACTTATGCTGAAGCGGTGTCTGGGGCGCAGGCCAGCGAGTGGAAAAGGGCTATGGGTGACGAAATTAACTCTCAGTTGGCAAATGGAACCTGGACCTTAGAAACACCCCCGCCAGGCACGAAGCTTATTCCATGTCGCTGGGTGAAACACAATCCAGATGGTAGTGTTGAGCGGTATAAAGCGCGCTTGGTCGCAAAAGGGTTTGTACAGCGCGAGGGGGTGGATTATGGTGAGCTCTTTGCGCCTACGTCCCGTAGCTCATCTTTTCGAGTCCTTTTAGCGGTTGCAGCGGCTAGAAAAATGCCCATTCACCAGCTAGATGTGACGACTGCGTTCTTGAATGGAGAACTGAAGGAGGATCTTTGGATGGAGCAGCCACCGGGGTACGAGTCGGAAACTCCAGGCCTGGCCTGTCACCTGCATAAGTCCATCTATGGTCTAAAGCAGGCCCCACGGTGCTGGTATGATAAGTTGTGTGAGAAGTTTGCCGAGATTGGGCTGTTCCCGTCTAAATCAGATCCGGCTATGTTTCTGAAGGTTGATAAAAGGGGAGTGGTGGTTGCATTGGTTCATGTGAATGATACGTGTGTGGCCTCAGATGATTTAGAATTGGTGCGGAAGGTGAAAGAGGCGATTGGTCAGTGCTTCAAGATTCGGGACCTAGGGGAGGCACGAGTATTTTTGGGCATGGATATTCGTCGAGAGAAGGATGGCGATATTGTGTTGAGTCAATCTCGTTATATTGAGCAGATTCTGGAGCGGCACAACATGCTGGATGCCAAAGATCGGGCAACTCCTCTGGCAATGGGTACAAGGGCTGCCCCAGTGACTGATGATGAAGGCAAACTGCTGGAGGACCCAACGCCTTACCGAGCTCTGGTGGGAGAACTCAACTACCTTGCAGTGAGTACACGTCCCGACCTGGCCTATGCCCTGAGTGTGCTTTCCCGGTCCATGGCTAAGCCTACCCGCGCTGCAATGAGTGCGGCAAAGGGAGTGCTGCGGTACCTGGCGGGTACTCGGGAGATGGGTCTTCGGTTTCCTGGCGGACAAGGGCTGCAGCTGGATGGCTACAGTGATTCGGATTGGGCAGGAGACACAGTTACCCGCAGGTCAACAACTGGTTATGTTTTCCGAGTGAACGGTACTGCGATAAGTTGGAGCAGCCAGCTGCAGCGTACCGTGGCAGCATCATCAGTGGAGGCAGAGTATCAAGCTCTTTCCAGTGCGGTGAGAGAAGCCCTTTGGCTGTCAAAGCTGTCTGACGATCTGAAGATTGGCACCTCCCCCTCGATTATTAAGGTGGATTCCCAGGGGGCGATGAATATCAGCAACAACCCTATGACGTCCCAGCGGTCCAAGCATATTGATGTGATGCATCATCTAGTCAGAGAGCGGGTCGCAAGTGGGGAGGTTGAGCTTAGGTACTGCCCTACGGAGAAGATGGTGGCTGATGTGATGACGAAGGCCTTGGGTGAAGCCAAGTTCAAGTGGTGCCGTGCCTCCATGGGTGTAGTCTAGTGGGGTTTGCACCGAGGGGGCGTGTTAAGTCTTGGACGGTGCAAACCGTCACAGTTACCTATCTAGCAGTTGCAGGGCGGCAGTTGTGACAGGCAGTTGCAGTGTGCAAGGTGATAGGTGCTGAGCAGCCAAGTGGTAGGAAGTTGCTGGTGGTAGGTGCTGGGCAACTACCCAATGGTAGAGAGCTGCATACTCCAGTGCTGCCCCGGGGCCCCCCGGGCCCCCGGGCCCGGGGGCCCGGGCCCCCCGGCCCCGGGGCCCCGGGGCCCCCGCGCCCGGCCCGGAGCCGGGGCCCGGCCCGGCAGCCGGGGCCCCGGGGCCCCGGAGCCCCGGGGCTGAGGTCTGGCCTAGTCGTACATGTCGCACATGTTACAGCCAGTCAGCTCCAGACGGGAATGGCGTCTTCCAATGCCCCTTGGAAATCCTCGCTGCCATTCAACTACGTACGTACGGCACGACATGTACGGCAACGTATGACACTATATACATATATCTATGCTGCTTGCTATCTATGAGAAGCTTGGACGCCGTGCGACGGAACATTGTGAGAGTTGATTGCAAAGTGTATGTGTTTTGCAAAATGTGTAAGTATATGGGTCTGCGAAGGAAGGTCAGGGCACAAAGCATGGTCCTCAAGTGCAAATATTGTCGACAGTACGACACATCTGATCGCAAGCTAATCGCATGCTTGGCTCTTAGCCCAGGGCTGATGACTACCAAGGCAGCATTCCGGGGTATTAGCCGTTATGGGCTGCCTCTCCGATTTGCCACATGCATGGAGGGTTTTGCTCTTCGCGCCTTTGGTTCTTGACAGCTTCTGAAGAGCAGAGGGAGCCGCCCAGATTACATAAACAACTGCGGCAGTCTGGTGCCTGCTGGGGTGCTGGGGTGCTGGGGTTCATCGGCTCTTCGACGGCTCTTTCTTGCACAGGTCCACACTCAGTGTCCACTGTAATGACTAATCAATACCAGCTGATCTGAAGGAAGGACCTGGCGTAAGTCGTTCAACGGCACCAGCAGTAGGTCATCGAGGGCACCACCCCACCCTCGTCGTATCCAATCACATCTACATCAGGGGATTCCCATTTCTCCGGCAACAAACACGATTTGACTCCCTCGGCCAACAAACGATAGCAAAGGATAACAGAACCAGGTCCGGGTGAAATTATTACCAAGGGTGAAAGGGTGACATCAAGGGTCCTAGGGACGCCAGGAAAGTCTGCCATCCCTATAGGGTTACCTGCTCCACGCGTGCCGGTTTAGGTGAGGATAAGGACGGGACGGACTATCTCCTCCGCAGCACTTACCACCCGCGGTTACCCCGAAACCACGGGTACGGCCAGTCATGTAAACTGTACGGCAATATCCCAAATTACAGCATCCTCCGCTAAGATTGGCAAATCCGGATGATTCTTTAAATATGTTTACGCCTCAACGACTCACAGCCACCGTCAGCCACCATCATCGCCGCCCTCCTCTTCTCTCCCTGGTCCCTACTCCTTCCCCCACAAGCTTCCAGCCAACGCCTTGCCCGGCGACGGGTTGACTTCAACCCAACACAAACATCCAACAATTTATCACGGTATCACTAAACCCTAAACCCCTAAATATCACGTCATGGTGCATGGGGGGTATCGTACAAGCTGCGGGGCCGAGGAACCTGGGCATCCGGGTTGGCTCCGTAAGTGCCATCCTCCCAGACTACTATGTCTTGTTGCATGCATCACACATACATATAAACTATTATGATGCTTTAAATACATTACTTTGGTTTGAGTGATGCAGCATTGCTTTGATAAATATATCATGACGGTGACGCGAAATGAATATGGGGGAAACGAATCCGTTGCTCGTGTTCAGATACATCTTAACAGGTAGGGTCATCTTACATAAAGAGTTTCGCATTCGACCGTATGCGAGCAGCTGTCACGTACGGCACCTCCAGGATCCGTACCCAGCTTCGAATCCGGCCCGGCAATGCCTGCCCCGACGCCTCCGCCAGCACCCGTAGGTCGATGCCGAACAGTTGCTGGTACAATCGGTTAGCCGTATCATCCCAATTTAGGCAACCGCAAAACTCCTCGAATATCCGTACAAAGTCCTTTGCCTTGTGGTACGACATTTTTCCTGGCGAACGGCTTTCTAACCATTCCTGTAGCGTATAACCGCCTGTAGCGCCCCCAGCACCGCTGATGGCGCCGTTGCCGAGCGCACCATTGGCATCCCCATTGACATTGCCGCCATTACTATTGCCCGTACTTGCATCAATGCCGTTTCTGTTATTGGTGGAAATGCTAATGCTGCCACCTGTACTACTGCTTCCAACGCCACTGGTCCCGCCGCCTGCTCCTCCACTGCCAGCAGAGTCGGCGGTACCGAGACCCCATGCGTGGTAAAGTCCCACACCCGTGCCATCTACTAACATCACGAAGCGGTGAGTGTAAGTGGCGACGCGCGCTACGCTCACATTGCGTTGCTCTTCTGCGCGTATGGCGGCTGTGTCCACTAGCAGAACGACGAGGCAGGTGCTGGAGGAGGGAACAGTTACGCCAATCGCAGCGCGGCCGGCATCGCCGGCACGCTGTACGGCGATGGCCTTACTAAGCGCCGCCGCTAGGTCGGCGGGAGGCTCCATGCGGACATGTGCCATTGAAGGGTCACCACCTAGCCTGCGGCTGTTGAACGCAGCTGCGCTGACGCGCGTCTCCAGCTGCTCGAGATCCGCGCACAGCAATGTGACAAACTCCGCTGCACGTTTGTGATGTCCCCATGGGCTTTGTTCAACTAAAGCTTGGACGAAGAGGTGGTCGTTGATTTGGGCCTTCACGATTGCGTGCAGGTCCTCATCTTTTGGAAGAGATGGCGGGACCTGCATCGGGCCGCCCCTTACGACGGCCTGTAACGGCATCTTGATAGCCTGACTACATATGCGATAACGCAGCGCTGCAAGGTACGGTCCATCTGCAAAGAACTTGAGCAAAAAGTCTCGCAGACAGGCATTCGGGCTATCCTGGGGGGTTGACGGGCGAGCGGTCATTTGTGCACTCGCAAAGATAAAACATTCAATTATAATATACGTCTAAATGGATGTGGAAACATTTCTGTGAATGCTACTTGCACGTATGTAAAAACATTTGTGACAAGGTAGGCCACAAGAAATTTGATGTTTTGTGAGAGCCTTCTCCTTAGTAAACAGTATTATAAGGAAAAGTATAAAGATACGCACCATAACGCCAGTGGAAAACGGTTCAAAAGGTTTTATTCCCTCTATCCGCAAAAACGTTGTTAAGCACTTTCGAACCATCCCGTACAAATGCCCTCACTCTTTCAGTATGTACGGAGTCGCAAAATTTTTATTAGTTGTACTGGTAATTTCGGATCACCATAATTACTGCAGCCCATCAATAACCAAGCTTTAGTCTGTCTCCATAATTTAAAATTTAATACTTTCTGGTTGCCTATTTTCTTCTTCTTTAACTGTAGTACCCTGCAACAAGAGGATCGCAGTCCGATGTCAGAAAACGCCGTCATTATTCCCAATTGCTTCATACGTACACGCGCAAGATAGCTAGAGGGCACCAAACTTGCGCGGCCTCATATGATTGTATATGATTCTAGTACCAAAGACGACAAGAACAGTTTTCCTGGTAATTGTTTCCATGAATCCACCATGCATCCTCGCGTCCACCCATTTGCAAGGTCTGCAGAAATGCGGGGCCTCTCTCCTTCATAAGCGCCTTCATTTCCTTGGTGCCAAAAACAGACACCCCGACAACATTCCATTGCACAGGAGTTGTACGTTCCACCCAGCTGTCGTCACCTAACAAGGTTGCTCATGCCTGGCCACGTATGACGTATGGTTGACGGCCCATGTACGGCCCACATACCGTGAGCCCGTAAACCGCTACCTTTGGGAGCTCCTCAATGAGCCTTGGTTTCAAGCTGTGTCCTTTCCTTCACCCGTAGGCCAGATCTTCAACCGCTCAGCCTTCTCACCCCATGGCCCGAAGGCCCCACCCCACAGCGTAGCCGTGACGGCCGCTGTCCGCGAGTGCGTCCATCACTGCCGCCGTGATCTTCTGCTCCTGATCCGCCGTAGACTTGCCCCCAACCTGGTTGTCTTCTCCTTTTAGCTTGGCTATGCAGGACATCGTCCGCATTGCCTGGTTCTGCGCCCAAAGGTCCCCTGCACTCAACCCACCACAAATGTGCCCGCACGTGTTGTACACACATTAACATGTGCACATACACCAGAGGATGCGAACCAAGGTGAAGCCACCCAAGAGGAAGAGAGGAAGGGACCCCCCACCCTCGCCCTAAGGGGCCTGACAGCCAAGAGGAAGAGAGGAAGGGACCCCCACCCTCGCCCTAGGGGGCCTGACTGCCAAGCCACTAAGGCTGTCTTCACCCCCCCCTTCCCCGCACAAACCCATCTTACGTTCTTGTTGGCTGAGGCTCAAAGAAGACCTTGCCATTTCCGTCGCGGAATGTATGTCGATCCGGCTGCCCTGTTGTGGCTGTTGCCTAAGATAGATGAGGGCCATGTGGTTCAGAATGGCGCAGGTGAGCTGGTGGTGATCAAGCCGCCTGAGGGCCACCTTCAGGACGCTGGACAGCTGGGGCGGGCGAAACACGAGAAAAAAGAGGGTAGCATCCTCCAATTTACTGTACGGGCGTCATCCATGCGTGTCAATTGCATATTCTTGAAAAAATGTTGAAGAATCGCTAAAAGAAAGAAGGATCCCATATAACGGATAATTCCCCGTACGACATCGATAACAAATGAGATCCCTCATACACACAAGACAATGAAATAAATTACGATGCGATGTTACATAACGACCAAGCACAAAAGTATCGAGTCTGTTGATCCCCAGTTCTCATATGGGATCATGCACCGCTACGAAACTTTGCGGTCAGCATGGTCTCATGATCCCCTCAACCCCCCCCCCCGCACCTTCCAGGTTAGGCAGGAAGGTGCCAACCACTTGGGGTATTACTTCTTTCTTCATCTTCTTCCTCATTCTCTTATACATGTTTCGCTCATTCTCAACATTCCATTCATAATCGTCCTCTTCCTCTTCGTCTTCTTCGCCTCCGCCTCCTGCCCCCGTACCAAGTGCCCGTGGTTGACTATGTCCGAGGTCACCGTCATCATTGTCCATTGCCCCTCCTCACCCTCTCACCAACTGAAAGGCCGTTCCGAGCTCTCCTTGTTGCGCCAAACATGCCGCACTGGCCAGTTTGCAGGCGACGTCCTCCATGTGGCCCAGCACTCCCCGAAGAGAACCACGGCCGCCACTCCCCGCACCACCCCCCGCGCCACCTGTCATGCTGCCGCCTGCAGCACCAGCGGAAGCGGCAGGGGTGCTGCTAGAAGGAGGTGCAGGGGTGCAGGGGGGTGACAAGAGGTGGCAATCAAGACGAGGTATAAAAGAAGTTTACTTTGGATGCCAAGCATGGTGTATGCGCCAAACGCGGCCTCAAGGAGGGATATGTGAGACAGGTGCAGGTGGTGAAGTGCCCCATGTGGATGCCGGGCCTCGTCAATTGATAGGGGCATCGCAGGGGCCACGTGTCGGGGGTACAGTACAAGTACAAAGGAAAACAGTGTTAAATAAATGCACGCAGGCTGATGCATTGACACCCACGCAATACAGGACCGTTCGCCTGGGCCAAGTTTTGCATTTGTGAGCTGACATGGAAAGGCATCTAAATAGAACGCGGTTCAAAAGTTCCCTGAATCCAAGCCGGGCGCTACGCCCCACGGGTCGAACTATGTGACCGCTACCCATTCCCCTCCCCACCCCTCCCCACCCCACCCCAATCCTCCCCTCCCCTTCTCTCCCTAATCCTCCCCTTCGTCCCGTCCCGTCCCGTCCCGTCCCGTCCACATATACACACACCATGCGCTTGTCCACACACTGTACCCACGTACCCCGACTGGACTGTGTAGAAGGGCCCCAATGCCGCGAGTGCGCGAGCCACATCTCCCATCACCACTGGGGTGCCGGAGCCCTCCTGTGCTTCTTGCTGCTGCTGCTGCTCGCCGTGCTGCTGTATGGGTGTGGAGAGGTGCACCTCCGCTTCCAGAACGGCGGCCAGGGCAGCGGCGGGGCGGCTGGGGGCGTTCAGGCGGGCAAACTGCCCCCCGATGAACGAGGGCGGGAAATGTCATTTCTCACATGTGTGAGGGAAGGCAGTGCGAAGGGCGAGGAAGGGGAGAACAGGGAGGCAGGGAGGGCAGGGCAGGGAGGAAAGGGAGGAAATGTTTGCTCATGATGATGATTCTTTATCCCGTAGCCACCGGTAGTCCCGAACTTCAAAACACCGCACCCTCCCTCCCTCCTTGCCTCCTCCCTTGCCTCACCTCAAAATGAGCCGCCGCCGCGTGCATCTCCCCCGTTGCCACACAGTACTGCCCGGTCAGGAGGTGAGTCCCCGCCAGCAACCCCGACAACATGTTCGGAAAACATTCCTGCATCTGCTGACACGTCAGCAGGTCCTCGCGGGCGACACGCAGCTGGGCCTGTTGGGGAACGGAGTGCAGGGCCAACCGACAACGCTGTAACGTACACAATATATATGATATTATTATGCATAAAATGATAGACGATATGATATATGTTGTCATATAACACAATATGATAAATATATTACATTTATCTCATATGATAACGGACACAATGTACATAATACGGCAGCAGCAATCGTCATCATGTGGCAACGGACATTGGCGCATGGCGCAAGTAAAGATGCTGCAGGAGAGATCGAAAGACAGAAGTGGAGGGGGAGGAAGACAGAGGGAAGGAAGAAGGAAAACAGACAAAGACAGAAGAGAGAAGAGAGGTGAGAACAGAGGTGATGACAGCCAGCCGACCAGAACGGATAGAGGTTGACACGAGAGTTTAAGATTATAAGACGCCACAGCAGCGGCAATTTTAGGTACGCGAGAGAGCCCTGGAGATCTGGATCTTGATCTTGATGTACAATTAAGTGTAAGTATCCATCCCGGTAGGTTTCCTAATCCTAGGGTTTCATGATCGGTTTCTTTGCGTTCGTATTTTGAGCCCGTACATCGCCCTCGAAGGTTAGTTGCATAACACGCGGAGCTCTTGCGTGTATGGCAATAAGGAGAGCACACGACGCCAGATCTCCGTACACTCACCTTGCTAAGCGCTACCTGGGCCTTACATTGCAGCAAAAGTGATTGGAGCCGCAGCGCCACGCCCGCCTGCTCCAGGCATTGCATAGGCAGATCACTCTCCCGCGTCCCGGGCCCGATGCCCGACGCAGCTGTCAGCTCCGAAACACAGGACAGACCTTAACGCGAACACAAAGCGATCAGGTGCGTGGAGAACGGCAGCGGTGGTGATGGTGGGGACGCGAGCCACACGGAGAAGCAGGTGTTCGATGTTTGCAGCTGCAGACCCAAGGAGGGCCGACTCAAAGAAAGAAACCCGCAATATCGGTGGGAGGAGAAAGCAAGATTCCATGCAGGTGGCGGGTGGGCTGAAGGATAGTGGTTAAGTAGTGGTGGTGGTGGTGGTGGTGATGGATTTCCGCTTTGTCCTCCTTGCTGTGCAGTATCCCCGCCAGTCTCGGTCGGTATTGGCCGGACGGATCTTGCAACACATACACACACACATACGCCCACATACCCGCGTTGTGGTCACGCGGCTCAGGTGATTCCTCAGGCCGGGCGAAAAGCACCCCCGCCGGAGAAGACTAAGTATACCCGCCATCGTATATCCGCCGTCGTATCCACCACCCCCCATTTCCCCTCAATCATTCCTTTCTTTGCCGTCAACAATCTATACACTATATGTTTGCTTTTACCTACACGTCCTTATCTCTTTTTCTCGCCGTATCCTGACTTGTCCCCCTCGACAGCCTCCCTTGCCCTCCCTTGCCCTGCCATGTCCTCCCTCGGCCGCCTGTTAAAACACCCCGCGGGGTCTTCCCTCCAGCCCCTTACCTCGTTGTAAGTACTTCTTTATGAGTCGGGGCCGGCTGCTGCCGTTGCGGAGGGCGATGGCTCCTACCAGGCATAACAGTGGCTCAAGGGATGATAGGCCCGACAGGATGTACGGCGCCCTGACACCTGTGTTTCGGGTGGTGACCGGGGACCAGCGTCCGGGGTGGCAATGAGGGCCGGTCCAATAGGCAGGGCTTCAGGCGCCACGTGTGATGATGCATGTCGGGAACCCTCCTTTTACCCAGAGGAAGGGGACTCCTCTTAAAACACACACGCACCTTGCTGCTGCCCTGGGCTCTGTTCTTTCTGTTGTTGTTTGATTTGGTCCATGCAGATCTCCAGAGTATGCAGAAGGCCTGGTGGCGGCTGCTCCGGGCTGCTGGGACCCGCTGGCTCCGGAGCCGCCGCCGCCGCCGCCGCAGCAGCAGCAGCACCACCACCACCCGCCTGCTGCTCCTGCTGCGGTGGTGGTGGTGGCGGCGGTGGCTGCTGCTGCTCCCCTTTGACAATCTTTGCCACCTCACCCCGTCGCAGCATGTACAGCACCTGCACCACGATTGAAGGAGGGATGGAAGGCAGGCATGGCAGTCGGCGTAGAAGAAAGGGTGCGTCTGATTGGTTTGTTGTTTCTGCTTCTTCCCCAAATCCTGACATCTTAATCATGACACACACTTTTTGACCGAGCAAAAGAACTCCTTGCGACCAAATTTTGGGCACGGCACACACACACACGGAGAGAAAGACAAACAGATATGGACACAAAAGATTACGTCTCGTGTAAATCTGTTTCTGTTAACTCGCGGCACACCTTTAGCAAGTTCATGTGGAGCATCAGGTGCGACTTCAGGAAGGGGTCCAGAGCCCCCTCCCCGCCGATGACGCCGCAGGAGCCTCCCGCCGCCGCTGGCGACGTCTCATCTGCAAGCGCAGCCCGCAGGCATTCCAGTACACTGTCGACGGCTGCATGGTCCCATTGCTCCAGGTAGATTTGCAGGAGTACCAGCAGTAACACCAACTGAATGAGGGAAGATCGAAGATATCAGCACCAGTAAAGGAACCACCGTACAGGTAGGCAGACCTTAGACTAGGATGGAAGGGGATGGAGGGTAGCATGGTATAAGGCCCACAGGAAGGTTGGGAGGATGGGACGGGGAAGCTAGAAGTTTGCTATCGGAAGGAGGACGGAGCCAAACTCGCGATACAGGGCATAGGGCGGGGCCGGTGTGTGTGCGGCGGGAAGTGAAGGAGACGGCGGATTCACAGGCAACCCTGCTCTCCCTACCCTGCTCTCCCTGCCCTGCTCTCCCTTCGCGTCCTCACTTTCTGGTCCCTTAGGCCGTTCGCCTCGGTGAAGGCGAGTCCCTCTTTAGCCACCTGGACCGCCTGGTCGTGGCGGCCACAACTAGCGTGAAGCGCCGCGGCACGCTGGGCCAGACGGCAAACCCACCCGCACACAATCGGCCTGGGGTAGTGCGGGGCTCCGGGGATTGTGAGGAGAACGAAGACCCGGTCACAAGAACCTATGGACGGGGACTGACTGCAGGCTGCGTTTTTTAACTTCAGGATTTAACTTCCTTAAGTAAAAGAAACGCGGCGTTTTAGGCTCTGTAAATCCATGGGATAAGATCATGCGGGTGACTCGAGTCCTAGTTACTATTGCCTTTGCTAATCCAGACACGGCGGACGGATCAAGCGGGGCGGGGTGGTGCGGGTTAATTTGAGGTTTGAGGCTTTAAGGTGCACTACTCGCCAAGGGACGAGACCTGGCCTCCAGGACGAAGATGGCCAAGATACGCCTTGTTAAGGTGGGTAAGGTGGGTGAGGTGGATGAGGTAGGCTGCGGTGTCGGGGAATTCCGGGGCCTGGGGTTTGGAAAGTCCATTTCGTGGGACCAGATTTCCTCTTCGTAAACCAGCTCTTGTGGTGTGATGCATGATCTGAGCCAGCAGTTCACAGCAGGGCCAGAAAAGGATACAGAGAGCACAGACCACCTTACCCTGAACAAAACTTCACGCACCTTTTCAATCTCCCCATAGATTCCCCCACTCGCACCCATTCATATAAGGGTATACTCCCGCCCATGTTCTTGGCCCGCTAAGAACATGGGCACCACTGGCTGGGTACCACTCACCCCTCGCTTGAGTTCCGTATAGACTTTGGGGGCTCAGAAAGCGCCGTGTAGGCCTGAGAAAATTAGAACACCAGTGAAAGATTGCCCGTGTTTTAGGTGCTTTTTGTGTTTATTATCTAAAAGTTCATTCCGTCCAAATGAGGCTTACATCCCCTGATAGCGGGATCCACCTTGAAGAAGACCAATGAACCCCGGCATGTGATGGGTATCTACTGAGAGCCCGGAGTAAACTAGGATGCATCATGTGCTTGGTCCGAGCAGACTGACCTGAAGCTCCAAGGCATCCTGCCCAATGTAGTGATAACACGTGGCTATTCGGTCTTGAATTTCATACTTCAGGCAATAGTTCCCAATCAAGCTCTTGGCTAAAATTTGCTGCGTAGGGAGGGAGTAAGGGCAGTGAGTGTGTGTGTGGGGGGGGAGTGGGGGGGTTGGCACGCCATGAGGTGTGCACACAGCTTCAATGATGCAATCCCGAAATCAAAGATGCATGGAGTTGGACAGTAGAAGATATCCACATATGAACCTTACCGCGCGAAGAAGATGCGATAACGCCTCGCGGAAATTGTAAGTGTGCTCAAGGAGCACCCGTCCCAAGTGCATTCGTGCTTTAGCTTCGAAATCTGGAGGCAGTTGGCAATTGACAAGAGCTTGGAGGCAATGGATTGTCTGTATGGGGCATCCATCGCGTTCATACGAGGTCGCCAAAAGTGCTAAGGCATTGGGAAGAGCGTCGGGTGATAACTCCGCCATAGGTCAAGTTATTCGGTCTGCTGTAGAACGCTTTTAGGTGACTACAAAAAAGCTGAGGAATAAGGCTTCGCACAAAAGATGAGTATTTCCCGCCGCATGGGCAAGCAGCTCAGCACGCAATTCACATTGTGTCTAAAAGCAAGTTTCACATTTGACTTCGATGAATTATGCACGTATAGCTACTAGTAATGTTTCAAGATAAAAGATAATATTGTAGTCTTTTAGGGATATCTTATATTAGTGGGCAAATATTGCAATTTGCATAGCTTTACTCCGAGGAACTAATCTGTAATGTAACGGCATGTTTTAACAAAGAAGGCTTATGATGGATATCTTTCTTCCTTTGCTGTCATATGGTGATCCGGAGGGTGAAACCGTCGTGCCGGCGCCCGGAGCGGACAAAGACTCGTCAGGCAATGAACTTGATATTCAATCAGATAACGACCAAACCCATGTGGCAGCGCGGTCAGCTATCTCGGCAAGCCTTGGACACGGGGGCGCGACGGACGCTTCCAGCGATGCCCCAGCCGCGGCCGCGAATGGACCTCCTGACGTTCTCGCGACCAACCCGCCTAAATCCTCAGGAACCCAGAACCCAAATCCAGCTCCTGAAAGCTCCTGCAAATCCAGCTCCTACAGCACCAGCACTACATTAGCTGCAGGGAGCGCTTTCACTGTCGCCCCGCCCGCCATCCGGCGCACATCCAACACCAGCACCAGGTCTGCCACAGCCGGCTCTCCTTCACCAAGCCCCTCCTGCTCCTCTTCAGTTTCTCAGGAGAGCATAACCTGTTCCTCAGCCTTCCCTGCCAAAGCCTCTGCCGTTGGGGTGGTCGCTAGCACCCAATCAAGTGTCAGCCCGGTCACGCTCTGTGCCAGCTGCCTCGGGGGCGGCCGGCAGGCTGTCGCTAACGATGCCAAAGATGAAAAAGCGAAGGAGATGGAGGGGGAGAAGGAGGAGGAGGTGCCGCCGTTAGACTCTTTGGATGACTTTGAGGCTCGCAGACGCCGTGCAGTTTTCACCGCCATGTTACTGTTGCTGGAGCACGGCGCCCGCGATGCGGAGCACCTATCCCACCTGGTGGCCGCCATGAGTGGGGAGGAGTTGCAGCAGGTGGCTGAGGAGAGGGCTCTCGCCGGTGAGAGTGTGAGAGAGAGAGGGGGGGAAAGGGAGAGGGAGAAGGGGGAAGTCGAATAAATGAGGCATAATACCGCTGTAGATGCTGCTGTGAAGCATGAGTAACCGCGATGGTGGAGGCAAAGGGAGGGGGAGAGGAAGGGGGGAGAGAAGGGGGGAAGAGGGGGAGAGAGATTGCTTGAGCTTCGGATGCGGATGCGGACATAGGGAAAGGGGGAAGCAGTGCGGACAGGAAAAGAGGCGTTCATATGGGGACAGTGGGGGAAATGGCGAGAGGCCTGGGAAGAGGAGGGCGCTTACGGAGAACAAGAGGGTTACAGCAGGGAGGGCGTCCGAGGGTCTACACACAAACTCAAGAGTGACTTGTTGGTGGCCGAGCTTATGACATTCTTCCTTTCCGCAAATCGCGTATCCCCTCCGTCAGGTCGATGTGGCAATCCCCTGTGTAATGCCTTACACTCCGTCGCATTGTCCCCGCCGCCGCGGCGGCGCTGGGACCCCTCCGCGGGTTTCGTGGAGCCGCCGCCGCCGTCGCACTTCTGCAGCGCCAGTTGCGAGTTGCTGATCGAGTCATATGCTTCACAGCTTGGGGACAGTCCCCTGGAGCGATTGCAGCCGGGGTTACGGGAGATGCTGGCAGTTAGCCACGCGCCTCGGAGGTAGGCTTTGGTTTCGGGGCAGGTTTGTGTATGGACACGTGTAGGGCAGGAGGCTAGTTTCGGGGCAGCAGGTGGGCAGAGTGTGTATGATATGCGAAACGAAGGAAAGGAGACGAGGAGAAAATGGGTGATGGAGGCCGTGAGAGGGGGTCAGGGGGAGGAAAGCCATCCGGTTAACCTCGCCACGTGCTCGCGGCAGGTGCAGCTTGTATATGTTCTCATGGGAAATGTAAAGGCGATGTGAGTCGAAGGTGCGGGCCTGGGGTACGTCCGCTCCTGGGGGAGCACGAGAGAACCGCCCCACGTCACCGCTTTGCTGTCGGCGCAGACCCGGCCTGGAGAACGTCGCAGCGCAGGGTGGCGGTGTGCCGACGATGATGGCTGAGGTACGGGAGCGCGATCTGACAGCAGCCGTGGCGGAGGCCGTGACGGGCGGTCGGGAGTTGGAGAGGCTGGCAGCGGCGGCAAACAATGACGGTGGTGGCGACGGCGGCAGCTCTAGGGCTGTGGAAGGTTACATTCCAAGGGCCGGAAGGTCGCGGAAACCGCCGCCGCCGCCGCCGGGGCCGGCAAACGCGGTGCCGGCAAATCGACCGCAGTTCTCTCCCGGCTCAACGCCGCACAATTTGAAACCGAGTCTTCGAAAGCAGAGCTCCCTGAAGGTGTCAGGAAAGGGCGCCGACATGGAGGGCGGAGCCGCAACCTCAGCGACGTCGGTGACGTCGGTTACTGTACCATTAGAACGGGGGCCGAAACGAGTGACTTTCGGGCCCAAGGTGCGCTTCACCGCTCTTCTGTCACAGACCGGGGCTTTATGTACAGACAGGGAGAGCTGAGGGAGGGAAAGAAGGGGGGGACGTGAAATGGTAATGGCAAGTGAAAGGACTCAGAACCGGGCTTGCGCTCCTCAGGAGTCCGCCTGTACAACATCTCTCTCCACTCGAACCACGACCACACTCATGACCACTATCCAAGGCTTCCTCCGGCTCCGGCTGCCGTTCTCACTACGCGGTCATGCATCGCAGAGCTTTTGTTTTTCCAAACCTCTAAACTTCCAAGTCCATTTGTTATGGATTTGTTTCGTTATACGTCTCCCGCGCTCCCGGCTTAAAATATAGATCGAGTACCGAATGCCTGCGCAGCCATCCCGCCGTCCAGCCTCCGCGACCTCTCAAACTCCATTGCGGACCACGGAGCCATCGGTACTGATCTTTGATGTGGACGGGGCAAATGGCGGGGGCGGAGGCGGTAGTGCAAAAGCCAGGGCACGCGGGCAGCGCGTGCCCCGGCAGCGGGACGCAGTGGAGGCAGAGGTCGGAGAGGCGGCAGCGATGGGCCTGCAGGGAACGCTGCGTGTGGCGGAGGCAGCGGAGGTGGTTCAGAAGGCGGCGGCGGCTGAAGCGGAGGCGGGATGGCCGAAGGGGCTGACGGATGAGGAGCTGGCGGCCACGATGCGGGGTGCGACCCATGGATCATTTAGCGTGAGGGCGTCGCCAAGGAGTTTCGCTATGTGTGTGCGTGTGCTTGTGCTGACGTCTCCTCCATCACTCCATATAGCCGCTTTGATCGGAAAGTGATTCTGGCTCCCTAACCCTCCCTAACATGTCCCCTACCGGCACAAATTCTCTCACAACTGTCCATGCATGGTTGTCACATTCGTTGTACATGCCGGGGCATCCCCTGTATCTGCCGCGCCTGGTGTTTTTGGCATTAACCTAGCCCTGCTTCCCCCCTTCCCCGAGCACATACACCGTACTAACCCCGTCGCCGCCTTGTACTAATTGACCGTAGAGAGAGTTACACCCAGCGCCGTACCACGTGCCATGAAGCTGTGGTTTCCGCCGGGGGCCGGTGGCAGACGGTCAGGCGGCGGTGCCGTGCAACGGCCGCGGCAGCGATCCAAACTGACTGTACAGGCGACTGGCGCTCCACTGCCGCCGTGTGATGATCCCGCAGCAACCGCCGCCACATCCACGACCACTACCACGGCGACGACGTCGCCCTCATCCTGCGACGACCGCACCCTGGCAGCAACAGATCGTGAAAGCACTGTCTCTGCCTCCAGCTTCTCAGTACTCGCGACCGGGCCTCGGCTGATTCAGGCCCAGGCCCAGACCGCGGCGGAGGTGGAGGTGGAGGCGGGGGCGGGGGCGGGGGCGGGGGGGGGGACAGAAGCGGGGGCGGAGCTGGGGCCAGTGAACGCCCCCGAAGACATCACTATTAGCGGAGGAACCTCTGGAGCGGGAACTCCATCCCTGATGGGGACGGGGACACAGCCACAGCCACAGCCACAGCTTCAAACCCAGATCCAGATTCAAATCCAAGGCCAGGGCCAGCCCTTCCCCTCCAGCCGCCCAGCCTCGGCATCTGGGGGGCTTCGGCGGTTTTTGCCGAACACCGGGCAGACACGGCGCAAGGTGGTGTTCCTCGACAATGCGTGCTCGGCCCGGGAACAAGGTCAGGAGGGGCTGGGAGTGCGGCAGGGAGTGGGAGGGGACATTGGACGAGCAGGGGAGCAGGGGGGAGCGGCAAAGGATACTGCAGCGAACGCAGTGGCGCCAGCAGCACCGGTTGCTGCAGGAAATCTGGATGGAGCAGCGGTGGAAGCCACAGAGGCGGCTGAGGCGGCAACAGGGTCGCTGATGCATAAGGCCCATCATACCACAATAGCAGCTCTTGGAGAGCCGTACCAAGAAGAGGCCGCGCCGTCAGCAGCGCGGGCGGAGGAAGTAGCGGAGTCGTACCCGTCGCTCCAGGGAGCACCAGCCACCGCCAGCCCGTCCAGCAGTATAGATCCAAAACCCGGCAAGGCGCTCCGAAACCCCGGCCGGCCCCTAACTGATCCATGGGCACCTTGGGCGGAGCCGCCGCCGGGGGCCACTGGAGCTGGCGGCGGCGGCGGCGGCAGCGGCGGCACTCCCAAAGTCCACGTGGTTAACGTCCGTAGCGATAAACGGCCGGCTGGCGGGGGGGTGCCAATTCCTCCAGAAAAACAGCCGTACTTCCCCGAAGAGGAAGGGGAGGGGGAAGAAGGGGAAGAGGACGAGCTGAGGGAGGAACAATGCGTACACGATGATCGGGATGCGGACGAGCTGGCGGATGAGCTGTACGCGGGGACCCTGGCGGGTGCGGATGAGGAGGCGGAGATTGAGGATCTGGGGCTCGAGGGAGGGCTTAAGGAGCACGAGTTGGAGGAGAGGAAGAGGAGAGGCGGGCGCTGGAGCTCCGCCCAGGTATCACGTGCTGCAGGGGGACGGTCGCGGCAGGGGGATAGCCGGAAGGGGAGGGCCGCGGCTGCTGATGGCGTGGTGGCGGCCTGCGGCCGAGGAAGCTGGTGGCAGATGGAGCGGCAGCGGCAGCAGCAGCAGCAGCGAAAGCTGCAAGAGGATCAAAACATGGGGTTGGTCGCTACTGGGGCCACAGCGGCGACGGCGACCGCCGCTGCCACAAGCAGCTTTGGCGCTTTGGTGCTGCCGCCAATGGCACCGGGGGATGCCGGAGACGTCAGGGAATCCACTACTATCGCCGCCACCACCGCAGCTGCATTAGCTGCCCGTGTCCGCCCTGGGGGTCCCCCGCGGGCTGCGGACGAGGCCACTCAGCAACCGCAGCAGCAACCGGAGCCAGGTCAATGCCGACAGCACCCGCACGAGCACCAGCAGGCCTCCAGTGCAATGGGGAGAGGTCTGCAGGGAGGAGGTGGAGGAGGAGAAGCCCCTGACTTCCCCCTCGCCTCACCACACGGAGCTTCACCTGCACAGCCCCCTCAACAACCTCAATCCCACCACCTCCACCCCCGGGACCGGGAGTCTCTGTGCCACGATCACCACCACCACTACGTCGACCAATTCCTTCAGGGAGGCACACTTCATGGGAGGGTTGGGGGCTCGTTCGTTGGCGGAGAGGCGTCCGGTGATGGCACTGAAGGCGCTGGTCGTGCCGCCACGCGCTCAGCTGCATCGCTCTCAGAGGGGACAACCTCCGCCACCGGTGGGGCCCTCAGCGAGTGCGAGGCGGAGGCGGAATCGAGGAGCGCTTCTTTGGCCACTAAGGCGGAGGCGGACCCTTACGCGGAGGCTACTCCTCTTGCTCCGTCCTCCGCTCGCGCCCTTTCGCAGCGACCTCTGTCCATTGCAGCAGCTGCTTCTGGAAACGGAGGTGGTACAAGTGGTGATGGACGCGGTGGGGGGGGGGGGGTTGGGATTGGGGGTGGTGAGGGCAAGGGAAGCAGTGTGACCGCATCCGTTGCCGCCAGCAGCGGTGGTGGGCACAATGACGTTTATGGTGCCAGCGGTGCTGGGGACGCATCAAACGGCCGTGTTGATGGAGGTGAGGTTGATGCGGATGGGCAAGCTGATGATGGGGAGGCCACCCTGGAGCCATGGATGCTGCGAGACGACCTGGACTCGCTATCGGGGGACGACGATGCAGCGTCAAGTGCTTCCTCGTCCGCGGACGATTACAACTACAAGTGAGGGTGGTCTTCAGGGGTCTTAGCATGGGCATGAGAATGGGAATGGGCCTTTGGACCTTTGGGCTGGAGATGGGGAGGAGGGACATGGGGGAGGGATAGGGGGGAGGGGGAGGAGGACAGGGGGAGGGGAACAGGGGGAGGGGGACAGGGGGAGGGGGACAGGGGGAGGGGGACAGGGGGAGGGGGACAGGGGGAGGGGGACAGGGGGAGGGGGACAGGGAGACAGGGGGAGGGGGACAGGGGGAGGGGGACAGGGGGAGGGGGACAGGGAGACAGGGGGAGGGGGACAGGGGGAAGGGGGGAGAGACGTGGGGCGGCATGGGGGCCGGGGAGGGGGCGGAACGCTCGTGACGAGTGCCGGAAGGGTTAGGATGGGTAGGTCAGGTTAGGCGGCGGGCTGGGACGAAGTGGGAGATGTGTTTGTGTGTGTTACAGCCGCGGAGGGGTGGACCCAGCTAACAGCCCTTCCCCCAAACCCCGCATGGACACACGTATGGCGCCCGCTCCAGCCCCCGGAGCCCCTGATAGCGGGCATCCGTAACTTCGCGCCTTACCCATATCGGCCCCACTGCTGCAGTCCTGTATATATACATATGATGTGCACTTGTGTCTATATTTACATATGATATATAATTACGAATATACCTTATATACAATAATACAAACTGCAATACTTATGTTTATACCTACATGTACACGTACTCGATTATAAACGTCCGCTTCCTTCCCGGGCCCCACTACAGGTCCATGCTGCCGTACTTTCATCGCACAACCCAGCACTACCACATGGTGTTATCGCCGTACAACCAAGTCCATACTGCACTGGTTGGCTGGGTGAACAGCCGTACGGTTGCGTTCATCGTGGGCATTGGCCTCGGACCCCTGCAGGACCCCGGTAAGGAGCGACTAGGCGGAAGGGCGGGCGGGCGGGAACACATCGTCAAATGAGTACAGTGTAATGTCTAAAGTTCTCATATTAAATGCAGTACACATTTAGATAGATTTAGCATAATTTATTGTGGACTTTTCCTCACATGAAATTGGATGGTGGAAGGTTTCGTTTGAAATAAAAAAACTTCAAAATAATAATTTGAAATAAAAGATAAAAAATAAAAAATAAGTTCGAAAAATAATAAACTTCTTCTGGGCAGCTGAAGACACTGTTTCCATTCTCCCTCTCCCGTTACGGCGCCATTCCTCTTCCTACGATGCAGCGCCAAAGCTTGGCTCCGTCCGCTCCATGCCTACTTGATATGTCCCCCGTGCCCTGATGGATTCGCCGCCTTTTTTCCATCACTGGCCCCCATTCCTCATCCCATTTCACCATCAGCATGCCCTCCAATCTTGTACAACATCCTTTGCATCAGATACAAGACACATTTTCCCCCTTCACTGCCCAGAACAAAACACACGTCCGTTTTTTCGTCCGGTACCCCCCCCCTCTCTCCTCCAAGGCCAATAGTTAACTATATTACGGATTCTAATGCTTTATTTCCTGCTTCTAGTTGCGGCCTTGGCGGCTACCTAGTTTACATTCCAACGTTTTCACCTTCTCTACCTTGGACGTCGTCCGCCACCCTTGCGGTTAGCCATGCTTTACAGCAGCCGTGTCTACAGCGGTATCATGCCTCGTTTATTCGACTTACCCCTTCCCTCTATCTTCCTCAGTCTCCCCAAAAGGTTTGACAAAAGGTTTCACTGCGCTCCGCATTTATCTCCGTCCGTCTCCCCTCCGCCCTTGCGGATTGCTGCCACTCCCCCCCCCCTCCCGCATAGGGCCCGCGTTATCCGACGGTGAGTATGCGGCGGAGGGCGCGGAGGGGGTGCCCACAACTCCGGTGATGCAGGCGCGCGGCGTCCTGCTACAGCTGCTGGCGGCCCCTCTGCGGGAATGCTACAGCCAATTGGCTGTGCGTGTGCCCCAGTCGGATCTGGATCGCAAGTTGACAGCGCTGGTGTCCTCGCTCAGGTGCGGGAGGAGAGGGGGTGAGGTGGAGGTGTATTGCCTGTCCGGGGGAGCCGGACGTAAGGCGCAGGGAAGGTATGACGTACGCCAGGGCGCTTAGGGGCCCAGCCGATATCTGCTGAAGAGCAGTCTTGAGCCCTTGTGACGTCTTCCTTCTGTGTCCCCTCTTCCTTTCGTGTTGGTGTATCGCTGGACTGAGGATCTTGCATGCAGCACCACTTTTGCCATGATGGCCGTCATCATCATCACCGCACCTGCTATACCATCTCTTCCACCTCCATCACGTCGTCCACCAGCACAAACATCACCTCTTCTCCACTTCCTCTTTTACCAAACCTTCAAATCACAACCACTAGAAATGGCTTGTTCCTCTTTTCCGCTCACTCCCACGATCGGTGACAGGCTGTCCGGACCCCTCCCCAGCTTCAAACAGCCGCAATGGATGCTGCTTTCCCTGGCGCTGCTGCATGCGCTGTCCGTCCACCACATCCCCGCGCTGCGCGTCAGCCTATGCGCCCCGCCGCTGCCCCCAGAAGCTTCTGGCGCCGCCGGTGACCCCGCCGCGACCCCGGTGAGCAATAGCGGCAACGCGCCAGCCTTACCGCCTCTGCGTGGTTGCACGGGCTCCCCTGTCTCGCGCCCACACCCCCGACTGGAGTCGCTTTTGCAGCGTATCGGTTTCGACGTGCACTACTTATCGGCTTTGGTGGACCTCCTGGCCTCACCCGAATTCTGATACCGGTTGCGGGTGTTGAGCTGCCCGCCAGGATATCAGCTAGCAGGAGGGCATTCAGGGGCCCACTACTAGGGCCCGGCAGCTTACCCCTAGGGGGCGTTATGACAAAAGGCTTTAGGATACAACATGCGCACGTACCGTCCCTTGCTTCCTGTGAAGAACAGTGAGAGCAGTGTTCTTCGTCATGAGGGAACGTGAGGTTCATTACTAGATCATTACAGAGTGTGGAGATGTACAGATCTAGCTGGATATGGTACTCTTTTTGACCACGGAGAGCCAAGTCATTGAACACAGAATGAGTGAAACCGTTAAGAGATGGCAGTTATCTAAGCCATCTTTCGGATGGAGATTGATGGGTGTTGAGAAGGGGGAGGGGTGAAATGGAGGGGGGCTTAGGAATTTGGACCCCGTCGCTCCGGTGTTATAGGCCCTGGCCCAGGGGTCTGCTGTAGGGGGGTTCAGGGAGGGGTCCAAGGGGGGGGGGAGGTTTGGGAGGGTTGAGTATTGAGTTTTTATGAGAGGGAGGAATCACGAACCTAAAGAAGCAGCTCCGTCCTTCTCACTGACCCAGGCGGCGACAGGGGGGCACAAGGAACTTCGGAGAGGGGCGCTGCCCTGGTGGGTGTAATGTCCAGGGATGAGATGGAGGAGATGACGTGGGTGTGACAGCTTTGTAGCGGTAAGGTCAAGTGTATGCTGGGGATGCGTGTGCGTGTGTATATATATGTGTACTTATCCGGTGGTTTGGAGAACAGAGCAGCGTGTAATGGAATAGCCGCGTGTGGGGTGCGTGAGGTTGGGATAGGGTGCTCGTTCCGTTATCGGGCTCCCCGCATCAGGGTGGTACAGAGGAAGAGGGACGAAAGAGCATAGAAAGCCAAGCACGTAGGGAAAAGGAAAAGTTGGCTGGTGGGTAGCGGACAGCGGGTAGCCCATTCACGCGCCCCATGTGGTACAGTGTACGGCGGCCGCTAAGGAATGGGCTTTGAACGCTGCTATTTGGGCGCCAAACGAAGCGTGCCGGAGTGCTGGTTAAGTTAACGGCACTACTCATCAAAGTGTGGGCTCTAACCCGGTGAATTGCGTTTGTTGTCTGGGATTACGCGGCTTTGGTAGTGGTGGCGATGGCCTCCTGTGGCTGTGGGATGCAAGGCGCTCTTAGTGAAAGGAATTATCATGTCGCGTACTCCGGCCATTATTGAACACGTTTGTTGGTTTAGAAATATGTGCGCTGAACCCAACTCTCTTTGTTCCTGCTGCTTATAACTTCTTGGAGGTGAGGAGCCTCACCCGGGGTGCAACTCATATTTCACTTTTCTTAATGATTCTTGCGATATAGTGTTATGGTGTCAAATACGTCCGGCTCGTGCCCGAGTCTGCCTTACCCCCCCTCCTTCCCTATCCCTCCCTGTCCTTCCCTGTCCCTCCCTGTCACTCCCTGTCACTCCCTGTCCTTCCTTGTCACTCCCTGTCACTCCCTGTCACTCCCTGTCGCTCCGGCACTGCTACCATTCGAAAGGTGCACAAAGCCCATCCACGATCTGAACCCGTCCCACCTGCCGTTCGTTCCCTCCGGTCCGCTCGCTCCCACTCCCTGCCCCCCACATGCCCCACCGGCCCGACAGCACCCCGCGCAACGCACCTACATACGGTACCCAACGTACAAGGGCACATAAGAGATCTTGGGCCCAAGGAAGGCCACCCCGATGTTTGGGTACATTTGGGATGGAAAGACTTTCCCTATTTGGGCAAATGAGAATCTTGTCCTGGCAAACTGTCCTGTTGTTAAACAGCATAGGTGCGTGCACGACTCCCACAATTGTCGCCCTTTTTTGCCATTCGACTGTTCAATACTCAAAACAAATGCACCGGAATCAGATACGCAACAAAAGGCGAACTTCATCCCATCTTTTCTTTCCTTCAGTTCATCGCTGCGAGGTGCAATATATGAGCGTACTCTTTAAAAAAGGAAACACCATTTAGCCCAAATGGTGTTTTTAATGCTACCATCCACGATATTGCTGTGAGCCGCGTGTCCACTGCCCCACTGACCCCATTGGCCGCTGTCGTTCCAGTTTGGAGGATATGCGTAGCGGGTGCAACGCATACATCTAATACGCTAACGTAACATGTACGATATTACGGTAGTAACACGTACGACATGTGTACTAATACCGTACGCGTACGGCCAGAGTATGGTGGGGAGAGTGTGCCAGATGGGCCCCCCCTCACAGCAAGGCCACCGCCACTATCTGCGCCGTCCACTCGCGTGGCAGAGCATACCGATCTGCATATGTTGGCAGTTCTGCTGGCAACGTAACCGGTACAGCGACGCGTTCTTTAAAGGCACAGAAAATACGAACCTGATCGATTTGGCGACCAAAACACCAAACTCATTAAAACGCAAGGGATACTCCCTAGGAGCCAAACTATGTGATGATTGTCAGTGATGACTTGCCAAGCGGTCGGGTGGTTGTCAGCTATGCTATGCATGGGTGGTGAGGTACCGTACTTCTTACTGCACGTTTCATCACACCTGCCAGGGGTTTACGTCGTCGCACATGAATATCTTTTTATTCTTAAAGGCCTAAATTGCGCATGCATGCATGTGCCAACAGCACCGCCATGTGTGTCCCATCCGACGCACACTCCAACACGTCACCATCGCTTCTCGCCTACCGGGTCCCACATACACATGTCTCACGGACGCCCCACTTGGCAATATAACAAAACATCGTTACTAAGGGCTGAGAACAACATCATATTGCCACAACCTGCGCGCCACACGTCCCGCCATCCCGCGAGCGGCGTAACCCTACAGCCGTGTTCACAGACTACACCGACAGCAACAGTGATGCTGACACTGTCACAGACAGACCAAATCCTCAACGACACCCGGCCAAGCTCGTACATACTATAGACATAGCCGTTCAGTTACTTCACCGTTCAACTCGCAATGCAACTGTAAGAGCAAACGGATCTTTGATATGATGGCAGCATGAGAAGGTACATAGGATGTATCCCGGCAGCGGGGGATGCCCGCTCATTTTCAGTGATGAGCCCGGCCGGGCCCCAGGGTGTATGCATATGCGTGCATGTGAATGTGCGCGCGCTAGATAGTTCCCGTCCCCGAGCCGGGTCCGCTCCCCCCAGTAAGCCGCTCTCCTAAGGGCAGCAGCGGCCTGGCGGAGCGGGCGACATCAGAGGGCAGATGCGTCACCAGGGTTTAGATACTCCTTGTGCGCCTACCTTCGAAAACTTACCATTCGCACGGCCACGACGCCAGTGTTGTGTGCACCCTCCTACTACTAGCCGAATACCTCTTCAAAAGTGTAAGCATCCTCAAATATGCTTACAACGCAACTCGGCGCGAGAAGTAATCCAACCATGCACACAATTGCCATCTAAGATCCAAGATCCAAGATCTGACATTGAATTTTCAAGTTGCGACGTTATTATACGACACGATACGACACGTGCTGATGCTCTCTCGCTGGATGATACGTACGTATTACGAGCAAACTGGCTCTTGTCTACCAGGACGTGGTGTCCCGGCCCATCCCTGCTTGCCTTGCGTTGGCTTCGAGAGTTCGTTGCGGGCTGACCTTGAATCCGCGAATCAGCACCATAATTGTTACGGATGCTGCGCAAGGTAAAGGTAAGGGTACCATCAATGTTTGCCTCCCCTCCCATCACCTGTTCCATGCACCTGTGGACCACATACCGGTCTCGCCATATCCGAAGGACACGATGGGCAGAGCACCACGGGCTATCATCAGCGTCAGCACCACCCAACCATACGCGCTTCGTATGGCGCTTCGTATGGTCCAAGTAAGGAGTCAAGCTGTGGTTCGATGGACCGAGCCTCTCCTTCCCCAGGCAATGAACGGCGGCACACCACACCTTCAGATGTACGGCACCGTACATACATCAAGTATAACGTTTAATTATTTCAGAAGCATCAAATGAAATAGAAAAGCAAATCTAGAGCCAAAGTTATAAATCCAACCTAAACCCGAATCTAGCCTGTGTCGGAGGAGCCGCCGCCACAGAGGTGCTCTGTGCATTTCCTTATAATCTGTTGGCGGATTACGTGTTATCAGTATTGCATGTAAATTGGCGCATTTGGATTGCCCAGTGCATGCGCTTCAACAACACCGCGGCCGCCCATCGCGGAAACCCACCAACCATCCATGTTTCTATGACATCTATCGCAACCAACACAACCCGAATCCCTAAACCTCCCCGCACGCCCCGAGGCGGTCAACTAACACTTACGATAAAACAGGATACACTCTTCTCTCTCCCGCTCTCTCTCTCTCTCTCTCTCACACACACACACACACACACACACTTGCCGAGGCGCACATCTTAACCCCTGGCCTATAGATCCGTACAGAATCCGATTAGTCCTTCTCACCCCAATCAACACCACCGCCACCTCCCTTCTCACCACCACCACCAAAGAATTGATGTACGCCAGCTGCATCAAAATACGTCTGCAGGGGGCTAGCAGTTGCCCCGTCGATAATGGGCAGGGTGCCCCCCTCTGTTCACATCCCGCGTCTCTTCCCCGCCTACACCCGCCCTTCCGCCCGCAGCCGCAGCCGCAGCCGCAAGTCCCCCCAAACTTCCAACCCCTGCCGTGAGCTTTGCAGATGCACATCTCTTATCAAACAACGTATTACATCTTCGACGCGACCTCAAAAGAGCTAATGAACCACTGTAGTACACCGGATGTGCTTCTCCCACCGAACACCCCAACACCTGCTTCGCGGCCATACCACGGTGGGTAGCGCCGCCGCCGCCGCCGCCGCTGTCACCTCCACCTCCACCACTACGATCCTGTCCTATGCCGTCTAAGTGCTGTCCTGCTTCTCGCTGCGCTGCGTCTGCCCCCGCTGTCCATCCGCGTTGCGTTACGCAGTCCCCGGCCCCCTACCCCTCTTCCTCCTCCGCCTCCACCTCAATTCCCTCCTCCGTAGGGGTCATCAGTGCGGGCGCGCGACCGACCAGGCCGCCGGGTCTGCCGCAGTACTCCCAGGCGGCGCTGATAGAGCCGTCGCCTCCCACGTTGCCGCCAGTGCTATTATAGCCAAGGATGAAGAGCGGCTGTGAGGAGAGACCGGCGGAGGCAAACGGGCCCCCTGCGGCACCGTTAGCCACCGCCGACGCGTCGGTACCAGACATGCCCGTGGCCGCCCCCCGCGGCGAATCGTCCGAGCTACCGCCGTGGCTCAGAGCACCGGCGGCGCCGGCCGCAACGTTGGCATTACCGGCGGCGATGCCTACACCACCTGCCGCGCGGATCAGAGGCCGCTGTATGGCGCCGCCGCCGCCGCCGCCAGCAGCGGTGGCAGCGCCCAAAAGCAGCGGTCCTGTTGCACCATGCACAGTACGGTGCTGAGTGCCGTACAGAGCCTGTGACGTGTCGTAAGGAAACGAGCAGCCGATGCCGGGCATGGAGGAGGTGCCGCTGAAGATGTGGTGCGCGTGAATGGTGGGGAGGGTTGCGGACACCACGGCGCTCGGCATCACTCCTCCTCCGCCGCCGCCGCCGCCGCAGCCAGCCGCAAGCGTAATGAGCGGTCCACTTGTGGGTCCCCGCTGCACCCGTTTCACACTCATGGTCCGAACCTGCGATACGAAGAGAGATGTCTAAAAAATAATAGGAACGTGTCGCCCCTGTGCGCTCTGCTGGTTTTTAAGGAGCAGTACAAGACCCAAGAGTATTTGGAGGTTTTGGAGTGGGCCGTACGCTGGAAACTCCATCGCGGTGAGAAAAAACATCCGCTGGCACTCAGTAGGCCCAGCTGGCTACCTTCTTTCCTGTTCTGGAACCACCCGCTATGAAATGTACATGATTACGGTATAGCATGTACGACATATTTTGACATTTTGACAACTTCAGTTCAGTACAGATTTGCACGCCGGGGATCGTCTTGCCCTCCGCCTCACTTTAAAGTCAGTCACCTCACCCGATCTCGCCCAAGCACTTACCTCGCCCATGGGTCGGGCAATGCCATACGTTCCAAGCATTCCCACTGGGGCCGCCGAAGCCGCCAACGCGCGGTCTGAGCGACGCTTCGATAACGGTGTTACATCTAAGCTTGTGCGGCGGAAGCGCCGCATGAAACCGCCGCCGCCGCTGGCGCTGCTGCGGATGCCACCGCGAATGTTCCCACAGGCCGCAGCTGCAAAGCTTGAAGCCACGCCCGCGCAGGAGACGGCGCGGCCGTGCGGTGTCACCACTGACCCAGGGGTCGTCGCCAGTGCCGGTTGCACATTCATCGCGAAGGTCATTTCGCCTTGGAGAGTGAATCCTGCACTTCGACGGGATAACTCCAGGGGCAGGGATGTGCCGTTTGGGTACAGACCGGTCATGCTTGAGCGGCGACGCCCGACCAAACCAAGAAAGCCCGAGAACTGCAGATGTGGCGGCGGCGGCGGCGGCAATGCAACCGCCGCCGCTATGTCATTACCGAAGCGGAAGATGCCGACCATAGAGCTCAGCGTCTTGTCAAGCCGTTCTGATAAGAACCCTCCTCCCCCTGTCGAACTACCGCCGCCGCCGCCAGGGGTCGCCGCTGCCACCGGCAGCAGCGCGATCCCGCCAGCACTTCTTGCGGTTACGGAGTCCGTCACGGCCATGTCCCGCGTCGCAAGCTGCGCCAGGCTGGCTTCGACACAGGTTCCGGTATCCAGGAGTCCCTTGATTCCTCCGGCGGTGGCCTTATCCGTGCAGCTGCTGCCGGCGATCTCCGCTGCAGCGGCAGCAGCAGCGGCGGCCGCTGATGCAACGGCGGCGGCGGCCGCTGTTGGGTTTCCATGCCCCATCTTCACCAGCCGCTGCTGCATCTCGAACGTTCGAGCACTACTTGCGAACCTGCGGTAGCGCAGCAGCAGTGGAATGTCTTAAGAGGAGCATACAAGGAAAGAGGCTGGGAATTCTCTGCGCACTACAAAGGTTTCAGTCAGAAAGCAGAGGTAAGAGGTAAGAGGTAAGAGGTAAGAGGTAAGAGCTGAGTCACGGCGATGAAGAGAGCGTTTCAACCCGCACCAATAAACTCAGTCCCCAGAGCCAGTCTGGCTGGCCCGCACGATTTGGTCCAGCTTGACCCGCAAACCCGCGTCCCTGCCCACCTGCACAGGTACACGATGAGAGGCTGTGAGTAGCCCCTCTTCTTCAGCGCAATGGGCATCATGGCCACTTCGTCAAATCCCACAGTCGCAAGAGTCTGGGACACCGCCGCCGCAGTCTGCAGCTGCAGCTCCGAAGGCCACGTGGTGGGGCCGCTGCCTCCATCGCCAACTGACGCGCGAGCTGCGATGGTAGCGGAAGCACTGACGCTGTTGAACGTGCCACATGCAGGTGGAGGCTGTATGAAGGCGGCGCTGTTTATAGAAGGAAATGGTCCACTGCCTCCAGCACCGCCACCATCCTGTTGCGCGACGGCCTCACAGCGACGTGTCTGCCCATGCGAAATCAGGATGCCACCACCAGCGGGAGGCCGTCCTAGCTGCCCTCCCTGATCCAAACCCATCCTGCGTGTGGAGCTGCCGAACAGAGGACCGCCACCACCACCGCCGCCGTTAACGGCGGTGCCCATTCTCGTTCCGGAAGCGAAACTATTGCTCGTTAAGCTTCGCCTGGAGGACATTTGATTCAGTGGGCTCGAGTGCACCGGCCCTGCCGACGTTGTGGAGATGAATGGCGGAGACGCGAGGTTCAATCCGGTGAAATGTGGAGGCGAGGTGCCTGGAGTCCCACTGTTGCCGCCGCCGCCGGCGATCGCGAGCGTGGTGATCAGCTCCGGCTCAACACTGCTGTTGGGCGGCCCGGGGGCGCTATCGAAACTCTTGGTGCCTGGGTGCTGGAAGTGTTGGGGCTGTTGGGGGTATTGCGTGGTAGGGACGTATGTCTGGAGGTTGTGGGTCTGTGGGCGCAGGGGCTGTGAGCCCCCGCTTGCTGAACTGTGCGAGAGAACCTGCACGCTGGGCAGCGGCATTACGCCGCGGAGGCTGCTCAGAGACAGCGGCATGGCGGTGGCGGCACCGCCGCAGAGGAAAACGCGCTGCGACTCGCGCTGCTGCTGCAGCAGTAGCAAATTTTGCTGCTGCCGCTGCCGCAGGATATCCGCCGGAGGTAGAACCGGTGCCAGACCGTCGCAAACCCCATGGCGGAGGGAAGAGGAGCGGCCGGCAGTAAAGGCTGCGGCGGCCGCAGCGGCGGTGGATGCGGCGTCACCCTGGCGCAATGATGAGGATCTACCGGCAGTGAAGGCGGCAGCGGCCGTCAAGACTGGACTCGTGACGGCGATGCCGCCATGGCTACGCCGCAAAGGCGATGGTTTGTGTAAGGACGATGCCTCGAACGCAGTGGGTGTGACAACTGCAGCCGGCACCACAGCACCATTGGCGCCGTTGCCGCCAGCTTGCCCGTGGCCCGCCGCGGCCACAGCGGACTGCACGCCATGCAGGCGCGATGGACTGCCGTCCTGGTGTTTTGAATCCATGGATCGCGTACCATCCGGAGCCCCGCCGTACCCGGACTCCGTATTCAAAGTCCGTAGCTCCGAACTGCGGTTTCGGAGGAGAGAGGCGGTTTCGTTATGGGCAGTCGCGGGGCCGCTGCTTACGTACTCCCCAGCTGCGTTCGCCCGTTGTTGCAGCAGGATGGCGCCCATTCCGAAACCACGTCCGGTGCCGTACATGCTCTGCCGCCGCGGCTCGAGGGTCAAGATCTGCTCCCCCATCAGGGGCAACACCGGGGATGTGGACGCAGGCGGCCCTGACGCAAGTCCTTTCGGGTTGGGGTCCTTGCTGCCATTGGTGACGGCGACGCTGGCCAGCGGAATGGCACCTCGTATTGCCGATAACGAAGACATCCCTGACGACGGCTGCGGCGGCGATGCCGCCATCTGCAATGGCAGAGGCAGCGCCAGCGCTACATCGTCCTCTTTTACCTCAGCATGCGTAACCTGTACTTCCTCTTCCTCACCCTCCTCCTCTTCCACTGCCGCATTCCCCTCCGTCGCGGCCCCCATGTCCTCATCCTCGTCATCCATGTCCTGCTTCTCAAGGTGCCACAGAGCCTGAATGGACTGCAGCGGTTGCAGGGAGGTCTTCGCTGGAGCCTCGTATGAAGGCGATTGTGGCGGCAGTCCGAGCGCGGTGTGCTGCGACGGCAACTGCGGAACCGGCGACCTGCCCAACCGCCAACCCTCGTGTGCAGCTGCGGTGCTACCGCTCTGCAAGGGCTGGGCCCGGACAGGCTGGGGACCCTCGTTCGCCACGCCGCCGGGATCCTCTGCCACAGTCATACCGACCTGTAAGCTATTACCCTGGAGTACAGCGACGTCGCCGCCACCGCCATCGCCACAAGCGGGCTGCGCCGGATCCTGCGACCCAAGGCGCGTCCCAGCGGAATGGTGCAACTCCAGGGTGCCCTGGATCTCGTCAGCGTCTCTGCGGGTACCCTCCTCTCCTCGAGCGGATCGTGCGATCGCTTTTGCCGATGCCGAGGTCAGCCACATGCCGGTAATCCGCGGCGGAGAGTATCCCACTACACCGTGGTTGTGTTCTGATGGAGGCGGCAGCAAACCGCCAGACCCAGATGCACTCCCGCCGACGCCTGGCGTCGTTGCCGTCGCCGTTGTGCTTGCCGTGCTTGCCGGGTACGTATCGCCTTGCACCAGCGGCGCGAGTAGATGCGGGCCGCGGCTCGGTCGCCGTATCGTCCCCCCATCCAGTGACGCGATGGGGCCAAGGCAAGCGGCATAAGGGGCGCATGGCTGTTGCATCAGCGTACGGGATGCCTGGCGGCTGTCAGGGTTGAGATTAGACATCGTACGTGCCGTACGCGACGCCGCACGGCTCTCCGGCTTCAGTGATATGCCATAAAGCGGGTTTTGTGAGTACGTGTAGCTGCAGCCGGAGAAGGGTGTGCTGCAGCCGGATGGAAATCGCCATTCACCAGTGTTGCCGCCTCCGCCGCCTCCGCCACCGCATAGCAGCTGGCCGCTGTGGCTACTACGGCCATCTGTTTCAGGGTCCTCCGTCATCTTGTTATATAATGCACGCCGTCCCTGCGTCCTGGACGCCTGTTGCCTGTCGCCTGGGTTGTGGTTCCCGCTGCCACCACCAGGAGCCAACGTCGCCGCCATTTGTGCTAGCAGATCTGCACCCGTATCCGTTGAAATGCTACCGCTACGGTGCAGTACAGCACAGTTGCCATCACCGCCCGGCACGAGGTTTAATAACGCCGCCGCAGCGGCAGCGGCCGCTGCCGCCATGGCGGCGGAAGGCCCTTCAGGGTCTTCCCGGAAGGATCCTATACGGCTCATCGGCGGCGCCATATTGCGCCGGTCTATGTCATGGCTGGCCACACCGGCGCCGCCGATATCACCGGGAGGACAACATCCTTCTCGCGGTATCGTGATGCCGCAGCCGGTGCCGTGATGTCCCTCCCCTACAGGCGGGTTTGCGAGGATCGGATTCAGTGCGTGTGTGAGGGTGAAGACGTCCGGGTCTTGCTTTCCCTACATGACCATAAGGTGAGGTGGAGTGCGAGTTTAGGTGACCATATGTCAGTGCGCATCAAGGTCCCTGTCCAGCTCCCTTACGGCCACAGCAGCTCGGGACAAGTTCATCGCATTAAGGGAGTGATTATGTACAGGCATTGAGTGCCTGGGGGAGGGATACTGGTTTGAATTTCCCAGGACGGGTGCGCCCGATGGATATATCGCTTCAAATTACGGGCGCAATTTCGTCCCGGGCAGTGCATTTCAATGATGACGACGACGATGACGACGGCGCGCTGAGGCGCTGCGGTGTGCGCGTGTCCCTATCCTCATCCAAATCTCCCCGTGAAACATGTCCTGCATGAAGTGCACATATGCAGAGCGCTGTTGTGTGCTCCCTCCCGTCTTGCGTCAGGTAAAAGACCACCCAGAAACATCCCCAGGTTTTACCGTCGCTATCTTCTGCATGGCCCGCCTCAACGGCGTCGACCGACGCGACCACCATTCCGATGGACGCATACGATACCATCTTGGCAGCGCACGATGCCGCCTTGCCCTCGTAACGGACCCGGCCTGTTAGCATGGGCAGGGTGTGGCGTGCGGAGGTCTCGTGATCATAATGATATATAATGCAAGTGTAAGAAAATAGCAGCGGCAAATGCTTGTGGACCATCACACATGCGTTGGTAAAGCACACCTCCGGCCAACACCCATGCCAGGCTAACCCCAGTGAAGCCATTTCGTTATCTTATTCAAACTAGCCCTGGCTAATTAGTATCCAAAACGCTGAACACAAAGCGCTAAACCCACCAGTCAGGGGATCAAGGACGGCCTTGAGCGATCCGTAGCTGATGGCGCCCTTGATCCGCGGCCCCCGATACAACACCATGTCACCTCCGCTCTCGCCGCCAGCAGCTGCAGCTACAACTGATGCCGCCATCGGCCCCTCAAGGATTGCACCAACATTATCCTCGGGGATCAGAGGCACATTCTGTGACCTCTGCGCGACTTCCGCTGATATCGCCGATGCTTCAACTGCCAACTCCATGACGGATGGGGCTGGAAAATGCATGGACAGCGTCGGCGTGTCCACTGCCACCCCCTCCATTGGCGTCAGCCGCGGTCTCGATGACGGCAATTGCACACAACCCGACGCTGACCTCGCGGGGATCAATGAATCAGGCTCCCCATCAGTAGTTGACACCTCGCAGGCGCTGTCATCCGCGACTACAGGACTGGCACCGCTGATAAGCATATCGATCGGTGCGGACACGGTGCCACCCGCTGGTCCAGGCATCGCCATCGACGCAGTGGCGACGGTAGCGGATGTAATGGCCTGGCGCTGCAGCGGCAAGCTCGACGGGCCTGGGACGCTCGGACGAACCCGGCCTGACGCGCTACTGCCCTTCCAGCTGCCTACCCAGCCACCGCCGGCAGCAGCGCTGGTGCCGGCACCAGCGACAGGTATACCATCGTAGGATGCCAACAACATGTTGCTACGTGGTGTTGGTGTCCTAGAGGCCCAGGATGCACTGTTCGGGGTGTGTAAGGTAGCTGATAGCCGCATCGCCGGACCTGTTGCAGCATCACCACCGCAAATAGGATCGTCGCTGCCGTAGCCGGTGGCGCCAGCCGCTAGGCCGCTGCAGCTACCAGCAGCACCCATGACGCCAGGTCCCTGCATACCTTGCCCAAATCCTGCATAAATCCCCGGGTCTCCATCCACATATGATGTGCCCAGGCCAGGACCAGTTCCGTGCCGATGTGCCGGTGTAAGGTGCGCCGACAGCTGCTCTGACAGAGGCGGCGGCGGACCACTGCCGATAAGGACATTCGCCGCCGCTGCTGGCACCACAATGGCCTCAAATTGCTCATGTGCGAGCAACTCAGGGCTCCAGGGAAAGTGCAACAGGTCCTCCTGCGCCTGCAGTGCCCACAGAATCGCATGGTAAGGGTTACGAAACACACCGACCACAGTGCCGCCAAAGCTGCTGCCCATTGCTTGCGGCTGCGCGGCCGGCACGCCATGGCAAACGAGTAGCTGGTCATCACTTATAGCCATAAGCGCGGACCGGGCCTCGGAAACCACATCCGCATCGTGGCCCGACGCTGCCATATTTGACAGCCCGTGGCATACCAAAAGCCCATACGCTATTCGCCCGAGGGGCGCGTCCATAACTGACAAACCCAGTGAGAGCTCCGTTCTCGGAGGGCGATAAAGCCCGACCCGAGGCAACAGACGCGGGCTGTAAAGGGCGTATAAATCGGCCACGGCTCCGGGACCTGGCGGCGGCGGCTGCTGCGTCAGCGTCGCTGGCGTCGCCACAGTGGCAGCGTTACCACCGCGCAAAACGTGCCGGCCAATGTACAGCAGACGACAGCGCTTCGTGAGCAGATCCGGATCCAAACGATCTAGAGTTGCCGTCCCAATGAGGACGTCGCCGCCGTTGGCGGCGTCGCTGACAGCCTTTGCGGCCGCCAGAACCTCGCCGCTATATTTCCACCGTTTCGCAACATCACTGTAGACAAGATCAGATATGTGTCTTATCCCGGTGTGCATGCCTGTACAGAAAACAGAACGATTCAACACAGACTTAGGCTGGCGGACATCCGGGAACACCCGGGGAACAACGGAAGCAGAAACGGAGTGAACGCTGGGAAGCTGCGCATGTATGGAAAGGGTGACAATTTGGAAAAGACGACCAAGACCACGCAAAAAAAGGAGAGCATGGAAATAATAAAAAGTGGGACAATATATAAAGCGATTGCTCTCAAGCTACTACCGCTAAGCCTCTGCAACATGATTGCCTGGCAGACAACAGGCATCAGAGTACTGGTGAAACACTTAGGAACATGCCCGATGAGGGGGCATACATGTTACAGGCTGAAACGACCCATCAACGACAGAGACCTACCTATGCGGACGGATAGTCCCCGTCTGACAAGCGTGCAGGAAGGAGGCGACGGGGCCAGGGCTGGCTCTGGCTGCTGACTCGAATCGTCCCCTGGCGACGGGCAAACGGTCCCCTGAACTGACGATCCCAAATAAGGGTGCGAGTGGGACTGCAAGCGCAGCATTCTCTGCGCTACACCCCACCGAGTTGCGAGTTGCTGATGAAGGCTAACCGCCGCCGTCGGCGTGCCCATTTCCGATAGAGCCAGCGGGGGCTGTGGCACATCTGTCGCAAGATCAACGCCGCTGGTACTGCGGTGGCCTGTACCAGCGCTAGCAGACCGCGCCAAGCCGGACCCGGCCACGGCCGCGTTCGGCGATGGCAACGGGAGACGATGTCCCATGGATATGCTGCTGGAGTCAGCAAAGCCGACACCCATAGCCGGCGTTAGTGTTAGCGACGGTGCCGCTGACCCGGTGCTGTTGCACTTTGGTTGTTCAATATCTTGCGCCGATGGCTTTGCGGCCAAGAGTTCCAAGGACCCGCGGTCCGCATCGGAAATTATCTGGCGCGCCCGATTGTCGTCGAGGATGCCGCCGTAGGTATTGCCGGTACTGAAGTTGGTATCTTGCAACACGTCAGCGTCACCGCCGCTACCACATTCTCCAGTAATATTGCCAGTCGTTTTGGCGAGCTGGGAGACCACGTCGCTACGCTTGAAGGTTGACGCGCTCAAAGGGTTGACGGGAAGGGATCGTGAACGGTTAAATGGCGGCGGCGGCGACGACAACGAGCACGGGCCTGTGGCAGCCGCAGTTCCTGTCGCCGGTGCATAACCCCTTGAGCCAGCAGCAGCCAGCACCGATGTGGCCAACGTTGACACAGGAAGATGTCCCGTAACTGTGGGAGGCTTGGACATGGGTGGACGAAACACTGCCTTCACGCCCGGCCAACGCGCCGCCACTGCACCGCCTCCGAATGCTGGATCCGCGATGTGAGCAGGTACCTCACGCCATAGGGCCTGAAATGCCTCGCCAACGGTGTCAATGCTAAGCGCCAGCGGCGTAGGTGGCAACGGCACCGATGCCGCCACCGAGCCCGTTGGCAACAGAAGCCCCGCCGGTCCCGTGGGCACGTTGTCACCAAACACGCCGCTGGCGCTTTCAGCGGCCGGCGTGTCAGGGTCGCGGCTACCTGTCAGGAGCCCGGGGCTGGTGGTGGTGGCGGCAGTGACGGACACCGCAATGCTTCCACCTCCGGTGCTGTGCACGCGCCGCCGCCGCCGCCACTGGGAACCCCACCGTTCTGGCAACATCTGCCATAAGTTTAACCCATCACCGGCCTGTTTCCTCATTTCAGCACTGTCTTGCACGGGTCCGACTCGGGCTCTTCCAGCTTCGCCGCCACCGGCACCGGCACCTATCACTGCCGGCAACGCAGCCGCTGCCGGCGGCGGAAACTCAGCAGCTTTGGTGAGCCCGCCAGAGACGGCGAAGCTGCCCTGCGTCCCAGCCTGCTGTGCACCGTGCCGGCTGCTATCGCATGTGTGCGGGACGCCGCTGCTGCGGTGCATGGCTGCGTGCTCGAGTGGTAGGTCCAGGGGCACCTCCACGCCGGTCCGCGCCAGCCAGACTGGTCGGCATTTTTCGTGAGCTAACAGCTCCCGGGGCCATGGCTCCTCCAATAGTGCTTGCTGAACGGCAAGCGCAAACCGTACGGCATCATCGGCGGAGTGAAAGGCTATGATGAAGGAGTCGCCTGTGCAACAGGATAAAGGGTTAACGTGCAGAGGGTCAGGGCAGACGTACGGGCCGCCGGTACGGCAGCGTGGGGCCAGATGGCTTACCCTCCGTCTGCGACTCGTACCCACCGCACCGGACGGCAGTACGGCGCATGCAGTCGTGATGCAGGTTGAAGACCACGTCCATGACTCCAGGCTCAATTGCCTCCCACAACACCTGTTTCGAGGTCAGAAATTAAAAATAGATTTGGTTGGCATTAATATGGCGCGATGAGGAGACAGATGGACATCTACCTTTTTAAGGGCGGCTGGCGTTCAAACTCCATGGAAAGTTGTGCTGCCGGGTAAGTATAGAAGCGATAATCACCGGTGCATGACATATGCATAGCCAGGAAGAGATCATGCATTTATCATGTATCCGTTATCTTGACACGACCACTGCCTTCGACGGCAACACGGCATGTGTCGGTGTGCGAGAATCTCGCAGGCGGACACCTTCCATCCGCCGCAGACGCCCGCTTCCTTTTCCATGTTTGAAAGTTCTTCTGCTAGGCCATTGAGATGATGATCTATATATAATTACCTAAAATAGATCCCATATAGACCCGAAACTAGAGAAACGGTACTCCCCAGCAGCTAAACGACTAGGTTCTTGCCCGATTGCGGGGCAATCCGCTCTTTCCCGCGCATCGATAAGCGCACAGTACGACAGCACCCTGCGGTTGGCTCTCTTTCGGAGGAGCATCCAAATCGGTTTGCTATTTCTTTTAATAGCTTTTGTTTATTTCTTCGATTTAGGTTCGATGTCGGCGGATCTTGAGAGTCCTCCCTTGAGGTTTGCGACTTGCTCTTCATCGCGTCTCCGGTCCTATTTGTTGTCGCATGCCTGCACATTCGCGTGGTCACCCCCTCCATCCGGCGCCGCTCACCGTGCTGCCCTCCACATCGGACACCACCAACTGCAGATTGAAGTCATTCGCCCCCAGACATCGAGCAGCAGCGTACGTACGGTTGATCCCGCAGGTTGGACCGGCACCGGCGCACATTAGCAAGGAAGCATGGAGCAAGGAAGACGATTGAAGGAGCAGCGAAAGCGGAACAGAGTTCCATTGAGTTTGGCGTCGTCTTATGCAAATAAGACGACACCAAAATCCTGAACCTGAAACGGGGATACTAGTTAAGCGAAAGGACTATTAGAAACGCTCCAGGGGTCATAGGTTAGTCAGATGACGCGGACTCCGCAAATTAGGATAACTGGGATATACCTCCCTAATTTCACCATCATTATGGATCTGTGAAGGCTGTACAACCAACATCTACGCAGGATAACCTACGTTTCAATCCAATATATTTACCAAATTTCCCATCAACGAGACGTACACACACCTACACACATCCATCCATCCCCCTTCCTCCCCTGGATATCGCACTTGAGACACCTGGCGGCCCCTTAAGTTTCCTGCCATAGGGGCCTTGGATGAGCCCGGATTGGTAACCGATTAACCAATCAATCAAACTCTAAAACCCAAATCCAAATCTCGCCCTAATGACGCACCGTGGTGTCATCCCCGAGCCCGGGGTGACCCGTGGGTTCTGAAATTATGCGCCGCCGGCGTTGAAACACAACGTACACGATAAGTGCCAGCACTAGCACACCCGCCGTGACGAGCGGCACTCCCAGAACATAATACAAGGTCCGCGAAGAGGAGGCAGAGCGACCGGCTGAAGGTGCTGGTGGTGCGAGCTGGGTTTCTGACTGGTCCGTCACTGAGACGGAATCATCGAGGCCGATACTGTGTATTACAGGGAAGGGAAGGGATACTGGTAAATCTGTTCATCCGGTTATGAGATGCCGTACAATGTGCCAAGTAACAGAGGAATAATATTGTAACAAACGCACTCATTCGCTCTGTTCGCACCTGTACCGATATAACAGCCGGATGGTTTTGAATCGCGGGTTTTGTGTACCATATACTATCTGGAGCTCCGCCGCCAGCTGCTCCTGGGCCTCGGTCAGCCCCATCTCGTCGTTGCTAATTTTGGTGGCATATAAATCCAGAAGGCGGCGGTAGGCGTAGGCTTGCAGTGTGCGCACCTCCACCATCACGTTGCTCGAATCCAGCTGCATTAACGTGTGCGGCGGCAGGGGGCCGCAGGAATTAACAGTGATGCAATCAGTACCCAGACACCCAGAGACCCAAATTCGGGATCCCCGTGTGTGTTTGGGGGAGGGGGGGGAGTGGAGAGGGTAGATAAGAACTGTTAATTTTTTTGTACTTTCTTGTACCCATTGGTTTCGGAAGAGTGAATATGTCCCGCCGCGGGATTGATTGCGGGTGGGGTGGGGAGGTAACCCTGCAACAGTCAATAACCCTACGGCGGCGTCCAACTCCGTACGCTCCAACTTGTCATTCATTCAACCCTGTTCACCTGTCGCTTCATGACGTCCAGGAACTCCCCGATGATGGGCTTCGGATAGCCCCGCCGCACCCACTCGTTAATGTACGCTGGATCGAAGTGCTCGTACCTAAAATAAGATAGGCAGCGCCGTACGAATAAGAATTTGGAGCGAGAAGTACTTGATGGATGAATCAACATCATTAATTAATATTGATATCAAAACCTTGCTGGACGTCGAGATAATTTGAAGGTACGGTCTCCCTCCTGTGAGTCCGTCCGTCTTGAGCTCCGTTATCTCTGCAATTTGGACTACCTTGATATACGACGTCGTGTCTTGGTTCAGCTTCAAAAGGTGTTGGAAGTATGGAGTATGGAACGAACGCCCCACGAACAAAGTGCACAGCCTCAATCGTCTCCCATACCTGTACGGCCCGAGCTCCGTGAGAGGGCTGGTGACGAGCTCCCAGGAAACGTTGCGTGATGCCAGGTACGTGAAGAAGTCGAGAAGCTTCGTTTGGTGCCATACATTCGCCTTGGCGGAGATGCTGACGGAGGCGGTGGGTACGGCAAGATACGGTGCCCGATTGACGAGTCTCTTGGTGCGAGTTTGGAGTACGAACAGCTCCTCAGCGAACGGACATACTGTGAGCGATGTGCAGTTCATCATCTGCCCTGTGGTGCGGTTTAGAACCTGCGGCGGCGGTGGCGTTGCAGTTTGCGGATGGACGGGGTGACCACGCGAATGTGCAGGCATGCGACAACAAATAGGACCGGAGACGCGATGAAGAGCAAGTCGTAAACCTCAAGGGAGGACTCTCAAGATCCGCCGACATCGAATTTAAATCGAAGAAATAAAAAATAATTGAAACGTAACATACTGAAGTTTATAGCTCAGACGGCGGAGTATTTAAAATATGTAAGGGTTACAGGGTGGTGGTGGCACTCCTCACCAGCGGCCCCCACTAACCTACTTCTCCCTTCTAAAAAGCCTCATATGTACAAATTATATATACATATACCCTAAGTATGTGTGTATGCTATTCGTTCCATTTTCCATTTGTGTATATAGACACACAAATACACACACACACATGAAAAATGGAGCAATTAACACCGGCCCCAACACCCCTTTATCTTGGGACGTATTTGTTTCTAAACCTAACACACCAGATACAGACCCTGCTTCTCCCCCCCCCCTTCTATACACACACGCACCATGGTGCTACCAGGCAATAGCGCCACCCCCACGTTGTCGCGCACACGAGAATCCGGGCGGAAGAGATTGGCTTTGAGCTGGTAACCCCAGCTCAGCGTCAGAGCGCACTCGCCGTTGACAAAGCGCTGGTTGTAAGGCAGGCAAGGCGCGCTGGTTTCGTCGGGCGGACCGTAGGCGCGTAGACGCTTGAATATTACCATGGCGAGGGCCATGGCAGCGTTGTTGACCAGCGGCTCCATCGTTTCGGGGTCAAAGAAGGCGCCGTGCTGGGTGCCATGGCTCTGGATGAAGGACGACCAGATGGCGGTAAGGCTAAAGCCGTTGAAGCAGTCTGGAAAGGAAGAAAGGAGAACGTGGAATAGGGTGGGGGTTTGGGGGGGTGGGGTTAGGGAAAGCGTCGAGTTGGGGCAGTAACTCTATACCTCTATACTGGTGTGCAGTAAGCTTTTACGAAAGGCGGTTGGGAAGGTAAGTAGGGAAAACGCAAGCCCAATCTCATCATTACCCTCACCCTCACCCTCACCATCATCCCATCACAAAACCCAAATCCCATTGCTGCAAAACCCCCTTTGGAGCGTTATCACATGTACTCTCCTGTGCTGCCAGGGCTCTTTCCATTCTTCTGGCTTTTTACTGCCCAGCTCAGAGAATACCCTGATCGCATTCCGCCTTCTTATGCGGACGGATTTTCATATCGCTCGCCGCTCCCGCTTGCCATGACAAATTATTGGCGCCCATAGAAAGTACACAGAAACTAGAAAGTGGAAAGCCCCTCTCTTATCTAGTGCTGCGGTGTGGTATTTTATTTATTGAAATGCACATTCGCGTCTGTTCCGCCTCCCCATTCTCGCCCATACTTACATCTGGGCCGCTGTAGACAAACCCCGTAGTCTGGCTTTCCATCGCCGTTCATGTCCGTGCCGTTCACTTCGGCTGCAGTCGCTACGAAATCGTCCCACGTCACTGGCACTGGGAGTCCATGCGCCTCCAGCACATCCCGCCGATAGAACATCTGCGCAGGGAATTAAGCACCAGGGTTCAACAGCTGGATCTGGATCCTGATGCGGAACCATCCGGGAATCCGGATCCGGTTCTTATGTCTTTATTTCTTATATACATGTCATTCAGATATCCATCTTACATCCATCTTAAGGTCTTACGCCCCATGAGGACTTAGACTAGACATGTGCCATGTCACATTGCTTACTAATATCCTACGTATGAAGAGCCCCCGGGCACAACAAGCACGATTGAACTTTACCTATTCCAAGACAGTTATTTCGTGTACTACTTGTCTGCTTATCTCCTAAAGAAAGCCTCCCGATATGTTCTGTGTGCGTGTGTGCGTTTTGCATATTTATTGTGTTTGTGCGTGCCGTATCCTGTACGACAAGATTGTAAAGTCTTACGCAGAGCCTCCTTCCGCCCCCCTCCCACTCACCTGGTACACGAGGCCGCCAAGGGGGATGGAAGCCACTGTCCCCTGGCCCACCACCACACTGCCCCGGAAGAGCTGATGGATGCCAAACCACCCCAGTTGCTGCCGGTACGGCATCTCCATGATCAACGCACTGAGATCCATTGTCTGGCGGGAGTCGTACAGATCTGCAATCGCAATAGGATCGACCTACAATATGGCGCGACGGAGAGAAGATTGGGAAAGGTAAGGTGAACCTCGATGATAACGGATGAAATAATAGCCATGAAAAGCAGGTGCAGTAATGATGACTGCTGTACAATACCAAAAGTAATGTGCTTCTGGCCGCGCGTGACTAACCCTATTTTCCGACGTTAATCACCGACGGTGGTCTTGAAGACGACGACAACAGCAGTTATGAGGATGCTGATAAGGATGAGGGGGGGGGAATTGCTGATTCATCGGTTCTCGGCCATCCATACGAACCCTGCCCGGTCATGTGGATTCAATTTGCCTACACTCAAACTTCGGTTGTCTGACGCCTCATATCCCCGGTGCTAATGCGGTCTTACCTTTTGACCCAGATGGTCGAAATCCACATCGCATTTGCAACACAGCTTTTGGCTTCTTCGCCGCTCCATTTCACTATCATGTGTATCTTAACTTCAAATCTCCCTTCCTGAAGCCTATCTTCTATCTATTTGCTACGAGTCCCCAAGCAAGCATCAAAAGAAGCCACATCACTATACTATTAGCTTTATTTCCAGCCAAAATGGTCGGTCCTCAAGGAGCTTCGCTGTGCCATCCGCGCCCCTGGACCCCAGCCGAGTGACCTAGACACCAAGATGCCACACAACGACAGGCAGTCCCTGCTTAGAATCCGTCACGTTGGTGGTGTTTTTTGCTTCTGTGGCACAAATGCTTTCCCGTTATAACACAATACTGACAGTCCACAACGTTCGGTTTCCTATCGGCTTTTTTCGGGTTCCATTTTTTCCATTCGACTGACCGTCTCATCCCCTGGCTACCCACTTTCCTTCAATAGAAGGAGACGCACACTTTCAACCTGTTTAGAGGTATCTGGTCCAGCGCCTTCCTTGTTTCAAATTCCTTGTTATCATCCCCTTGGCAGCTTACCACCCAGCTGTCGTACTCCAAGGACGAGTTGGTGCCAATGTCCAATCCCAAGTACGTTGGCGGGACGCCCCCAATCAGCGCCAGAGTGCGACCCCAGAAGGGCATCGGTAGCCGCGTGATGTTCAGGGATTTGTGCTGTGCGTCAATGCCGGAGTCGACTGCGTTCCACAGCACTGCTGCCGTAGTGTTTATCGAGTCCATATAGTCCGTGAAGGACATGTTAGGCGCTAGCAGCGTGATGTCCTGCAAATGCAGATGGAGGGGGGGCAACGAAAATGTGGGAACGTGTGGACGAGTGGCTTTAGATAACTCAGCTGTGAAGGTCAGGAGGCGGTTTAAATTAAATTTTGTTTTGGGAATGTTGAGTGGGAAAGCTTGAACTCTGGACTCCGAATTCGGATTTTGGGCACTTACTAGGAGCCCGAAAGGTGGTAAGGGATAAGGGCGGCCAGTATCCGGCCAGCATCACCTCTCTTGCTCCTCATCGTTGTTCAGTACTCTGAAACCACTTCGCATGACACCTCGTGCGTGACACCAAAATTAGCGGCCTCTCCGCAAGGCGAATCCCTAGCTTCTGAGTCCCCCGTACCCAAACGGTTTCTCACCTGCTTCGTATCTACGGTGCACCGGCCGATCAAATTCAAGAAGTCTTCCGTTAGCTTCCCAGGCACGGAAACCGAGCCGTTGCCAGTTGTGTATTGTGAGTTGCACCTGTCATGGGATTGCATGACGAAGGCTTATGTCTGTTGACGCACATCACTCCCGTCCGGCAACCAAGTTCACGGCAAGTGTTTGTAACTTTATCTTACGCATTGGAAAGGGTTGATACGACCGATTGTAAACAAACATCCAAAGGAGTTGTGCGTCCAGGCATCACCAGAACCAGAAGTACTGCGGCCAAGATGCCCAAGGCCCGCATGCTACTCCAGAGTCCGCCCCTCTCAGGCCGAGAGGAGGCCACGAGGTCCACTATATCATGCTTATAGCCATAATGCATGCCCTGAGTGGCCTCATGTCTCCGAAGCCTGTTCCTGAGTTGAAGTTAAGAAAAGTGTTGCCGCCAAGCATCTGATGGACAAGCTGCTCTCGTATTACACTTCTAATGCTGACTTAGGAATGAGTTTTTCGCCAACGGCGGAGCTAGGAGAGTACGGATTTCGACTCGCGTAAATTATCAAATGTTCAACGCTAAAATTCCAACATTATTACATCTAAGATAGTTTGTAGAGGAGGAGAACGCACGAAAGCAGAGCTTGTGTGGTTTAACCAAATAACAGTGTCTTGGACCAACGTACTGCATACGGAGTAACAGCATATTTTTTATACTGTAGAGTGCTTAATGAGGTAGACGCTTGTCTAGCTTACCTCCACACGAGGTAACTACCAACCAAGTTTCATGTTACAGTACTATACGTCACACATCACGATATCCACCTAACAATCAACGAATTACCTCAGCATCGTGTCAGTATTAATCTGAACACAACACGCACAGCGGAAACTTTGTTTGGGGAATTTTCTATTGTACGGACGTTGACCTAATTTGAATGGTTTCTAGTAGGAATAGTCAAAGTAACCTTTATTCAGGTTTACTTACACAACGTTTATTGGTTTGTGAAAACGTTTTTAATGGTTGAAAGTGTATTCATGAAGCCCTGAGAGCCGGAGTGATTCTCATGGACACGTTGCAGCTCTTCAGAGAGGAGCTAGACCGGCTGGCAGATGAGCTTTCGTCAAAAACCGGATCATTAATTGATTATTTATCCCCAAGAGGGAGCTCAACGCGAGCTTTCGTGGCAATTGCACTGATAGGTGAGAATGGTTCAATGGATGAAGATGCCGAAGTGATTGGCTAACCAGGTTATGCTTTGTAATGTAGTCCTTCCAAACAACCGTCACGACTCGTATGCACAGGCGTATTATTCTCGTTCCTGGAAGTTTCTTTGCTTCTCCTCTTGAAGCCCTGGTTGGTCAAGCTATTACAGCAACCTGCAGAGGCAAAGGTGGACCAGAAGGCGCAGTTGAGGAAGGCGAATGATGCCGCGACGCAAGCCGTAGCACGCCTGGTGGCGTCCGTACACCACGGCATACAGGTACTTTGGGTTATCGTAGCTCACTTTCAGTTGCGCAACTGGGCTTTGTTGCCGCGACGCGTTAGTATCAACGTATCAAAGTATCGATTGACTCACCAACGGCCGAAACGGAGACCCACATTTCTTTTGTGCAAAAACTCCATTACACGCTATAGCCCACCGGGGCAAATATTAAAAAATAAAGGGATAAAGAAGGGCGAGGACGCAGGAAAGATAGACGCAACAAACGACCTAGTATATTCCAAAGCCAGCACAGTCCCTAGCGTGGTTTCTGAAAAGTTAAACACAGGCAACGTCGCGGCCCATCAGGAGTTATCCTGTTGAGATCCTGCTCCAGAGCCCACGGACTCCCGTCCATTGAATACTGTGCAAAATCTTGGTTCCCTCACATGTATGGGCTATGACTTTCGTTTAGTACCTGGGGATTGGTACCCATGTCATTATTCCGCAAATCTCGAGGAGAATATGCAAACATAAACATAAAACCTTTTTTAACACCTACGGGAGGTTGTCAATGATCTTCAGGATGACAAAGGTGACATTGATCATACCAGTGTGGTCCTAGACTCTGTGCCGTGCGCTCTGCCGTACAGGACTCCTGTTTGTTTTCTAGGCGTTCCAGCTAAGACGTTTTAGTCATTCAGTTCTATCGGCCCGTGTGCGACGCCATTCCTGTATGATCTTTCCGTCCCTGCTTGCACAGCATTAGCTTCGCCCCTTCTGACATTCTGTGGGATATATCTGTCTTCCCCGCCTTCTCCCCTCCGCCCAAGGTGCCTGTGGGTATGCTGTTGCTTCTGGACCCCAACTTCCGCAACAATCGCGTATACGCGAATAGCAGCGTCTCCTATGCCATGTGCTACCTGTCCGCGGGATACTTCCTGCACGACCTGGTCATGTGTTTACTGCGTTTCTCACTGGAGGGGCCGCTGTACACCATTCACGCACTTTCGTGTCACATGTCCTACATGTTCGGGGCGGTGACAGGGTTCCTCCATTACCATGGTAGGTTCCGTCCGATCTGGGTCAATGTGGGCCGGTCTGGGTCAATGCGGATCCGTGAGCTTTTCAGTCTCACCAAAGTGCGTCCCGCGCATGGTGTTGTGTGGGTATCATGGGCGACACCCCATGTAGTAGTGACTGCAGGTGACTTCATATTAACAAAAGCCCGTTGTGATATGCAAGGAGCTACTGGCACCTGTGCAGATGTGTGTGTGTGTGCACGCGCCAGGACGTTATGCTCCCTGACCTTTAAAAACCAGTGACACATCAAGCATGGCGTTGGTAGTGGACCTAATTTCAGCTGTTTGGTGACTTCGTGATGTCACTGGCACGGTGTAACGGTGTCCATTGTATCTGTCTGACGATTCTGTTATGATGGATGGGCACTTGAGTACAGTGCTGAATTTTTCCCTTCGTGCTGGCCGTTCCACACTGTAGGTGCCGCCTTTCTGATGTGGGAAATCAGCACGCCATGCGTACACCTTCGGTAAGCCCCTGTGACTGCCCCATCCGGCTTTCGACAAAGATGGGATTTCCCCCCATTCGTCCCCACGCGCGACTTCGCAATTTCATTTGCTAACCCGGCCATCCTTACCTGCCATCCTTACCCGGCGTTTGCTGGCTGCAGGTGGTTTATGTACAAGGCCGGATTGACACACTCTATTTGGTACTTGGTGAACGGCTTGATGATGATCGTGACATTCTTTTGCTGCCGCATAGCCTGGGGCTACGTTGGATCATACTACCTGGTCAACGACGTCGTGGGCGAGCAGTACCGTCCCGGTTCACCGTTTCCAATCGCCGCGACCGTGGGCTACTGTTTCGTGGCAGTGGTGATGAATACCCTGAACACTTACTGGTTCGTGAAGATGGCTGCAATTGCAATAGCGGTCTTCCTGAAGGGCAAGAAGGTGGTGGAAGTGACTTCGCACAAGGACGAGTAGATGGGTAGATAAACCATAAGAAACCCAACTACAGAACGTTTTGGGCTTTTAGGGGGTGGTGGTGTGTTTCCAATGTGGTCTTGACCGTTTGAACAAACCCCATCATGGGCGCCCACGGCCGTGAGAGGTACAGTCCAAGAAGCACTACCTCGTTCATCGATGCCTGTCCTGGCCGCGATGAGTTAGACCCAACTGGACGTATTGGTGTAGAGCTGACAATTAGTTTGTGGGAATGAGGTCTTATCAGGCCTCATGGCTAGAAATGCGCCTCCACTTATGGCAGGCGTAAGTGGGGCAATGGACGCTCCCTGAGCACACGCTTTTACTATATTGCATGAAACATCAGCCATGTCGTCCATGTCACCCTAAATGTGCTGTCGAGCCATTGGCTTGCGGGTTCTCGGGTGTTAATATGAAGATTTTCACAGACGACGTGACGATGTGGTGTGTATGTCGGGCTTTCCGTCTCTACATATTGTGTGTGTGTGTGTGCACGGGCGCGGAAAGGCAAGTCTGAGGAGTTCACAGGGACCTTGGGATATGTTGGTGAGAAGGTATGAATTTACAGAGTAGAATATGACGATTGGCCATTTGGTTAGCTCCACGCTTGTGAGCTACCACTAAGCGACAGATTGTCGCTACAGGTACTCATAGGCCGCAGGAAGACAGGCGAAAAAACGTCTTTTCTGCAAGCTGAATTAGAGTTCTTGTAGGATAAATGCCTTGTACGTACGGCAGAGACTCCACTGAGCAGACTTCACTGACCGCTGCGTGAACCCATTAAGTTAGATTTTGGTGGAAGGGGCTCGTAATTAATGACCTTTGGAAGGCGTCACCCTTTGGGGGCTTTGAGGGAAGGCTTTTAAGGCTAAGGACCTGTCCACGGCTGTGCACAAAACATGGTAGCCTGGCCGGGTGGAACGCCACCAGTGCAAGGCAGTCTGTTCACGGGGCCCTACTGCACGTGTGTATTGCCTGGAGACGAGGGGATTTCTTGGAAGCGGCTATGGTTGGGCCTTTACGTCCTTGTTGTAAGGCCCAGAAGCTAGCGCCGGAGGGGAAGAGTTAGCTGGCGTCTCATGTGACTTTCTATGCCACTAATTTTCAGCTTCAAGCTATGACAAAACATCGTCTATCCTCAACGGAGTATAGCACCGGCGGAAAATGTCTGATTATTAGTTGATTCAATTATAGTCGATAAAAAGTATCGTATAAAAGTTTGGACTATTGATCGACTATCGATCAACTGAAGCATATTTCCCCAAATACAGCATCTTTCCCGAAGACGTCGGGTAGGCTTACCTTTCCCTCACAAGTCCCATCTGGGCTGTTATTGCCCCTCACTAACCTGTCATGTAACTGACCATTGTCGCTGTCACCGTTCGATCCCATAAGCGCTGGGAGCAGTTGCGCAAACCCACAAGACGCAGCTCTCTGGCCTGAAACCTTGGCCAACAGCATTTCACTTGAAAACCGGCATTAGCCTGCTGTTGGCGGTTATGGACCTGGACAACGAGCAAGAGCAAGGTCTCCAGGAAAGCTTCCTCTTTCCCTTCCTCCTTGCATGCCTCGCAGCAGCAGCAGCAGTAGAGGCATGGATGGGGCACGCATTTTAGGAAAGTGTGTATGGAGTTGGGGGCGGGAGAATGTGTAAGCCCAGTGTCATGTGGTCACGAATTACTCACTTAACAACAGGTCAAGAATCTTAATCATTATCGTGATACTACAGAATGCGGCCAGGAATTGAAATGGATGAACGTACACACGGTCAGCAGGATCATGGGTGACATGATGTGACGTCCAATTACCTGCCATAAAGTGTGACAGATGCTGAAAGGGAAGACCTCGGTGTTTATTCATCAATACCTCCATTCCGGATATTTGCCAACACAAGCCTCGAAGAATGTAATTAAGCTAGATAGAACTTTATTGACGGTTTGTGTGCAACGCAAAGCAAGGACATGCCCAAGTTAACTGTGATTCCAACGGCAAGCTATACTGTAACCGTACATAACCTGACTTCGAGGCTATACATGCTTCACTCATGCCGCATGTAAGCTATGATTATGTCCTATAGCCTCCATGGCTTGCTGTTAGAGATGGGAGAAAGAGCTGCAGAGCGAAAACTTGGGGGAAGGGTGAACACCGCCGACTGCCAAGGGCCTTACGCTACTGCATTCCGAAAACATCCATATGATGTAGTTTGATGACCAGGATAGTAAAACTTCCTATTGCAGCACGTCGTGTCGTTCACTTCACGGACCCCTGGTTCTGCTCAATTGGGACCACGGCTAAGACTGCTTCGAAGCGACCTTGCGTATAATATAGTTTTTAGTAATAAATTAGAGACACAAATTGTTACAATCATTCAAATAAACCGCGCCCAACGCTCAATTCCAAAAAGCAACCGGTTCTCGTCCTTTTGTAGGCGTTAGGGTTCGGCGCGCGTGCAAAACATACTCAACACGCTTGTAAAATCTGTATACCATTCAATCTATCATTTATCTTGGACACATCATCGAACCCAAGGGCGAAAGCGACGGCAAAAAGCGACCACTAAGTACGACAGGCGTTAGAACCATCTCAAGCACTTTGTCACCGTAAGCACTTTTACCGCATAAAAGTCGTCAGTTTTCCTCAGCCTTCATATCCTGCTGCGCCTGACTACTCTGGTGCTGTAATTGACAAAGTATTTGTGCGAGTTCGTTACGGCTGCGTAGCAAGAATGGTGTCTCTGGGTCTCGAGACTGTCCTGGCGGGTACTCCATCCAACATTTGCAAGACCAAGGCACGTCCAATTTGTAGGGAACGCGGCTGCAGGAAAACGTGGAGGCATCACTTTTGCCATAATGCGTTGCATTTTCAGGTGGTCTGTACACTGGGCCCAAAGTCGCGCAGCGTTGAAGTGCTGGAGGAACTGCTGCGCGCCGGCATGAGCGTTGCGCGCTTCAATTTCTCTCACGGTTCTCACGATTACCATCAGGTCTGCGGGGGCGGCGGGCGTTGCGGGCGTTAATATAATACTGAATTGGCGACTACAATTTCAATTCTAAGTAAAATCTTAACATCATGACGCTGCAGGAGACCCTCGATAACCTGCGAATTGCTATGTGCAACACGAAAGTCATGTGCGCCGCGATGCTGGATACCAAGGTATGCTAAAAGTTGGATTTTGATAACAAAATATCCATGCTATTGACTTTACTTATTTATTCTGCTGCAAAGGGGCCGGAGATCCGCACTGGCACGCTTAAGGACGGCAAGCCAGTACAGCTGACTGCTGGCCGGGAGGTAACGATTACCACGGACTATGCCCAGCCAGGGGATGAGAATACGATCGCCATGAGGTACGGAAGCCATGCGGGGTTTGAGGGACTGCAAAGTCAAGCCAAGCCAGCTGGATTTACCCAATAGCGTCTGTATCGGTTAGATAGGAAAGGGCCAACAGACTCACACTCATTTGCACGGTTCGTGCACCTGGGCCAGGAGGTTCACCTGACCTCCTTTTGCCCTTCAAGAATTCCTCCAAACCCCCGACCCGAACGTAAACATGATAAGAGGCATACAGCTTTCCTGGCATTCCCACCCGTCTGATCTGCGCACTCGACTTCCCCTAGATGTCCCCGCTCAGCGCACTGGGTATCCGGGTTCGGCTTCTCCGCAGCCCCACCCGGATAGCCACGGAGCCTGTCGTCTGTCCTCGTTTTTATAATTGATATCTGGTCATCAACGGTGCCTTTGTATCCACAGCCGTACTTCCAACCCTGCTACCCCTCTTTTTCCCACTCCTCCCCACCCTGCTTCCACTCCACCTGCGCCCCCGTCCACGCTCCCCAGCTACAAGAAGCTGGCTCAGGACGTGAAACCAGGATCCCAGATTCTGTGTGCCGATGGCAGCATCGTGCTGGTGGGTGACTTGGCTTGGGCTTTCCGTCATCTTTCGATCACAAGCCTTCCTAGTTAAGCTGGTAAAGCTGGTAAAGTCGTTTCGCAGTAATTTGTCTCCACACCGGATCCAAGGAGGGATCCAGATCCTCCCTGGATGTGGTGTGGAGATGTAGCAGGAAAGAATCTGCGTTCCGAATTCTGACACGTATTTCTGATATATGCAGCAGCAACCAAAATGAACTCTGGTCCTGATCGATAAATAACGTCCCACTGTGTGGTGGTGTTACGAGATGGAGGAGTGGACTGATGAAAATATATCCGCGAATGCAAAGTGGATGAGTTCTGTCCTCGCCATGTGGTGAGATAGGAGTACACGCTGCCTGGTCCACCAGACCGAAGGTCTCTGGTTCGATATCCCATCACGAACCGGTTTTTTCCGTATTGTTATGCCGTTCGAAATGAGGTGCGCCCCTCTTTCCGGTTGCGTAAGCATCTTGCGCGACGTTACGGAAGGAGCGGAAGGAGGTTGTAGAACCGGACAAGACAACGGCAAAGACAACGAAAGGGACTGAAGAAGTGATATAAGAGCGAAAGGCACAAGGAAGGACAGAGAGACGCACAGAGAGAGAGAGAGACAAACAAAACGGGTTGGTAACTTGGTATATGCGTTGTACGAAGGGGCAGGGAGTTTGGTTGGGGACGGCATTGCCGAACTGCACCCGCTAAACCCCTAGCGTCTCTCACCAGAAAAAAGCCACCCCACTCATCCCAGCTGATGTCCTCTACCTACCCCACTGCCTTTGCCTTGCTTATTCCCTTGTGTGGGCCACAGGAGGTGATCTCGACGGACGCCGCTGCTGGCACCGTCCGCGCGCGCTGCATGAACACAGCGACGCTCGGGTGAGTTCCGAGTTTCTTGGATTTTTCTTCTCCCTGGTATTGCCTACGATCAGAATTTCTGTTCTTGCCTACGTAATTGAGAAGAAATTATGTATGAGAAGATGGGAGCTGTGATGGTTGATTGATAGTATTTTGAATTTAAACAGGTTTGCTGGCGTCTTGATCTGATATTGGAAGGTGACGAGAGCGCGCAGGCGTGATGAGTAGTTAGGGAAGCAGGCAACATCTGGGAGTTCCGAAGAAGTTGGGAGCTGGGAGTTGGAAGTTGGAGGCATCAACCCACAACAAAATTTCATTTTGTTGACCCGCGGTGGCGCTTTCGCTCCCTCCCTCCCTCCCTCCCTCCCTCCCTCCCTCTCTCAGCTCCCCTTCTCAACGCGTGTTTTTTACCACCCGTTTTGCGCCCATAACTGTACCTACCGTCCCCAGGGAGCGCAAGAACGTCAACCTGCCCGGTGTTGTGGTGGACCTCCCGACCCTAACGGAGAAGGATGTGGACGATATTATTCACTGGGCCATTCCCAACGACATTGACTTCATCGCCGCGTCATTCGTCCGCAAGGGCTCAGACATCGACACTATCCGCCAGGTAGGCTGAATGCAACACATGAGTTCGAAGACGACAGAGTGCCGTACAGGAAGAAGGCGCGGAACCCATTTTCTTTGAACCTTTCGAATACTTCCTTTATCCCGACCTCTCTCTCACCTGTTTCACTGGCTCGTTTTTCTGAAGTTTGCTGTTGATTCATATATTTTACCAATTATTATAACTGTAAAGGCTACTTCCCTTTTTATGGTTTCATTCTGAGCAACTATGACGCACGCGGATGACCGAACACCTCCTTGTTGTATTCCTTCGGTCGGCTATCTGCGCTGTTACCTGCGCTATAGTATTTGTATATGTTTCATAAATGGTATTTGTATTTGTATGATTATAAAACTCTTAAAAGCCTTAAAACCTTTGATCACATTGTCGGTAATAAAGAGTGTCCTTCGTACCTACCTCTTCCCACCTGCCGTCTCCCTCCCCTCTTTGTCCTCTTTCGCCCCCCCTCCACACACACACACACATCCACGAACCCAATTCAACCCCGCGCTTTCAGGTCCTCGGCGAGAGAGGACGCTTCATCAAGATCATCTCCAAGGTGGAGAACCAGGAGGGCATCCAGAACTTCGACGAGATCCTCTTTAAGACCGACGCCGTGATGGTGGCTCGTGGCGATCTGGGAATGGAGATTCCGACGGAAAAGATCTTTTTGGCGCAGAAGATGATGATCCAGAAATGCAACTACGCGGGTGAGGAGGTGGTGGGGTCACGCGGGTGCAGGTGCACGCATGTGTGTGTTTCTTTCTGTACATTATATTATATTGTATTGTATTGTATTGTATTGTATTGTATTGTATTGTATTGTATTGTATTGTATTGTATTGCATTATATTATATTATGTTATGTTATGTTATGTTATGTTATGTTATGTTATGTTATGTTATGTTATGTTATGTTATGTTATGTTATGTTATGTATAGCGATTATACGTGTATACATGTATGTGGATGTGATTGGCGTCAGGACTGCACCGTAACCGATGGTATTTCAGACAAGCAGCCAGTAACAGTACGGTTAGGATCCTCAATTTATTTTCAAATAGCGCCGGTTTTGCTTGCATTTTAGGGCATAACATCTTTGTATAGCTTCCCTAGGTCTGCGAATGACTGCAATTTTTGGGTGCGTCTGGCATAGCCCTATTCTTCTCAATGCTCCCAACTCCCAGCTCACCTGTACATAACTTTCTAATCTATTTGGGGATGATGGATTGATTGGTTGATTGTTATTGTTGTCGTTATTATCGCAGGAAAACCCGTCATCACGGCCACTCAGATGTTAGAATCCATGATCAAAAACCCGCGTCCGACACGCGCCGAAGCGACTGACGTCGCCAATGCCGTACTTGATGGCACAGATTGCGTCATGCTCTCCGGAGAGACAGCCGCCGGTAACTTCCCCGTCGAAGCCGTCAAGGTGTGTGACTACACAATAATAATAATAATAATAAATGAAAGAGTAGTACTGAAATTTAGACCTATCCGCCTTTGAGCAACGTGATCTGCTCTGTGCTTTATTGATAGCTGCTGGTACGGCACGGTATGGCATGTGTACGGCATGTGGCTTGCTCCCCATCCGTCTGCGCAGCCTTCCGATTCCTCAAAATGGCAACTCAGAATCTCTACACCAAAACGTCCGAACGTCCTTCAGCTCATTTTACTCGTAATTTCTATCGAAAGCAAGACCCGTAATCCAACGGCTTCCTTGCTCCTTGGGACGCTACCTTCCCTCCCTCGATCTGCCGCCCACGTTCGGCCGCAGGTCATGACTAAGATTTGTCGTGAAGCAGAAGCCTCCCTGGACTACTATGCCATGTTCAAGAACATCCTGAAACAGGCGCCCATGCCGATGAGCCCCCTGGAGTCATTGGCCTCGTCTGCCGTACGTACGGCACATAAGGTCCACGCGTCCCTGATCGTGGTTCTCACCAGGGAGGGCTCAACCGCGCGACTGGTGGCCAAGTACCGCCCCTTGGTGCCCGTACTAACCGTCGCGGTGCCCGTACTCACAACTGGTGGGTTGGCCGTTGGGAGTTGTATTGGGAATCTAGGTCTCGGGTTATTGATCAGAGTCGCGAATACAGCGAAAGTAGGTACGCTCCCATATTGAAGGAGACAGGGTACGAAAAGCATTGTTCAGTGCATTTCGTACCTTTTGTCGTCGTACCCTTCCGTCCATTACCTTCCCACTTCCTCCGACCAGCTTAACCTATTTATAGGCCTATCTATATTCCTATGTGTACATCAATATAACTTGGTACTTGCCTTGCCGTACACTTCCTTATCTGTTGTTCTGACCCCACAGACAGCCTCACGTGGACCTGCAGCGGTGAGGCCCCCGCCCGCCAGTGCCTGGTCACCAGGGGCCTTATCCCCGTGTTAGCGGAAGGCAGCGCTCGCGCCACTGACAGCGACACAACGGATGAGATTCTGGCGGCCGCCATCGAGCACGCTAAGCGCATGCGGTACTGCGCGAAGGGTGACTCGATCGTGGCGCTTCACCGCATCGGGAACGCGTCCGTCATCAAGATTGTGGATATTAAGTAAAAGTTATCTTCGGGGCTCGACAGCATTTGCTTTATGACGGACAAGAGCTTTTGAATAAGCTTGGAGGTTAGGGTGGGTCAATGGGCTGATATGACATGCATCGGGGTGATTGGATAGGTTCCGGAGCTGGGAGGAAGCTGGGACCTGGAAGCTGAGCCTGACGAGGCCACTAGCGCGATCTGAGCAGTGGGACACCCCAGCATATGCGCTTTCGCTTGGCCCGGGGGCTGGAGGCCTGGGCCTAAGGATTTGCGGAAAACAAGGAGGGAGCACAACGAGCGTGAGGGACGCATTGCGTGAATGTGTTTTGAGCGCTGCAAGTAACCAACCCAAAATTGGTGCCAAGTGAAAGTGCCGAGCAAAGGAACAAACTGGCAGTAGCGGGATGACGCACTCTTTACTCCTGACGCTATTTCTTACCACTGACTACACCGACCCATGGGACGGTGAACCGGGGCAGAAGGGAGGACCTTCACGACCTGCCGCTTTTCCCTCCGTTTCCACTGGTGGGGGATGGAAAGTGTGAAAGCGCAGAGCAGTGTACACGCTTGTGTGTTTTTGGATGTGAAGGTGCCGTCGCTGATACCGAAGCCTTCCCTCCCTTCTCCCCAGCTACCTCCCCTGATGTGACGATCCCGTCCCGCAAGGAGTCGGGCAAAATCCGGATCTAGATCCAGATTGCAGAACTTGACGTGGACTGGAGTTGTAAATATTGCGGCGTGGTGTACAACGATTAACCACCCCGGCCATGGTGATATGGCTGTACGACAATGGAGTAAGGTCTGCGACATTCACGCTGCAGCAAGCGCGTGGATGTTGATTTGCACACCAGCCGAGCGCGGCTTATGTAGTATGTACGGCATTTAAAGTATAGCTTGTCTTCGACGTCTTTCACCTTTACGTATATATATATACGTATGGTAAGCGTGTCTCCACGTGTGTGTGTGTGTGTGTGTATCGCGGGGAGATTGGGAGAAGGCGGGGCTGGCGGGAGTGGTAGGGGATCTCAATTCTATTGAACGTATGACGCCTACGTGTAGTCCTTTCTCTCAGGTTCTCCTCTCTCTCTCATATGCACGCACACTCTTCTCTTTTCTCCCGCGCGACGTGCAGTATACACGGTCTATCCCTCATCTCGTGCTTTCTGTGCTTTGTTGTGGGTAGTTTGACTTCGAAGAAGACGTCCGTCTGTCCGTCCATCTGTCCGTCTGTTCTCGCAAAGATCGGTGGTGGCTGGGGCGGAGCGGGGAGAGGGAGGGTCTTGCAATTGCCTTCCTCGAGATCTGGAAACACGGCAAATTTATGCGGGGCTTACGGTTATTTTACGGCTTATGAGCTTACGGTTTGGAAAAGTGTTGGTTGGGGAGGGCTCGAATGAAAAAAGGTGCACTGGTTTGTCGGGAGGAGGTCATGGTTGTACGGCAAGTTAGTTGCGGCAGATTGGCCGTTACTGCACCGTTGACCACTGCCTCCGTACGGCCGCTTGAAGAATAGCGCAGATACTACAAGTCTGTTTGTCTGTCTGTCTGTACAAAATGGATTTACATACCACCCATTAGTCACGAAGGTTGTACAGACGCTGAGTGTCGGCGGCAGTGATGTCAGGCGGGCTGGTTGTTCCCCATCGCAGTACGACATCCTCTTCATCGCGTTATTCCAACCTGAACGGCTGGGTCAGATTTTGGGCGCGTAACCAGTCCAAGTATACCTAGGGGGGAGTGGCAGGAGGCATCCTGCGCCTTTATGCTACTACAAGAGTAGCTCCTTTCCTTTATCCCTGGCGGTATTGAGGTCGTGTTGGGGACACCGCATCACTTGTAATGGAGAGAGAAGAAAGAACGGCTCCTCCCGCGCCCTTTCCCGTCGCTGTGGATTGCATGTTTGTCGGCTGACTGGCAAAAGGTTTACCCGGTGATGAGTGGTTGTTAATAATGTACGGCATATCCTTTCCACACACGTTGCGGATGCGCATGGATGTGCAGGGAAGGCTACAACATGGCTGTCATGCTGCCATGCAAATCACCGCAAATCAACCGTCGTGGGCCCGTACCTCATCCCCATACATCCGCATCTTTTCAGCCCATCATCTTCATAAGTCCTAATCGTGAACGAGCCCCCGACCAGACCCGACCAGGGTGGAGAGGAGAGGGATCTGCCGAACCATCAAGTGTAGCCACCCCACCCCGACTCAGGCCACATCTGCCTGCTGAAAGACTATCTTGTCGTGGATCCTACGGAAGGCGCAGTCGCGCCTAAGGGAAGGCTTCTCAATGCTGCTCGATCACTGAGGACAGTTCCAAACCTCCACCCTGTCGATCCGATGTTATGTACTTGCAATGTGCACGTGCAAGTCCTCCCCATGACTTCAAATACACACTTGAAGGGCAGTTGAGGGCAGGGTGCCCCCATGTCGATGGACGGTGACGACCCCAATTATAGCGACCTGTGAGCTGACCAGGAGCGGAGTTGACGCCTTTAGTTGATTCGGCAGATTCCGCTGGATGCCGGTGGTGGGCGCTGAACCTGGGAAAAGCACTGATTTCGGAGAAGTCGGCATGGGAGACCGGATGCGGGTGCCCCGAAATACCGGGGAAGGTAGGGACTGCCAGGTTAGTGGCCACGGGTGATGTACCCCCCTATCCAACACACAAAAACACTTGAAGCAAAACTTGCAACGACGATCGCGGTGCATCATCCGTCTTATTGCGCGCTCGCCCCCCTCCCCCCCTCCCCTCTCCCCCCTTCTCTATCTTTTCTCTCTCTTTCTCTACCCACCCCTCTATCTCTCTTGTCAAGACTCGATCCGTATCTCACCTATCCCACTATATAAACGCAGTGCCCTTCCAACCCGATGACTGGCCGACGTGCTCCCCGCAAAAAGCTAATTATCCCCACCCCTCGTCACGCACATACACACACGCGCGCGCACACGCACGCACACACATGACCGCCCGCAGCCTTCACCATTCTCCAACTTACAATATCTCGAGTGTTCAGTTGACGTTTGGCCCCGTGTCCATTGACTTCGCCTCTTTATCCGCCACCCCCTTCACCTACTCCTCTTTCCCCCTCCCCCTTCCCCCTCCCCGTTCCCTTCTCCTTGCGCCGCAGATTTCGTCTGCTCCCCTAGCTGCTCCTGCTGCATTTGCAGTTCGTGATCCTGTACCTCTTGTTCTGGTTGCTGCGGTTCAAGCTCTACTGGTTCCCCAACGCTAGTCGTTGCGGCAGCGCCCTCACGCTCCCTGCGCAGTAAGGAGAGGCCGCTCATGCCCCCCAGGGTGTCCCGGGTGACCCGTGGGTCATCTACCCCTTCCTCCCCGAAGTCCCAGCCCTGGCGCTGCATCAGGAAGGGGTCCAGCGGCTTTCCCAATGCGTATACAACGAAGCCTATCTCCCGAAGGCCTCTCTGGTCCAGAGCGCCGCGACCGTCGAACACGAAGGCGGGCTTCATCATGGACGCATAAATGGCCTGGAAGTCCAGGGACCTGGTCACGCAGCCATTGCGGGGGATGAGCAGCAAAATGTTAACGCAAAATTGCATACATGGCCAAGTGGATGCCGAAATGGCGGATGGGCAGATGGGCAAAGCAGGGGGGTATGAGGGACTCGGCTTGGGGTGCGATACGTCGGTATCAAGGCAAAGGTTGTGGTGCGGGGCGTGGGGGTCGCGAGTGCGTCCCTGTGGGTTTAGACATCGACATACATACACATACACATACACATACACATACATACACATGCATACATACACATACACATGCATACATACATGCAGGCGCACTTACCTAAATTCGGGCCAGTCGGTGAGGACACACAGTCCATGTGCGCCCCGACATGCGTCGTACGCGCTCCTCGCCACATCCACCGTCGCCAGCGAGACAGTGGTGTGCTGCCGGCGGGGGTGCTCCAGGGAGCCGCGGGGCAGGCACATGTCCAGGTGGATCTGCTCCGGGTCTACCTGTACGGCGGAAGAACCCAAAGACACGTTTTTACCAACGTCCTGCGTGTTAGGAAGGAAAGCGCCCCGCCCTCTCCCTCTCCCTCTCCCTCTCCCTCACCCTCGCGGTATCATTACTTCTGCGTTCCTTCTCATTCTCCTCTTATACACCATATATACATAACCCTAAAACCCTATCACTCTCAGAACTGCGAAAACGGATTGGACGAGCAGAACGCCGTACCTTTGGATCGTACACCGACAGCGCCGCGCCGTCCAGCAGCAGCCCCCGGCACACGTCGATGGCAGCGGTGTCGCGCGTGTCGGTGGTATTGGCCTTGTAAGCGAACCCCAGGACTGCGATGCGCTTTCCGCGGATCGTGTTGAACATTGAGGTGATGACTCGGCGCACGAATCGCGCCTTGATCCAGTCGTTCATGTCAACCACCTAAGTGTCACACCGACAAACGGTCATGGTTAGCTGTCAACCGCCATTTGCTTTGAACGTTTCATCAACTATGAACGTTCCAAGGCATGTCGCAAAAGACATGTCCTAGCCTCGTCGGCCATGTAATCACCATCAGGAACTAGGCGGGTGGAACCTCTGTGGAAATTCCAAAAGGAACTTCCTCTACAACACGACTCTGTTGTTGTATTTTCTTGATCACAAACCTTTCCTTCCTGAACCTTTCCCTTTCCCCCGTACGTAGTATGAATTTTGCCTTCTTACCTTGTCATCTGTCTTAAGCCCCCCTCCTTCCCTGTCCCTCCCTGTCCCTCCCTGTCCTTCCCTGTCGCTCCCTGTCGCTCCGGCACTGCTACCATTCGAAAGGTGCACAAAGCCCATCCACAATCTGAACCCGTCCCACCTGCCGTTCGTTCCCTCCGGTCCGCTCGCTCCCACTCCCTGCCCCCCACATGCCCCACCGGCCCGACAGCACCCCGCGCAACGCCATCTGAGACCTGGTGCAGCGCCCACCTGCTGCCAGTACTGGGCCACCTGGGTCAGCCCCAGGCTCTCGCAGATGTATACCAGGTTCAGCACGTGCTTCTGCAGCGCCGGGCCGCCGAACCCGCACCCTGCTGCCAGAAACCGGGGGCTAATGCGGCTGTCGGTGCCGATGGCGTGCGATACCTGCTCAGTAATGGGGCATGTGGTAGGGGGGAGGGCGGGGAGGGCAGGGAAGGGTCGGTCGACAGGCTGCGAGGCTGGAAGGCTGGCCGGGGAAGGGCACTTGGAGGGTTTCATGGCGTTTTTCTACAAGGCCATTTTCGTGACTACCCCAATAACTTCTAGCACCTTTTATGGCGCGCCATAAAAGACGATGCTAGAATTTATTGGGGAGATGAGGGGCCGCGCACGATGAACAAGTACTATGTGTCCGGCAACACTCGATAGGCGGCTCTCGATCCGGAGTAAAGGTGCGTTAGATAAAGGAAGTTCTGGATAGATAAATAGATAGATAGACGAAGGGTCGAGTTCCGACATACTGCATGTAGAAGATGGCATGCTCAGTCGTTAGCGGTTGAAGGTTGGGAGGTTGGACATTGACTGTGTGGATAGATGCCATTGGTAGGCTTCTGGATCCTCTCCCCACCTACCTGGCTGCCTCTCCCAAACCCCTTTCCTTTCCCCCTCCCCTCTCCTCCCCCTCCCCTCATACACACACACACATACACATAAACACAAACACACAAACACCGAAATGCACGCGAACAGCAACCACTCACCCCATTTCCATACCTCCCCATATCCATACACCCTACTACCTGCTCCACATCCGCGCCGGTTTCCTCACAAAGCGCGGAGATGGCGTTGATTGAGGAGACCCTCTGCGCTAAGAAGGCATTGGCCGCCAGCTTGGCCAGCTCAGAGCTCCAGAGCCCCATGCTGAGGACACGCTCCGAAGGCACCCATCGCCGGTACAGCCGGGCTAGACTCTCTACAGCCGCTTGGCCCTCGGGCGTCTCCCCGCCACCAATTAACACCTGGACACACACGCATCCGCACAGACGTGTTAGTTGCTTGTGGCAGAGAGCGGGCGAGCAAGACCTGCAAGTACATCCTAGGCCGAGGTCCCAAACACGTCAGAGCTACCGTGGCGGCAGGCTATCCCGCCTTCCCTCTCTGCACAACCCTGAGCTTCTGGATTCTTCATTCTGTATCATCCACATGATTTGCAATTGATCATCCCCTCCCCTCCCCTCCCCTTCCCTCACCCGGTCCGGATTCAAGCAGTCCTGAATCGCGGTGCCCGCACTCATAAACTCCGGATTAGAGATCACCTCGAAGCGCGTCTTCACACCGTCCTGGCAGCCGGAGAGGACCTGGAGGGTCCGGACACGCAGAGTCAAAAAACACGCAGGTACACATACAATTGCATATACATTTACATGTACATACACACACAGAGGCCGTGCCCCAGCATATGGGTAAGAGAACGCACGGACGGACGCTACGTGTGTGAGCCACATGCGGGCTGTAGGCCCTTTCCACGTGATCCCGAATCCCTCCCCTCGCCTCCCTCTCCGGGACTTCGTGGATTGCAGCTTCTTGCCCAGCTGCATCACATTTTACTTTGTCTATTAACACCATTCAATTCCCCTCACCGAGGCACGGCGTCTACATTTACTCCATATGTTTCTATTTTCCGATAGAACATTCCGTTATGCGCATCGTTTACGCTTATGGGTCCAGCCCAGCCCCACCCCACCCCACCCCACCCCACCCGCGACATCGCCTGCGCGGTCTTGACGGGTACCGGAGACTTCTCCGCGATAATCTTGGGTCCACAGCCCTGACAGGACGCGGCGATGAGGCGAGCGGCGGCCTCCCAGAATCCGAACGTTGCAGCTTTGCCGGCGCCAACACCCGTGAGCTTCGTGGGCGTATTTACACTGTGCGGAGAGTTTGGTGAGTAAGGAGCAGGATGGCAGGAAGCAGCTGAGAGCTGTGTGCGGGTGGGATTTTTGCGCCTCCAAGCATTGGAATAAAAAGTAGAGCCTTGATGATTGGGATTGCCGTTTGCCGTTCCGGTCGGCATGCCGGAGGACTCTGCGTATGAGACTCATTGACTAGACTATTTATGGGGATGAGTCTGTGTAGTCGTGTATTTACATATACTGAGGAAAAGAAGGGCATATTTTTTGCGGAGATGTCTTCAGCGCCGGTTTCGCCATTTGAGCATGTACCGCAGGTATCAGCACGCGGGTAAGAGAAAGTGCACGGGACGTGGGGGTTTAGTGTGGGGACCTCAGCGGACCGTATGGAATCGCCCGTTGACAGAACCTGCATGGGCGACTCCATACGGGTCCTGGCCCTTTGATTGTGGCATAAGTGCGGCCGCATAGGCGATCGTACCACACGAAGATGAGGTCCGCCTCCGCGAGATGCTTTTGGGCGTCGGTGGAGAAGAAGAGGTTTCTCCCCCGGGCGGACTTGACGACTTCCAGAAGACCCGGCTCATATAGAGGCAGATCATCGCTGTTCCAAGCCGCCACCCTCTCAGGACTGATGTCGATCACCGTCACCGTGACGTCGGGACACTTGTAGGCGAGGCAGCTCATGGACGGCCCACCCACATAGCCAGCCCCGATGCACGCAACTTTGCGAATATCCATTATTTCTTACAAGGAAAATAATAATCTACCTTATACAACGAGTATTGAGTCCGTGTTCCAAGATGCCCTACTGCTGACGAATTAGAAGCTCAGTATTAAAGGATGGCTACGTCGCGTACTGCAAAACTTATCTGACAAGGCAAAGCTTCAGCCATAATTCCTATACAAATTCCAAGCCAATCCATGCGTTGCAATAAGTTTACAGCTTGGCATATAACCGTTATGCATGAAAGTGTACCGATGCAGCCAAATTGCGTGGTTTCGTATACGAAAGTGTTGCTTAAAGCTTCCTTCATTCGGGCCATGGCTCGGAGGGCATGTCCTGTGAACCTGTCAGACGCTCCGAGACAGCGAATTGTGACCTGAAGTGATAGTCTATCAGGTGATCTACCTAACAGTACTATGTAAAATCATGCTGTATTCTCTCATATTTATCGCCATACATAATTCGGCAGTGAACGTTTCTGTTCGTGATGTCTGCCTGCCGTAAGCTCGCCAGCTAAGATGAGGTAGGCAAACACCTTCGAAAATTATGCTATACTGTCTTTCCAGGGCAACTACTTAAACAAAGTTGACCGCAACTGGTTACGGATAGCAACAGAAACCGATTGTGCTTTCAGGTATCACCATAACACTAACATGCTGCATGCGTACGGAGCACGCTTAGCATGGGCTGGGATGTTATTTCGCCGCCATTAAACGTCACAAGCATTAGCGTGGACTGCTGTGGGTTAGATCATCTGCCATGCACTCAGGAGCATCAAATCTTCCTACTTGGTGAGGCGTGCCTTGCTGCTTCACCATGTCATGGGCTATCCGCTGCTGGGATTGCCCTTGCTCCAATGGGCTCTTGTTTAAGGGCATTACATCGTGAGTGCTTTGTCCCCCAGACACCGTTGACTTTACTTCCTGACTAAGCCTGGAGCCCCCAGAGTCCATCCTCCCTCTCTACGAGCGGGGAGGGCATCACTGCAGCGTCGCCAGGCGCAGAGGAGCCGGCAGGGGCGACGGCATTGAGTGGCCAAGTGCCCGGTTGCCAGGGCGGGTGCGTGTGTGGGGGTGGAGGCGGCATCAGTGGTGACTGTACTGGTGTGTGTGTGGGCCGGTAGACAGCGGCTGGCGGGCCGGCATGGACCCCGGTGGCCGTGACGTGTGAGGGGGCGATGGAGGGGGCGGCCAGAGGGACAGGTGGCGCAGGGGGGCGCCAAGCCAGGGCTGCGGGTTGCACGGGCGCGGCGACCTCTGAGACGGCCGAGGATGGGAGCTGCTGCATGGCGAGGACGCTCTGGAGTGTGTCCTCAATGCGCTGGAGCTGCGCCTGTTCAATCGTGACTGTCATGGAGGGCGCCGCCGCCCTAGCCAAGAACTGCTGCGCCTGCATGACGCTGCCAGAGAGATCCCGCGGCACCTGTCCCGCCTGCTGCGCCTCCTGTAACTTGCGGCACATATCACGGAACAACCCCTGGGGGTCTGTAGAGATCCGTGATGCCGAGACCTTGCACGCCGCCTGGGTGTGCGGCGTCCGTGCGAGGACATGCAACCTACAAGTCTTGTGCTGATGTGCCTGCCACTGACCTTCACGGCAGACCAAGTCGGCTTTGGCGGCAGCCTCGGTGCTGACACCGCTCCCCTCAGGTGGGGTGGGAGGGCTGCCGCCGCCACCGCCTGCTTTTCCACCCTTGCCCTTGGCGGGCGCTAGCACGTGCGCAGGCACCGTGATGATCTTGTTGCGACTGCCGCCACCGCCGCCACTGCCACCGGCGGTGGTGCCACCAGCACTGCTGGCAGCTCCACCGCCAGCATTTCCCCACGATCCCCCGCCGCCAGTGCCGCCTGTGCTGCGTGGCAGCAGGCCCTCGGAACCCTTGGCGTTGACCATGGCGTTTAGGAACCGCAGAGCTTGCTCCATCGTCAGCGCATTCCATTTGTCCTCCGCGAGAATGTCCTCCTTGCGCCGGACCAGGAAGTCATGCCCCGCAAGTGCTGCAATCGCAGCGTCGAAGAACCGTTGGGCCTTGCGGACCTCCGGGTACAGCTGGGCGTCCAGCTGGTCAAACTTGTTATTGAAGCCCTGGACCGCAAGGTTGGGCTCCACGCCGGTGGGGTAGGCCCACTGGTCGAAGTCCTTTTGCAGGCGTTGCGCATTCGGGAGAACACGCGCCTGCACCTCCTTTAGCCAGAACGCGATGAGGTCCTGGCCGCCTCCAGCAGCCCGCTGCCCCCGGTACTCCGCATGCACCCCACCATGTGCGATGTAGTGCGCGTAGTGACGATCCACCACGCGACCCAGCTCCTCAGGAGTGTATGTGCTCCGGAGGGGCGTGTTGACAGGAAGAAAGTCAGAGACCAACTTGCGCAGGACCTCCGAGTAGTCAGCACCCTGTCGCTTTTCGTGGATTAGCGGGTACAGGGCGCATTCAGCATAGCTCAGCGCATGGGACTTAAAGGCCGTGAAACCATCGGATGCCCCATCGTAGGCCCGTGCGTAGTCCCTAGCGCCCTTCATAGGTATCCAGTGTGGCGAGATGGGCGCCACGATGCAGCCGGGCTGGCGGGGCTGCAGGTCGCCCACAAGGTTCACGACGTCAGTGGCATGGGGCGCGGAGCACTCATCAGGCGAGCCCAGAGCCGGGTGGATCGGAGGTGGTGGAGTGGAGTGGGGCGGAAGCGGAGCAGGTGGCTCGCCCGGCGGGTACCCAGGCGGCCCGCGTGGAGGCTGAGGAGGATCGGGCGGGGGCGTGCCCGGGGCATATGAGGCGGAGGCCACCGATGCGGCAGGAGCAACCGCCGCCGGACCCGCTGAGGGGGGTGCAGGAGCCGGGTAGCGGGGCGGTCGCGGCTGCAGCGGCGGCCTGCCGGGCTGCAGCGGGGCAGGCGGCGGGCGCGGCTGCAGCCTGTCCTCCAGGCTCGCATAAAGCTCCTCCCAGCGGACCATCTGCACGGGGCAGCCAAGAAAGCGGGCAACGGCGGGGAGGAACGACATGAGATGGGTTGCGGTCCAGACAGGCGGGTCTGCGTCGGAGCTGCCGGGAGCGCACCGCAGCGTGCCCGAGTCTGGTGTCTCCCCTATCTGAGACAGGAGAGAGTGCGCTAGTATGCCGCGGAGGGAGTACCGGCGCTCTACAGCCATCGCGACATAGTCCACTTGTGCGAGCGACCAAAGCACAGGGGGCGGAAGCGGGTCTGGCGGGGCAAATGCGTCAGTGGTGAAGTGCATTGATTCCCAGCACGGGGCCTCAAGTGGTGCTGGCGCCCTAGGCTGCCGCTGATCCGCCTCGGCTGGCAGTGGGACAGCTCCCATCTGCGAAGCACCCCCTAAGCCTTGCCTCCCTGATAGGACCCCCTCAGTTCGCACACCCCGCCTAAGTGAGCGCGTTGGTGGCCCAGACCCTCCCGGTCCATCCCCCAACGCGGAATGATACTCAGTGGCGGGCGTCAGCACTCCATCATCTCCACCGCCCGATGGTACAAAACGGCGGCCTCGGTGTCCATCATGGTCCCAGGCGGGGTGCTCCGCAGGGGGAGCACCCCAGAAACCGCCCCATGGGTCCCAGCTTGGGGCGTCAGCGCCGCGTGGGCTCCTGGCATCGCCGCCGCCTGGGTGAGACGGCCGCGTATGCTCGTGTGCCGTAGCCGGCGCAGTGGCCGCTGGTGTAGCGGCCGCAGGCGTGTCGGGGTCTGCAGCCGCAGGCAAGTGCGGGCCCATGGCCGCTGGGGCGCCAGTTGCCGCGCCGCCGAGCGCTGCTTCTGCGCCGTCACCGCCACCGCTGCCATGACCGCCCGCGGCGACGGCGCGGTCGCCCGCCCTGGGGGGGGAAGGTGGCCCCTGGGGCCCAGAGCGAGCATCCCGACCAGCGCTTGCAGACACGCCTCGCCACCCACCTTCGGAGAGCACGGGAGAGACGGATCTGCCCGAGGAAGGGGCGCGGCTACCGGGGATGCCAGCTCCCCGCAGCCCCGAGAGGAAAAGGCGCGCCGGCGAGCCGTCCAGGCGTGGGCTGGGCGAGGCCTCCGTGTCAGAGCCAGGGCGCCGAAAAGAGATGGATCCCCCCGAGGCTGTTGGGGCTCCGGTTGATGCCGTCCCGCGGGGAGTGTAGCGGCCGGCTTCCAGACGGGCCCCGGCGGCTAGGGCGTTGCTGCGCCAGTGTCCTTGTGTGAGACGCCACTGTCGTGGGTCCGTGGGTGATGGCTCACGCTCCATGCGTGCGGAGCCGAAACCGTCCTCACTCGTCCGCGCAGATGTCGGTCTCGTGTCCATGTGCGGAGAACTTCGTTACTAGGTGTTGAAGAAAAAAATTCCTCGGGATGATGACCCAAGGGTAGCGACACCGTAGAGGCGCGCTTGCCGTCGCGGCGATGAGACTGGCCAAGTCCCTTGATATCGGAAGCACCCGGAGGCGTCACGCGCTCCTACCGTCGCGGTGTAGATGCTGTCCGAAGAAAGAAGCGGAATGTGTAGATCTGCAGCTCCACACAAACGCCTGAAGCCCGAGCCCGTTCGCGTGAGGACACGATGGCTTGGCTTCGCCTGGTAGTGGGAGTATGTGAGGCTGGCGCAGCAGTGTGCTAGCTGTAGCTCGGGCAACTACACTAGACACTGGCCTCACAGCCCGGCCCTGAGGCGAGACTGCACTACCTGTTCCTAGCTCTGTCGGTGATGGGGCGTCGCGCCGCGCAGTCACCTACTCCTCCAAGCTCCGTCGCGGAGTTCTATTGGCAGCTAGTCAGGGTGATCAGTCCTGATAGTGCCTTTATTAGGCTGATCTATTGGCGGCCTGGGCAGACGTGCGGAATGTGAACTCCTGTAAGAGTCTGTATATTATTGTTACAATGGCTCAATTCCGAACAGTCTATATTGTGACCAGGCGAAGCGCCTCCAACGGGAAGTCTTCGCCTTAGGTAACAGCAAGAGATCACTGAAACGTACGGCTCTTGGATCCAGCAACGACCAACTGTCATTCATGCGAATCAGCAGCTGTCGGAACTGTCGTTTCCTAACCGCTCTGTAACCAGAATTGTCACGCCGTCATCGGTGCATGACACTGCTGCCACGACTCTGCCCACGCCGCCATCAGAAACCCCAAAGATCCCACCCTTTTGTTCTCCCTTATAGGCTGCTGCCGCCTGGAAGTTTCCCTAGGGTCCCCAGAGTCCTCTTTCTCAAACCTCAGAAACTGCTGACGCCTGGGTCACTACATCGAAAATTCCCAGAGTCACATCCTCGCTCATCTGGAGTGCAACGAGCGACCTAAGATACGATATCAAGCCCCGAAACCAGCAGCAGGGGCCATGATGGTTACACGAAGACTGTCGTCTCTCCAGCCACTCGCACACAGCGAGTCCCCAGAGATCCTTACCTTTTTCGTACATAGACAGCTGGCAGCCCGGCTATTCCCCCGAAATCCCGTCATCCTTAACTTTGAAAACAGCTGCCAGCCTGGCCTCTCTTCCCCAGAATCCCCATAAGCCCTCACTGGAGACCAATGTGGTAACGAACTAACGACAACCGGTAGGGTACGAGGGCCCAAACCAGGGCGTGCTGGTTACACACTACACCAGAGTCCCTCACCGTGATACCAGACCCACCCCCTTCTTTCCCGCCGCTTCCCTCTCACCCCACCCCCGCCTCACACACTTACAACATGTAATCCTTAGATGATGACCAAATGACGGGTAAAGCTGCCATTATTTTTACTACAGTTAGTTGGGCCTACACGCCACACGTTAACGACATGTTCAGTTAGTCGTACACTGACACGTGAATCGCATCACCAAAGCGGCCATGTCTCAGGTAAATCATCAAAACTATCGTGGCATGGATGTTTATAGCGGTAACAGGCCCATATGTCTCTTCAACCCAGCCACCGACGGGCACAACTCACCACTAACCGAAACGATATAACCAAAATACCCCATATGGTTAGGCAGTGGTTAACCGCTTAATAAGTGGGGGTGGATGAAGTCACGCATGCAGCGATTTTAGATAACATAATACTGTATATAAACTGTGCTGTCTTGTATTGAGCGATGAGCCGAGCGGCGGCTGAGTGGCCGATGAGAACAGTACGACTTACGGTGACCTGACAAAGTCCTGCTGCCTTCTGGCTAACGAAGTGCGAATTTGTTATCGGCAATTCAAGTTTTATCCGGATCTGTAAGCTGTTGTATTGTTGCGACCGCAATTGTGTCTTTCAGCTGTTTGAAATTTCGGGTTACGCTTCACCGCCGCATTCAGCTATTTCAGTACTGCCCAAGCGAGTTGCTTTTAGTCTACCAGGCATGTTTTCGGCACCATTATCCTCAACATTGTATACATACTTTTCTCGACAGTGAGGCATGATGGTCACGTCCAGCACAACGCGGCGCTTGCAAGTACATCTCGTGTATTACACGTCGCAACATATGGTGGCCACAGAGTCATATTCGCAGTACGTTCACCATGCAATCTTTGTACTTAATCCTCTTTGGTCCTGAAACGGGGTAAAATGCATGGCTCGACCACCACATTCTCACTCTTCCGACTCATCACACTTCTCAACTCGATATTTTTATATCGGTACATACCGGCAACGATGTCCGAGGACCGCGGCGCAGTGAGATCCATCTTGTATGTTTCGTCTTCGATGCCTACTCCCATATTTCCTTGGCTGAAGGCCTACGAGCCTGCTTTTCGCTCCGAAACAGCAGACCATGGCCTCCGGAAAGAATTCATGATCGTAATCAACCAGCTAGATTCATCGCACGGAATTGAATTCGTTTGTCGGTGAACATATCTGCAAATCTGTGCCAATAACCATTTACAACCGAACTTTCCCGTGACAATGCGGGCCGCCAGCCTACCGCCCCAGTGTGGAAACATAAGGTATGGAAACAATTCCAAAGTTCAGGAATTAATTTAATTTCAAATTCACGCACGGAGCCGGGGTCGATATCCCCCCAGTTGGTGGATGAGAGGTCCGACCAGGTCCAGCCGAGCTTGCTCCACCATTCCCATCACGGAAGCTTCTCGACAGTTGTCGATACTTATTCCTAACAGTCATCTTCTCCTCGACGCCTAACTAGATCTACAACGACAACCGTTGCGATTCACAACCACTGCCCGCAGGTCAAGGGTGGCCTGTTCACTCTCCGCCACTCACAACCCAACAGGCTGCCCAGCGCTCGTCAAAGCATTTTACACCGCAGGCCAGCCCAGGGGCACGAAGAGGTTCACAACTGCTCCTGCCAAACTTCCTCTGGCGCATGGCACGCCTGCAACAATCAGTAAGGAAAAACGGCCCGACGCGGGAGCTCCTGGAGCCCTTGCTCGCGACGTAGCCTGTGCTTCTTCTGCATCCAGCGGCGGTGCAGTTTCTTCCAACGGAGGCGACGACGGCGGCAATGCGCCCGTGGTTTTGTCCTCCCTGGAGGAGCAGGCCGCGTCGTTCTGCGCTGGCTTTACACGTCTCTTTCCCATCTGGGTCATTCTGGCCGCTGTCTCGGCCTTCCACGCACCCCACCTCTACCTGTGGTTTGACAACACCTGCGTGACGTACGGCCTCATGTTCGTCATGGTAAGATTAAGATATGGGCAGCGATTGGGATAGCCAGTGGAGTTTCATCGTTGGAGGGAAGCGGTTGGGAATGCAACCAGCAGGACACCACCCAAGCAGCTCAAAACCCGAGCAGTACAACACTCGGAAGGCCGCGGTTGTCGTAAACAAGTGCCCTGAGCCCCTGTCGAACCAGCACCAGTAAGGGAAAAGCTGCGAATCGTCTTTCGAGTCGACAAGTTCTTGCTGCTTCCCGTTGATTCGTCTTCCCGCCCTTCCCCCGCCCTCCCTCCGCACACGCCACGTCCGACCGCCTCTCTTAAGGTCCCAATGCTATTACCGCTCCCGTCTTGTGGCAGGCCGGTATGGGCCTTACGCTCACCTTTAAAGAGATCATCTCGGTGTTCACGAAGCAACCCCAGCTGCTGCTGCTGGGGATGGTGCTGCAGGTGTGTGGGATGTGTATGTGTGTACGGTATGTGTGAGGCGTCAGAGGTGGTACAGTGCTCGTCCCTTTTTAGTTGCATGGGCCTTATTAGCGGGGTGAGCCTAGCGAGCTGAAACCGCCGGGGAGGGCATCTCGCGTCCAATAAAGAACCCCCCAGCAACCCCGAGCCTCCATTCCCCAACTCCTAGCCCAATCGAATATGCACTTTCGCGGCCGCCCGTAGCCTTATTTCCTTATGATGTACGATAAATAACAGACTGCTCGTACTGTACGGGTGTGTCCATACAGTACACGATCCTGCCGATCTTTGGGTACTTCATTTCGCGTTACCTTACATCTCAACCCGGTCTGGCGCCGGGCCTGGCGGTTGGCGTGGCGCTGGTGTCCTGCATGCCGGGCGGTACGGCATCCAACATTGTGGTACGGTGCGGGACGTGAAAAAAGAGGATAGGGAACACAGTGAATTTTGGCTTGTCTGATTTGTATCTACATCTGCTTAGCCTCGTCTGTGCCTTTATGAAACCGGGACACCGAACTTACTGTGTTTTCACATAACTTGTTGCTGGCACTGACCTTGTCGTACACAACATGCTGCATGGCAGAACCAATCCCCTGAACATGTTGTACCTCTGAACTAGTGCACTTCCCCGCCAGAACCACTTCCCCGCAATCGCGAGTCCGTCGGCGGCATGCATTTACTCTCGCGTCCAATTAACTTGCGTACGACGCAGGCCTATATCGCCAAGGGCGACATGCCGCTGTCCATAATGATGACGACCGCCTCGACTCTCATGGCTATCGCTACCACGCCGCTCCTGACCTCGCTTTTAGTCGGGTACGTTCGCTGCGCCAGCACGTGAAACGCGATGCGCACGGAGATGGGCAGCCCACTGGGGTTGCGGGGGGAGGTGGAGGGCAGAATCAAACTAGATGGGGAAGACAACCCTTGGGGCTAGCGGGTCTCCGCCTCCAGCAGCCTCCACACACTGTCTCTGTCCCTTCGAATCCCTCCCCTCAATTAAACACCAAGCTGCCCCGGGGGGGGGGCTCAATTAGTTGTTGCTCAATTATTGCGCCCTGCGTTGTGCTTATGGCGGCTTCTAGTCGGTGTCCCCGGTAAGGATAAGGGTACAGGTAGGGGTAAGGGCGGTAGGGGTAAGTAGGGGGGGTAGGGGTAGGGGGGGGATAAGGGGGGGGGTAGTGGTAGGGGTAAGGGGGGGGTAGGGGTAGGGGCGCCAACTCACCAGGTTCAGATATGGTTCACTGGTTCCGCCGATGATATTGTTCGCCCTCTTCCCATTTCCGAAGATTCCTGCCCACCTTGCCTTTTGCCTTACAATCCTTTCAAGGCTCTTAGATTTCAATTTGAATCTTTGCACTCATCACCTCTCACTCTCAGACTTCACGTTTCTACTTCTCTGTAGCACGCTGGTGCCCGTGGATCCACGAGCCATGTTTTTATCCGTGCTTCAGCTGGTGTTGGCGCCAGTTCTGGCGGGAACCGCGATAAACCAGTTCTTTCCCGCTGCTGTAGCGCGTGTGAAGCTCTACACTCCCTTCCTAGCGACCGTGGTGGTGTTCTTCATAGTGGGTGAGTGCGGTATGTGTGTGGGGGAGAGTGCTGCGGGTGGTAAGGAATAATTTCGCACGAATCCGGTCACAGGTTTACACGGATATCAGAGGAAAACAACGAACCCGGCACCAGAAACCTTCCACTACGCACTACGCTGTGCGTGGGTGGAAGGGAAGGAAGGTGGCCCTGTCGTCATGGTATGCAGATCAACTAGCTGAGATGTCCGCAGATACACGAGACAGGTTTATGCGACGAGCGAAGTCGTGGTGACAGGTAGAGGTATTGCATGGAGACAAGCGCCATGGATGCATAAACATACTGGCTGGGAAGGGAGCACAAGAATGGGGTCACAATGTTTCGCTTATACCCGGGTCACACGCAACCCGCCCCTCACGATTGGTCCTCTTTTCTCCAGTATCAGCGCCAGGATTCGTTTTATTCGACTCACCCCCCAAACCCGCCCATAATATAGGCTCCATGATCGCTGCTAACGTGGCGGTGGTGGCCTCTTCGGGCGCCATCATCGTGGCCGCCGTCTTCGGCCTGCACTCCACCGGCTTCTTCCTAGGTTATGCGCTGTCAAAGGCGCTGGGGCTCTCGGACCGCATCGCTCGCACCAACTCCATCGAGGTGGGAATGCAGAGCTCCGCGCTGGCGGCGGTGCTAGCCAAGGTCCATTTCGCGGCTGACCCGGTGGTGGTGGCGCCGTGCGTGCTGTCGGCTTGCACACATGCGACAGTGGGAAGCCTATTGGCCGGCTACTGGGCAGCCACAGTGAAGACGGAGGACAGCTGACACGATTTGGAGGGCGGAAAGGGTGTCGGGGACCCAGAGAGTGAATGCAGCCACAAGAGGGACGCACGGGCTGGGAACTGCATGACGTAAAGGAGGGCGTGTGGGGAGGGAAGGGGTGGGACCCCCTCTGGGGTTATGGGGAACATTCTGGAGAGCACAGGAAACCGTCAGGAGCGCTGTGAACATACCATTCGTTGTCAGTGCTAGTTTTCTTTGGTGGCATATTCTCCACGAGCAGCGCACTAATCTGTGGCTGGGCTGAGCCCAGCTGTGGGTTGAGCCCAGCTCCTGCCTACTGTGAAAGAGGATTAAGGCCCGTATTCATTCACGCCATTCGACTTCAACAATCAGATGTTTTTTGGGGTTCAGCGCTCATTGACCAACAGCGTCCAGGAGAATCTGGCAGATGAACAACGCAATCAAGTCTGCTCCCAGTCAGCTCGCATCAGCCTTACGATCAGCCTTATTCACGCCTTATACGATCCATATCGACCAGGGGGTGCGCAGATTCTTGACACCCCTCCGGTAATTAAGCGTTTGGCGGGAGGACTTGCGACATACAATCTGTTGGAGGATGGGGCTTTAATAGTCACCCCACACGTCCTGCCTCGACGCCTGCCTTCTAGATTTGGAAAGCTCGGGGAATGCTTGTAGAATACTATCAAGGGAGGGCAGAGCGGGGGTGCGGGGGTGCAGAGCGGCAGGCATCAGGAAAGGAGTGCAGGTTTGAGGCGGGTTTGAACAAAGGGGCTGTGATGTACTTTCCAAGTGGGGGAATACAGGGAGTGGGGGTCACAGTGCCATGGAGCCAAGACTGAAGGTAGGGAAGTGACAAAGATGTGGGATGAGCGTGGTATTGCGGAGAGGGATGGAAAAGGCAGAGTTAGGTTTCTTGAGAAGTTGGGTTGAGGGCCTGGCGGAGTGGTGTTGGGGAACGCGCAAGTGCTTGAAGGATTAGTTACGGATAAGGTTGGAATGAGACTGAGGTGTGAGGTTGGGCCTGGCATTGACTACTGAGCTTAATTTGTCTAGCTTTGTGGATGACGCTCTTTACTGATGATGCGCGTCGCGTAGGGAAGCCATCTTGCTGGGTGCCTGGTACAATCCGGCGTAGGAAGTGTTGCCTTGTGGCTGAATACTGTTGGTGAAGATAACCCAAACGAATGCTAGTGTCGTTCACTCCATTCCAAGATCTTCACGCATGGTGCATTTCTCACAACGTGCGCAACTGCCATAGTATTTATTAAACACCGGAACGAGCTCCCCCTTGAGTTTCATTTGAGGTATTTGTTGTTTCGGGTTCCCAACACATCCGAGCTTTGATCCCAAAATCCAGCTCGATTCTGGGAGCTTGATAATACACACCAGAAGTCAAATGTCTTATGGGAAAATGTGTTCCACTGTCATGATCTCTAGGTACAACTGCTGCTGCTGTTCGATGTACTGAATCTCGTCCACCAACCGAGGCTAATATGCATTGAAATGAAACTGCTGGGATGTACGTCTGTGTGAAGACTGGCCACCCCGCAACATGGTATTGGAAAAGAGTACCAGATCCCGCCCATGCATGCAAGGAGAGTCTGGGACAGAGTCGAGCACTCCCTCACAGTGTGGGGGTTACAAAGGCACCACATGACACCGCTCTCTCCTTGCTGGCTTGCGTAGCGGGTTTATGCCTTAACCTGGGCAGCGGCCTTTGCCCGCAGCGCAATCAGCTTCTTCTTGGCCACGTAGAAGGCCTTAGCCTTGGCCTTACGCTTCTCCTCCAGCTCAGCCACGGCAGCCTGGTGCTTCCAGCCAACCTGTGAAGGGTGGCACAGGCCAGCAGTTGGATGATGCAGAACGAAACAAGACGAGCGGTCCACTGTAACTGGGACATACCGACACGCATCTAGCCACCCTTGAATCCCTCCAGTGTTTTACGCCAAACTGATCCCGACTGCACAAATTACTGGTGAAGGGAGCGAGCAAATGACAATTCATGAAGCAGGGTGTCCCAAAAGCCCTCTGGCTACGTGCATCATCATGATCCACTTAAGCAAGGCATTAAGTGGATCATGAAGGTGTTGATGTTGCCCACAAACTCACCGCTGCCGACAGCTCGCCCAGCTTGCAGTAACGGTGCCCATGCTGCAGCCGCAGCACCTTGAGCGCGTCCGGCACAACCATGCGCTTCACTTTGTCGTACGGGTGCGGTACACCCTCAAAAACCTTGAGGCGCTCCAGTGCAGCAGCACCTCGGGGAGTCTTGTGCGGGATCATGCTGTAGGGGAAGGGGCCGCAGTTACGACAGGGATGATCTCAATGTAAGATATTCGACACTTAAAATCGATGCACACATTTTCGTTCCTCAACGAAAAACGCACGGATTGCATCAAGAATGGCAACGAGCTCTGCTTAGAGGATGGCCAATGTATAATGCCAAGAAGCTGAAATTAAGCCCCCTCCTAGGCATGCTCAGCGCCATATGGCATGCCATCAGCTGCAGATCGTTGGCACTCGCGATGCGGTTTTGAAAGATAGCTGTACAGCGGCACCGGAGGGATGTGGCGCTAAAAGGGCTCCGCAATCAAAAATAAAAAAGTCCAGCAAAGGATTGCACATCGCTGCTCTGCCACGAGCCAGCGTCGACTCTCCGTGCACCGCTGTCATTCTGATCTGTGTCAGAGTGGAGACTAATAGTGACTCCCTCTTCAGAGCAGGGGTTCAAACGCATGGGGCGCCAAGAACTGCGCCCCCACACAAAAGCTTGACTTAAATCCGGACAGGGCTGACCTGCTGGAAGTGGACACCCCCACTGCTACTCTTTGCGCTGCAGGAGCACTTCCTGCCGGTATGTCCGTGCTGTGCAGGCCAGGGCAAGCTGGGTGTGGGCGTCCAATACCAGGGGTACCAACCCAGAACCTCTGAATGTGGCCCTGCCAGAGCCCCTGCCCACAGCTTAGCGGCTCGACAAGTCAACTAATATCTCCTCAGTTCACGGCCCAGCCCAACCTTCAGGAACTATTCAAGAGTTCATTTACGCACCCGCGCACAGTCCTCCAGAAAATGCGGGACGGCGCACGGAAGTGGAATGGGCCACGGGTTGGGTTGGTGTTCATCCGCTTGCGCAGAAACCGGTCATATTTCATCTTCTGACGCACAAGGCCGCCCGAGACGGTAATGTCCTCGGCCCGGACCACGACCTGCAATGTTCAAGCCACACCAATTTGAACATCACCTAAAGATATACCTCGAATGCTTACTTTCCGCTCAACGCATGCTGCTGGAGCTATCGCGAGAAGGTTGAGCCGGCGGCTGAACCAAAGCTAAAAATAACAAGTACTCAGGGACGTAAACCTAGTTGCACGATTAAGTAGAAGAATGAAGTCATAGCAGCTAATAATACAACTCTTGGCGTGTTGCTCACAATTTGCTGCCCACTCAGAATCTGCTTGGCCACAACAGAGGCCAGGCGGCCCAGCATGTGGGCCCGCCCGTCGATGACCACCGTCTGCATAAATCAGTTCAAAGAGCGCAAGAGTCAGCGTACTGTAGGGGAGCGTTGCCGCCGGCGCCGCACCCTCCAGAAGGCTAGTGAACATGAGCTAAATTACGGACCTTCGGCATCGTTCTTGCAACTAAAGCCGCAAGGGGCAAAGAGAGAGAGGGTTCAAGTGAACCCCGGCCTAGTAGGAAGCAGCGAAAGTAAGTCCAAATAGGCCCTACGCATTGTACGGCTAATGAACAAAGAAATGCACCAAAAATGGTTTCAGCAATAACGCCAGCAACTCCTGATACATCGTTTAAGCAATATTTAGGTAGCTGCTCAAATTGGTGCATTGTGTGCCTGTGACCCCTTAAGCTGTTGTGTCGCGATAGCTTCTTGCAAGACGCGATGATGCTTGACGCATCCAACTGATTGAGATTCTTGCAGATATGGGTTCTAATTGTCGGAAACGGCGTATTGGAGAGGGCACCTTGTGCTTCAATTGTTACCTGTCAGGGGCCCGGTGTGGCCCCCGTTTGCTAGGGAAAATTATTTAATCATCATTCTGAACTCAAATATCCTAAGCCCCAAATGCAATGACGTTAGGATTTCCCAGTAGCAGGCGACCGGGAACGGGCGGGGTCGAGAACGCAGGTGGTACGGGCACCACAGTCGGCTTTGGTGCCGTGGCTGCAGCCGCTGCGTTTGCTTTCACTTTACATATTGCGGCTAAGCTCAGGTACGGGGATGATGTCACCCATCCGTTGTAATTGAGTCACCCAGCCGAGAACATTATAATTATACTCACTATATCTATAAATCTGACAAATGCAGATCGCCTCTTGGGCTTTCCCATTACAAATCGGCAGTTGGTGAGGATGGCACTGTTTTGGACCTCGAAGCTCTGCTGCAACGCGTTGCTGAGAAGGTGAGGATTCTGGGTGACTGTAGCCAACGCTAGGTTGCGACCAAGGTCGTTAACCCCACAAGCTCACAATCGTAGTTGAGGTTCAAGGCCAGAGTAATTCATCAAATTATCTATCCATTCCGCTTAGTCACGGTTAAGGTAAAAATGCGGACTCACACGGGTCTGTGAGCCCTTGGGCTGCTAGCCTAGCAGGGGCTTTTACAACGACCCCGGCACAAAAGCCCATGGGCCCTTGAGCAGAGGCAGGCCACTATAAGCATGGGCAACACGCTTTCCTTTCCGACACATTACTCCGCAGCTGTGAACTCCGTTTTTAACGAACACTATAGAGAATGTACGTGGGACTCTTTTGTACTCACAAACACAATTACGCATACAGACGCACACTTACACACACGTACGCGCAATCTGTTTTCACCACAGGGACTGGAGCCGGATGCTCGTCCCGAGGTATGGCCGTTGTTGCTCGGTGTATACAGCGGGGATGAAACATACGAGCACCGCTCGGATTCGTACAAGGGGCTCCGTGAGGCCTTCGAGGGACTGCTACGCCGCTGCCAGGTGAGGCCCTGGAGGAAGATAGCTGGGTAATCTCGCTTAAGTGGCCCGTCCATACACACACACAAGCACACGCACATACACACATGCACACGCACACACACATGCACACACGCACACACACACACACACATCCCCCTTTGCATTCTTGAGGCCCCTTTTTCCCCCGGGGCTGCCACCTGGCCGGTGCCGTTCACGGTCGGGGCACGGGGCCATGACCCCGACAAACCTCCTCCGAGTGACGCATTACCCCGACCCCTGAGCTCGCAACTGAGGGCGTGTGTCTGACGACACATGCCAATACCACCTTCCTGTCACTGTCCTCACTGCCTCTGTCGCTACTGGGCCTTCGCTCTTTTTATTTGAATGCTTTGCTCCTCGTCGCGGATCTGTGACATCTCACGACTTACTGCTCCACCTCACGGACACACGTGCGGTCCGCCAGGAGCTGGAGGCAGCATGTCTGGAGGCGACCAGCTCCAGCCGCCGCAGCGCCCGCGCGTCCAGCAGCTGCTGCGGACCACCACTCCAGTCCCCCAGCAACACAACCAGCGCCAGCGCTAGCCCCCTATATATCAGCAAGTCCCCCGCCATCGCAGGGGGCCCCCTGGGAACGTCATCGGGCGGCGGTGCCGCCGCCGGCAACGCTGCTGGCGATAGCCGCTGCTGTACGGAGCTGCTGCCTCCTGTACCCACCACGATGCAGATCCAGATGCCCTGCATGGATGATGGAAGCTGGAGGAAGGTGGTGGCTGCGGCAGAGGATGATGCAGCGGCGGTGTCAGCTTTGGATGGGAAATGGGAAGAGGAGGGGCTTGGAGGAGGCAACGGTGCCACCGCCGCTGCTGCGCTTACACCCGCCTCCGAGGCGTCGTTTTTGGGACACGTCAGCCGTACGGACGTGCCGCCGGAGCTACGACCGTATTGGGAAGCCCAACAGTCTATTGCAATGGACGCGGTTCGTGTGGATTTTAAGAAGTTGCAGTTGCCCGGGGCGACGCCGCTGGCTGCTGCCTCCACCAGCAGCGGTAGCGGCGGCGTCAATGGATTAACGGTAAGCTTGCGCGGCTTAGGTTTCACGGGGCTTGGCAGTGGCGGCGACACCACCCCAGCCGGCACCCCCGCAGCATCTGGGCTACTGCCAGCAGCGGCAGCGCCGACACTGAGTGGACTGAGCAATTTCAGCGGCGACGGCACCGCTGCCCCTGCCCCTGCCGTCCCCGCTCCGAATCCATGTGCGGCGAGTGGCGGCGGTGGCGGCGGCAGTCGCCTTACAAGCTGGTTTAGGGAAAAGGTAGAGGAATATCAGGCATCTCGTGCTGCACGGCAGCAGCAGCAGCAACAACAACAACAACAACAACAGCAGGAGCAGCAGCAGCAACTACGACAGTCGCAAGGACGGGAGCAGGAGCAGCAGGAGATTTCAGATGTTTCTGGAACCAAACCGCCGATCGAAATTCCAGCGGCGCCGCCGGCGGCGGCAGCCAAGTTGGTTTCCTCTCTGGGAATGCAGGAGCCAGTCTCTTTACGGCTGTGCGATGTTTCGGGGCTCCCGGGACAGCTCCAGCATGGACAGGGGGTTTCAGAGCAGCCGGTTTCGGAGATAGTGGACGGCTTTGTAGAGACGCTATGGGGTAGCCCTCTGGAACTCGGCCTTGGCAACAGTAGCAGTAACAGTAGGGACGACTGTAGCATGTTGAGCTCTGTAAAGAGCAACGGAGTAGAGGCAGTGGAAGCAGCAGCAGCAGCGGAAACTTCATCGTCTGGCATCGAGGATCAAACTCCGCCGCCTGCGCTTTGCGATGTTAGTGACGATTTCGGTAGCTCGGCGGCAACAGCCCCAGCTAGTGACGGCGAAAATGAATGTGCACACTGCGACGGCGACGGCCCTGCTCCCGTCATCATCGATGGAGGCGCATGCGACACGCACCTGGGCCGGCCGGTGTACGAAATGTCTACCGAAAGCTTACACCTCGTCGCCCCCAGTGTGTGCGCCGCGGTCACGGACGCCAGCAGTGGGGTGGCGGCGGCGCGCACTGACCCGCGGGTCGGCAGCTCAAGCTTTGCTTCTCGGTGGGCGGCCTTCTCGAACCGCATGCGGCAGCCAGTCTCCGTTCTCACATTAACATCACCGCGCCTGGCTGTAGCGTTGTCGTCGTCGTCGTCGTCATCGTGCCCCTCGTCGCCGCTACATCAAAATGACGCCCCGGCCGGCCACGGCAGCAGCGGCGCCGTAGCGGGTCAGCACGGCGACTATTGCGTTCCCACTCCATCCAGCCTTCCCAGCGTCACTAGCACACCGCGCCATGCCTCTGAGGGCGGAACCTCCAGGGGCTTTGCAGCGATCCATGCAGCGGCCTCCACCGCCGGCGGAGCCGGAGCTGTCGGCTGCTGCTGTGGCAGCGGCGGCGATGGATACAGCTGCAGCGCCGCCTCCGCCGCCAGTGGCAGCTGGCCATATGTGAGCGCGCTGGCGCGCTTCCACCTTGACCACGTGACTCACTTCACGGATGGGCAAATGCGGCTGGTAGAAAGGCTCGTGATGCTGCTGTCGGCTTATGCGGTGCATGACCCTGCTCTAGGGTACTGCCAAGGGTAAGTTGAGCCCAGGAATGGGGAATCCGCGGTGGGGAGAGGGCGATGGGAGGGGGACGGCCCGGCCCACGGGCTCTTGGGAGCTGGCGGCCCAGCTAGCTCTTGCCTAACTGCTCAACTGGCTTTTGCCTACCCGTCCTGATGCTCTAGCTTAAACCCTATGTGCACGACACGATGTGTATCTCCCGTACAGGATGTCGGATCTAGCGCTGCCATTTGTGCTGCTGCTCGAGGATGACGTCATGGCCTTCTGGTGTTTTGTACGGTTCATGGGCAAGGTACGGCAGGGTAGAAAAGGTTATTATGGCCATCAGCTCTAGCACTCGAGGTCAGTGAGGGGGCGCTCGCGCGTTTGCTGCCTCCGTACCGGTCTCGACTGTCGTCCACAGATGGAATGGATTCAAATTCCGGATCCATGAGAAATCCAAATAAAACCTGGCTCAAGTTTCAGGGAGGTAAACATCGTGTAACATTTAACCCCCTCCTCTCTCCCCTCTTACCAGCGTTTCGATGTTCGCCTCCCCTCTCTCCCCTCTCACTCACCACTCTCCCTCTCTTCCTCTCTCCCACTCTCCCTCTCTCCTACTCTCCCTCTCTCCCTCTCTCCCCCTCTCCCCCTCTCCCACTCTCCCACCGTATTCCCTCGGTCAACCCGCCATCACATCCCAGGTCCGCGCAAACTTCCTGCCGCGTTCCGATGGCGTCTTCGAGCGCCTAGCGACTCTTGGGTCGCTTCTGGCAGCGCTTGACCCGCAACTGGGCGCGCACTTGGCAGCTCTTCACGCCGACCACTGCCACTTCGCTCACCGAATGGTGGCGGCTCAGATGCGCCGGGAGCTTTCCGCCGAGTTGGCGGTGCGCCTGTGGGAGCAGCTGTGGGCGGATGACCTTCTAGAGGCGTTGGTGCAGCAGCGGCCAGTACGGCGTAACCCGACTGACCAGAGCCGCGTGGCGGAGGCTGGCACAGTGGACTTGTCGGAATCTGGCAGCTATACGTCAAAGATCTGGCGGGTAGGAGTGGCGTCATTCAGGCAAGCAGTTTGCCATGAAGGCCTCGGAGAGCGGGAGGAGGAGGGGAGCGCGAAGGATGGAGGTGTGGATCTTGCCGTACCCCGGGTGGAAGGAGCAGGGAGTAGGTATTTCGAACGGGGGAGTTGTACGGCGGTAGAGAATGATGGCGTTGCGGGTTTTGCGAAGGATGTCCCAGCAGGCCCATTTGGCAGCGGCGGCGTGGCAGCTGCTAGTGCGGCTTTGCGGGGCTCATGCGAATTGCTTGGCGGTCTCGAGCGGGGAGCGGGGACGGCGGCAGCTCCAGCGGTTGAGCTTGACACCTCGCCGCCGGCCGAAGATGCATGCGCGTCTGCTTTGATGGCTTGGACCACCGTTGATCCCAACGGCAACGCGGCAGAAGCAGCGCTCGCGCCATCAGTGCAAGTTTCAGTCGCCGAAGTGACGACCCAGGGGTCGCTCCAGGGCCGCGCGGCAGCTGCGAGCTACAGCGAGGGGTTCGCCGATTGCCCGCCACGAGCAGTAGAAGACGTCAGTGCCGCGGGCTTGACTTCTGCGCTTAGCTGCGATGGGGCGGAGCTGGGAGCTGGGTCCGGGATAGTGGCGCCGGGGGAGGCAGTGGTAGCTGGGTGCAGCGGTGACGATGCGGCCACTGGCCGCGGCGAGGGACCCCAGCCCACGGTCTGTTGCTCCGCCAACCCTGGAACGGAAGGGAACGACCCCGAGGCCAACGGAGCGCTGCCATCGGCTGTCATCGACTCAGCGATCCGTACTGCGGCGGCGTCGGAAGACGCCGTAGAGCTGGTTGCGTCGGCCGCAGCTGTCGCCGGGGCAGAGCCCCATGGGGTTGCACCCATGTGCGGTGGTGATGACGTCGCGGCGGTGGCGACGGCGGCGGAAGCCGGCCCCACCGCCGACCCGCCGCCGCCGCCGCCGGCCTTCGGACGGGAGCTGTTTCTGTACCTGTTAGCCTCTTTGGTGTTATCTCATCGGCGGAAGATAATGGAGTGTGAGGAGCTGGATGACGTTCTGCGCCTGTTCCAGACGCTGTCACCGATGAACCGCTCTGACGTCAACAACGCCTTACGCCGCGCCCGGGAGTTCCGTGATATGGTGGCGCAGAGGCTGCCGCCTCTGCCGCCGCCGGCGGTGGCGGCGCCAACGCCGGTGGAGTCGGCAAAGTCGATAGCGATATGTGCGTCAACACCTCCGCCAACGCTAGCGGCGGCATTGGCGCCATCGGCGGCGGAGGTGGAGGCGCCTCCACCTCCGCCGCCATCATCATCCGAGCGGACGTGGCGTGGGTTGATGAGCTTCCGGAGCGATTCTCTGAAAGCGAAGCTCTGAGATACATGTTGTACATTGATTCCGCATGAGATGAAAGGACGAATCTGTACGGACGAACACGCCGCACCTGGGCTGCATAAGTGGGTGAGCTCATGCAGCGGCATGTACGAGCCATCGCTGCCCCGTTGGCTGTGCCAGCGTCTAGGAGGTTTAGCAGTTGGATTTCTACGGTTGCGGTCTGACCCCGCTAATGGGTATGCGGGCCGTTACGGCTGTCTCTAGCAGGTGATCCCGACGTGTGGGTGCGTTGTGGATGAGATGAGATGAGATGCATTTGAGAGATGAAGACGGGAAGACTCTTCCTGTCTGTCTGTGTTTGTCTGTCTGTGTCTGTTTGTGTGTCTGTGTTTGTTTGTCTGTATGTGTTTGTCTGTCTGTCTGTCTTTCTCTTTCTGTGTTTGTGTGGTCTAGCACTTTGTCAGACACTTTTCCGTGGTCGCTAAGTCCCAAAGTCGTTGCAACCCATGAGAACAGAACAGCACATATTGACTGCATCGCTGCGCCCATTCTTCTATTATTTTTGTTATTCCCGAGCCTCGGGGAACACCCCCTGCCTCATCCCCCTCCCACACACACACTCCGACTTGTTTCGGTCAGTCGCTACACTGCACGTTTTAAGTCACAAACCAACAAGTTGTCGCAGGGGGCTCACGCGAATGCTGAACATTTGTGCTCGACTTTGACTTTGACTTTGACAAATTCTTACCAATTACGATGGCCTTTGTTTCTTCTTTATTTGTACATTACGCAAGGTTGCACAATGGCCGAAGGATTGTACGGAGGATTGCTGCTGCTTGGGTTTTTATTGTTCCCGGCCGCAAACCTCCCCCTAGACACTTCCCCCAGCTTATTCACATTTCCTTCCGTCGGTATGACTCGGTACGGCAGGATATGGCGTTGGGTTTTGGCGCAAGGGATGCCATTGTGGCTTTTTCGAGGATGCCGGCGGATTGGAAGCAGTATGAGGCAACAGTGTCGTGACAGACTTAAGCTGCTTTTGTTCAAGGAAATTAAATGTGAACACGACACCATTACATGGCTCTGCAAGACTCAGGCCATCATAGGCTGCGGCGGGACGAAGTCGAAGGAGGAGAAGACGGCAGTGTAGATGAGGCTCTGTATCGAATGGCGGTGAGCGGATTTAGCGGGCTTAGTCCGTTATGTAGTCAATTGAGGTCGGATCTTGAAGTGTACGGCATCTGGGATTAGGAAAGCTACAAGTACTTTGGATTCCGCTCGGATCCAGGCCTTTAGGTCGGTGTCTGTGGAGGTGATTGTGGCACCCGCCGACACGTGTGACTTGCGTGTGGTGGTGGCGATGGTGGCGTTTTGTGGCCATGTAAATGTTCTCGTGGATTGCGGATGTTATTTGTGTAGTGCCACAGGTCATTGTGAGGTGCCTTTATGACGTAATGCCGTACCAGCGACACAATAGGTGCTCTTGCGCCATTGCGTTGTTTTATGACAGTGCCGTGGGGACCCCGCAGCGGTGCCTTGACACGAGCACGCGATACTTGGATATTCGATTTGAGGTTGGGGTGTGTGTATGAGTATGTGTATGAGTATGTGTATGTGTGTATGTGTATGTGTGTATGTGTATGTGTCTAGATGTGTATGTGTATATATGCAAAGGAACGTTCTCATCTGACATTAACGGAGTTTCCAGGAAGCCAGAAACTTCATCTTACTTTACCACATGATTTATGCCGTAAGAATGCGGTTTACGGTTGATAGTTAATTGGTGTCTGTCGTGACCTCGATTCGGTTATTTATTCACCGATTGACATTTTTCTGCAGCTGCCAGGTTCAAGGTACGAAACAGAGATGGATTACAAAAGCCGTGTCCTTATTAAAAAAGGGATTGACTTTTTAATCATAGCACGGGGGGGAATAGATTCTCAAGTCTGAGAATTTTATGGTGTAAGGACTGAATTCTTAGGACTTAGCGTACGAACGTACGATAGTACGATATGTTTGTGTTTGTTGTGGAGGAGTGGGTATATGGATGGGGCTATCCTTGCCGTTGTGTCATGACTTTTGACGCACGACGAGGCGTTACAGCAGTTCGTAAATATTGCAATCGGTACAACGCTGGTCACATAAGTGTTGACGAATGCAAACTGATGACGATGTCAAAATATTTTTTCCTTTCGGACGAGGTGGTGTAGATAGTTATAACGGCGGGCGTGTCGTACGACCTATACTGCCATATGCATGGGGTCCTATTACGTCACTCTATTGGGTACGACGTGGAGGGACTGTACTAGTTAACTGCATGCCGCACATGTTATATTTGCAATAAAACTATGGACAGAATTTGGATGCTAATTACATCTGTCTTAGGGCCGTGCTACCCGCGGGGGCTTGAGTGGTTTGTAAATGGCTGCCTGCCGGGTGGTTTTCCGCCATCCACAATTCTATCAGCGCTCACGTTGAGCTCTTCACGCAGCGTCGGCAGTCCCAGTGCTCTAATGGGTGAATTTTGTTCCTGCTTTTGCAAAGCGTAAAGCCGTACGGAGCTTACATAATATGCCGTACCGGCTATGTCCTAGTTCGTTGATTCCCTTGGATGGCACCTGACATGTTGGCGTCTTCGGTACCATGTCCATTTCTCGTTGTAGCTTTGATTTTTTCAAATCAAACCTACAACGAGAATGCGCTGTTAAACGCGTAGCCCCAGGTGTTCAGCCTCCAGGATCCCCGGCCCGCACTGTTGCCAATCTCTTCAACATTCCAATTATCCCCATAGCGTGCGGCAATAAATATGTGCGTGTGTGTGTGTGCGTGTGTGTGTATGATAGGCCCTTAAATGCATGTGTACATTAGGCACTTCACATAGACAGCTCTTATTCCTGCGTGATGCTGCATGCATTGAGCTGCAACACAGAGCACAGGTATGTACGCATATATAGGTACTGTATTCGTACTGGCACATACATCCTACCAAGCAACAAATGAGGAGTGTTAGCTCAAGCGATTATCAAGTTATTATCAACGGGCAATTACATACAATCTGTTGCGTCTCTGTTATATCCGCCGAAGCAGAGGCTTAATCGGAAGATGACCGACCATACACGGTCCTTCCCTCATACTACCCGCAGACACCCAAGATACTACACAACCTGCCATGTACACGAAGTCAATAAGCTTTCTACCTTCCGTGATTGCAAACAAAATCCGCCATGACGGGAAGATATAGTGCGCAGTTATGTTGTTACCCATGCATGCGTTATTGTCATCCCGTGCCGCCATGCATTACGCCATTTCAGTTACTGTAGTATCCTGGGGTATCTACGGCTGCTGTCAAGGATTGGACCACAGATGGTCATCCTTCCGAGCGGGCCTTTGTAGGCCGACACAACAGAGACACAACAGTTACCATCGACCAGTGCGGTGCATTGCATGCCGCCAAGCACTGATGCATATATCCAACCATTGCTACGTAACACGCGACAACAAGAAGCAGCAGAAACAAAGGAAGGATGAAGGATGACGGTGACTCCAACAAGCGCCATAACTACCACAGTAGGTACGACTACCACATACACACTTCACCACAGCGAGCAGACAAGCAACGCTCAACCCACCCTTGTACTACATGTGTGTACAACAGCTACAACAAAATCAACAGTTAAATTACCAGTGAGCAGGGCATGCAATCCAGCAGCCCTGTAGAGCAAGCGCGCAGCTGGGTGGCGACACACTATACTACTAAGGCATGGACGACAGAGACGGAGACCAGCAGAGGAGGGTCAGCTCCATGAATGGGTATATAGTATATACCGAAGGCAGGATACAGCGCGCCATGTTGGCGTGTGTCGCTCATGGAGTTGGCGCAAATCCCGCCGCCACACAAGCTGCCATACATGTTCCTAGGGCAGCATTGCAGGCCACTGCTGCCGCTGGAGTTCCCACACCTGACACACAAGAAACACCAGACGTATTGCGTGGGACATACATGCATGCTGTGTTAAGGCCGTCATATTAATGTAATCGCGTTTATCGCCGACTGGCTAGCAAATGTCATGTATGTGCATTATGCATGATGATAGATAATTAATAGGAAGGCAGGTTTGACTGCATCCTGGACATAAAGGCACCGCCTAAGACTGAGGAGTTAAACCCTGCTGCGTTCGTTGCATGATTTATCAGCTGTGTTCACTTACCCGCGGTGACGGTTCCGAACGTTAGCCCGGCGGCCGCGTAACATGCCACGGCAAGGGCGTTGCAGCCCTTCTGGCATACAGCATATGCCAGTGGCCCTGCTGAGCTGGGTCCGATGGCGGCAAAGATGCAAGCGAGTGCGATGAGTACTTTTGCATTCATGGTCGCCTTGCTTGGCATCCTGACAGATGGATGAAGCCGGGCTGATATCGGTAACAAAGCGGGTATACGTGTGAGTGATAAGTAGAGAAGAAATAAGAGGTTTGTGTGTGGCTGATATATAAGCGAATGATCGTTCAGTGCGATAGTGCTAGACTCAAGTACTGACCGTAAGAACTGAATCCTGGTTTCCTACTTGCTGAATTGCAAAGTTGGAATAATTCCAGCTACTTTGTGGGCTGGTTTATGTATACCTTGAGCGAAAGCACGAATCGAACGCGCGGCTTATACCCGAGTTGCCGTATGTACTAGACCCGTGAGAGTCCGAGAGCTCGCGTCCGTGATGAGAGAAGCTGCGCACTGGTTTCGGAAAGAGAATGAACACTTGCAACTAAGGGTAAGTGACCTTGACATAAAGTACATATTTGCAAGGTTTCGAAAGAAACAAGTGCGCAGCTTCTCTCATCACGGACGCGAGCTCTCGGACTCTCACGGGTCTAGTACATACGGCAACTCGGGTATAAGCCGCGCGTTCGATTCGTGCTTTCGCTCAAGGTATACATAAACCAGCCCACAAAGTAGCTGGAATTATTCCAACTTTGCAATTCAGCAAGTAGGAAACCAGGATTCAGTTCTTACGGTCAGTACTTGAGTCTAGCACTATCGCACTGAACGATCATTCGCTTATATATCAGCCACACACAAACCTCTTATTTCTTCTCTACTTATCACTCACACGTATACCCGCTTTGTTACCGATATCAGCCCGGCTTCATCCATCTGTCAGGATGCCAAGCAAGGCGACCATGAATGCAAAAGTACTCATCGCACTCGCTTGCATCTTTGCCGCCATCGGACCCAGCTCAGCAGGGCCACTGGCATATGCTGTATGCCAGAAGGGCTGCAACGCCCTTGCCGTGGCATGTTACGCGGCCGCCGGACTAACGTTCGGAACCGTCACCGCGGGTAAGTGAACACAGCTGATAAATCATGCAACGAACGCAGCAGGGTTTAACTCCTCAGTCTTAGGCGGTGCCTTTATGTCCAGGATGCAGTCAAACCTGCCTTCCTATTAATTATCTATCATCATACATAATGCACATACATGACATTTGCTAGCCAGTCGGCGATAAACGCGATTACATTAATATGACGGCCTTAACACAGCATGCATGTATGTCCCACGCAATACGTCTGGTGTTTCTTGTGTGTCAGGTGTGGGAACTCCAGCGGCAGCAGTGGCCTGCAATGCTGCCCTAGGAACATGTATGGCAGCTTGTGTGGCGGCGGGATTTGCGCCAACTCCATGAGCGACACACGCCAACATGGCGCGCTGTATCCTGCCTTCGGTATATACTATATACCCATTCATGGAGCTGACCCTCCTCTGCTGGTCTCCGTCTCTGTCGTCCATGCCTTAGTAGTATAGTGTGTCGCCACCCAGCTGCGCGCTTGCTCTACAGGGCTGCTGGATTGCATGCCCTGCTCACTGGTAATTTAACTGTTGATTTTGTTGTAGCTGTTGTACACACATGTAGTACAAGGGTGGGTTGAGCGTTGCTTGTCTGCTCGCTGTGGTGAAGTGTGTATGTGGTAGTCGTACCTACTGTGGTAGTTATGGCGCTTGTTGGAGTCACCGTCATCCTTCATCCTTCCTTTGTTTCTGCTGCTTCTTGTTGTCGCGTGTTACGTAGCAATGGTTGGATATATGCATCAGTGCTTGGCGGCATGCAATGCACCGCACTGGTCGATGGTAACTGTTGTGTCTCTGTTGTGTCGGCCTACAAAGGCCCGCTCGGAAGGATGACCATCTGTGGTCCAATCCTTGACAGCAGCCGTAGATACCCCAGGATACTACAGTAACTGAAATGGCGTATTGCATAGCGGCACGGGATGACAATAACGCATGCATGGGTAACATCATAACTGCGCACTATATTTTCCCGTCATGGCAGATTTTGTTTGCAATCACGGAAGGTAGAAAGCTTATTGACTTCGTGTACATGGCAGGTTGTGTAGTATCTTGGGTGTCTGCGGGTAGTATGAGGGAAGGACCGTGTATGGTCGGTCATCTTCCGATTAAGCCTCTGCTTCGGCGGATATAACAGAGACGCAACAGATTGTATGTAATTGCCCGTTGATAATAATTTGATAATCGCTTGAGCTAACACTCCTCGTTTGTTGCTTGGTAGGATGTATGTGCCAGTACGAATACAGTACCTATATATGCGTACATACCTGTGCTCTGTGTTGCAGCTCAATGCATGCAGCATCACGCAGGAATAAGAGCTGTCTATGTGAAGTGCCTAATGTACACATGCATTTAAGGGCCTATCATACGCACACGCGCACACACACACACAAATATGTATATGCCCCTGGAGTTCCAGGTTCTACTCCGACCGAGAGTGGGCCAAAGACCCTAACGTTAAGGGCCGGGTGCCCCCATGTCGATGGACGGTAACGACCCCAATTAAAGTGACCTGCGAGCTGACCAGTAGCGGAGTTGACGCCTGAGTTGATTCGGCAGATTCCGCTGGATGCTGGTGGTGGGTGCTGAACCTGGGAAAACCACTGATTTCGGAGCAGTCGGCATGGGAGACTGGATGAGGGTGCCCCGAAACACCGGGGAAGGTAGGGACTGCCAGGTTAGTGGCCACGGGTGATGTAACCCCCCTATCCTACACACACACATATATATATATATATGTGGAATGTTGGTACATGTACACGTATTTGCATAGTGCTGCATGCACATCGAAGCTACATGCACTCGTAGGTAGAACATGCAGTGATAGTTGCTCAATCGAGCCTGACTAGGCGGCGGGGCTTCATCTACCGAGAGGGTGGCAGGGTACAAGCCAGCAAGGGGTTCTGCCGAAGGTAGGTAGGTTGGCTTGTATTTGCAGAACATAGTCGTTTGATTTGTAAGCCTTCTTAACTTTTAGTGCGCAAACAACAGCTGTGGAGTACGTTAATCGCGCATATCTCTCCTGATACGTATGCCCCCGCACCCTAGTTGTGCAATTCATCCCGGACAAGGTACTACATTATTATATCCCGGACAAGATGCTACACTATTCTGCAGCACGTTTTTTATTTTACCTTCTCTAAGATATTCAATTAGTAAACGAAAACCTCCAAGAGCACCATCCCCGTCACTTAAGGCCCAAACAAGCAAAATATCATCCCTTCATTCATCCCCCCCCGACAAAAACATTTCTCCTCGTTTCACCACCCGTCAGACGCAAGGAAGGCCTGCATACCATCACAACTGCATCATGTCCATGGGGACCTCCAGGCCCACGTGGGGTCCCACCAGTGAAAACCAGACGCAAATGTAGTGCTGCAATGACCGGGGGTCACTCTCACAAAACGGCACATCACCTCCTTGCCACTGCATGCCGGGGGGCCCTACCGCAACTCCCCTTATTGTTGCCTGAACAGCTTCCAAACCTCCAGCCATGCTTTCAATCGGCTCCATTGCCGCTGCGTTCTCCCTCCCTGGATTAACTGATCTGCTCCCAGCGCTGGAGTATGCGCCACCACTGTCAAGCAACTGGTCGAGATCGGGAACGTCTTCATTGGCGCTGCCACCACGGCCAGCCGCTTGTTGTGGCTGCCCTGTTACACTTGGTACCGGGAGGAGTTTGACAGTACCATTGGCACGGACTGGGTAATTTTTCATCACTAGACAGTGCCCTGCAGTGGCGCCTCTGTGATGACGCTCATGGGGCTCCGCTGGGGCACTAAGGGTGGCGACAGCACTGCTGAAGGCACCAGCATGAGCGGAGACGCCATTGGCACCACCACCACCATCACCATCACCACCGCAGTCCACTGCAGAAGTGGCACTACCGTCAGCAGCACCACCATCCACGGCGACGTCCCCACGCCGCACATTTCCCACGTCAAGGCCAAGTGCCAGAGCCAGCACCGTGGCAGTGTGACACGGGTGCAAGGAGAGCCAGCAGGGCCCCGGCAGCAGCGGGTGCTCCTGGGAGGGTCGGTTATTGGACGGCGGAATCGAATCAAGGTGTGCTGCGGGGTGCTCCGGATGGGAAGTGGGCCATCGATTTTTAGACATATTGGGGTACGGAAACGTGAGGGTAGGCGAGGGAGAGCGGACCTGGCAGTGAAAGCGGCGATGAGATAATATGGCACATTGGCCCCGCACTTAGCTTGTCTTTGGATCTGACCACAGCAGGCAACCGCGTCAGATACCACACCACATAGTGGGCAGGTGTACGTACAACAGCACAGAAACAAATTAAGCTGGTGCAGGCTGTAAAATATGGCAGTTTACATATGTACCTTTGTTTACATATGTACCTTTTCTTACTACCGTACGGGATTGTTATTTTTCAGTCCTAAATTCGCAATGCACACCATGAGAAGCATCACGGCAAGATGTATTGGATAACATCATTCGCTCAGGTTCATAATTGGGGTACACGGTAATAAGAATGGTTCAGACACGCATGCACACCTAGAGGTTCCTAGAATTGGATTTTATCAACGATTTCTCCTTCCTCCGTGTTAGTTGATGCGAACGACCCACCTGCTGCATTACGAACCATTGCAGCTGCTCACGCTCACTCGGCCAGAGTGGAAAGATCTCTTCCCGAAGGCTACTCAGCGACAGCGGCTCACCATCTGAAACCGGGAAGTGTGAGAACCAAGGAGGGGCACGGCGGAAAACTTGCCTGACGTGGAGAGGCGAAGCCAAAAACTAAGCTGCATGCAACTCAGGGCGGTTGCAACAGCGCGTGATGCTGGTGTGTGAATCCCTGCCCGCCTTCTACAGCGCTACAGAACGGGGAGAAGAAGGGTTGACAGCGCGTGGTTTGAAGAACAGCAAGAACGGAACAAGAAAAAATTAGAAAAATAAACGACTGAAAAACCGAATGACAGATTGGGCAACTTAAGAAAGACTAATACCCCTGTCAAATAGCAAGGGCGTGCCCAGCATCACAGATGGAGGGCTAGCATAGCACATGGCAGAGCTTCTCGACTCTTTGAATGACCAAAAACGCCAATCGTCTTACGTGTGCCCTGCGTTATACTGTCGCCGTACGGCACCGCACCGATTGACGCGACTTGAAAACACATGATGGGGACTTGGTAGGAATGGCTGTAGCACACGTGATAGTCAAGGAGAACGGGTTGTACGGCAGGTCCTATAATGTCAGCGTTAGCCTGCCGTATGGGCAGCCTGGGAACACCTTCCATTGCCAAGTAAGGGCCCTGGGTGGAGGGAGGAGGCGCGCCTCGTTTTGCCCCGGGGCAGTTGTACCACGACAACGAGAAGTAGTAACATTTGCTCGTTCTTACCATTGGCGTTTCCCGCAGCTGCCATGGGTGCGAGTTGTCCGCAGACTGAAACAGCTGCAATGTTTGCCGCCAGTTTGAGGACGCCAGCATTTCATGAACATATGATCAGTACGAACCCTGAATATGGGAGCGTTCTTAGTTGTCGTTACGCTTGAAATTCGCCGCCGCGATAACAGTCTAGACCGCAAGTAAAATATTACAGCCAGCCAACCAGCTCAAAGAGTGGTCGCGACGATTCAAAGCGTGATGCAATGAATCCAACAATTATTGTAAGCAGGGCATCAAAGATTAGCCACTTAATCCAAGGACCAAATTCCTGTGGAATGACAAAGGCCGCAGGCTCAGGAACACGTGCGGCTGGTCAAGGTCACCGATGCACATTGTAACCAATAATGTACCTCAAATAAGTCTTCAATAAAGTCCCAGACTCGACGACGCAGCTTGTAAACCCAAGCTGGCAGTCTTAAGGAGGAACCAAAACGGCTGCCTTTCGTCATCAAACTTAATCCTGTGCCTCCTTATTATTCTGTCAAACCCAAGACACTTCAAATTGAAGTCCATATAGGCTTGTAGATTATTCAAGCCAGTTTTGAAGGTGCCGGACGACCATCAACCACCGCAACCGGGAACTGAAATGCAAAATACCGAATACCGAAAACACAAATACCCTTTAGTCTGTACTCACTACTCATTAGGCAGATCATTTTATTTTGTATTGGAACTAACCTGAGCAAAAGAGGAAAGGAACAACCAAGGCTGACGGATTGCTGCCAGAGGGGCGTCGTCGCTTCCTATTCTGTGGGGTGCAAAACGCGTTGGAATACAGAGCGCGCCCGCCCTTAGCGGGGCATGCCTTTCCCCGCCACCTGCCTACCTTGACCAGCTGACAATTATTAAGGTGGAGGGACCCCGATCTCGGCCCCTTGAAGGTTGCATACCCAGCATGACTTCCGGCACGAGGCGGCGGAGGGGCATGGCATTCGGAACTTTACGTCTCAATGATTTAATTCTTGCCGCACGCTATGGGGATAATTGGAATGCTGAGGGTCGGCGGGTCGGCTGTGGGGGTGGCTTCCGCCGCCATCGCCACCGCTGCGACGTCATCACCACCGCACATGGGTGCAACCCCATGGGGCTCTGCCCCGGCGACAGCTACGGCCGACGCAACCAGATCTACGGCGTCTTCCGACGACGCCGCAGTACGGATCGCTGAGTCGATGACAGCCGATGGCAGCGCTCCATTGGCCTCGGGGTCGTCACCGCTGCACCCAGCTACCACTGCCTCCGCCGGCGCCACTATCCCGGACCCAGCTCCCAGCTCCGCCCCATCGCAGCTAAGCGCAGAAGTCAAGCCCGCGGCACTTACGGCCTCTACCGCTCATGGCGGGCAATCGGCGAACCCCTCGCTGTAGCTCGCAGCCGCCACGCGGCCCTGGAGCGACCCCTGGGTCGTCACTTCAGCGACTGAAACCTGCACTGATGGCGCGAGCGCTGCTTCTGCCGCGTTGCCGTTGGGATCAACGGTGGTCCAAGTCATCATAGCAAACGCGCATGCATCTTCGGCCGGCGGCGAGGTGTCAAGCTCAACCGCTGGAGCTGCCGCCGTCCCCGCTCCCCGCTCGAGACCGCCAAGCAATTCGCATGAGCCCCGCAAAGCCGCACTAGCAGCTGCCACGCCGCCGCTGCCAAATGGGCCTGCTGGGACATCCTTCGCAAAACCCGCAACGCCATCATTCTCTACCGCCGTACAACTCCCCCGTTCGAAATACCTACTCCCTGCTCCCTCCACCCGGGGTACGGCAAGATCCACACCTCCATCCTTCGCGCTCCCCTCCTCCTCCCGCTCTCCGAGGCCTTCATGGCAAACTGCTTGCCTGAATGACGCCACTCCTACCCGCCAGATCTTTGACGTACAGCTGCCAGAGTCTGACAAATCCACTGTGCCAGCCTCCGCCACGCGGCTCTGGTCAGTCGGGTTACGCCGTACTGGCCGCTGCTGCACCAACGCCTCTAGAAGGTCATCCGCCCACAGCTGCTCCCACAGGCGCACCGCCAACTCGGCGGAAAGCTCCCGGCGCATCTGAGCCGCCACCATTCGGTGAGCGAAGTGGCAGTGGTCGGCGTGAAGAGCTGCCAAGTGCGCGCCCAGTTGCGGGTCAATCGCTGCCAGAAGCGACCCAAGAGTCGCTAGGCGCTCGAAGACGCCGTCGGAACGCGGCAGGAAGTTTGCGCGGACCTGGGATGTGATGGCGGGTTGACCGAGGGAATACGGTGGGAGAGTGGGAGAGTGGGAAAGTGGGAGAATGGGAGAGGGGGAGAGAGGGAGAGTAGGAGAGAGGAAGAGAGGGAGAGGGGGAGAGAGGAAGAGAGGGAGAGTGGTGAGTGAGAGGGGAGAGAGGGGAGGCGAACATCGAAACGCTGGTAAGAGGGGAGAGAGGAGGGGGTTAAATGTTACACGATGTTTACCTCCCTGAAACTTGAGCCAGGTTTTATTTGGATTTCTCATGGATCCGGAATTTGAATCCATTCCATCTGTGGACGACAGTCGAGACCGGTACGGAGGCAGCAAACGCGCGAGCGCCCCCTCACTGACCTCGAGTGTTAGAACTGATGGCCATAATAACCTTTTCTACCCTGCCGTACCTTGCCCATGAACCGTACAAAACACCAGAAGGCCATGACGTCATCCTCGAGCAGCAGCACAAATGGCAGCGCTAGATCCGACATCCTGTACGGGAGATACACATCGTGTCGTGCACATAGGGTTTAAGCTAGAGCATCAGGACGGGTAGGCAAAAGCCAGTTGAGCAGTTAGGCAAGAGCTAGCTGGGCCGCCAGCTCCCAAGAGCCCGTGGGCCGGGCCGTCCCCCTCCCATCGCCCTCTCCCCACCGCGGATTCCCCATTCCTGGGCTCAACTTACCCTTGGCAGTACCCTAGAGCAGGGTCATGCACCGCATAAGCCGACAGCAGCATCACGAGCCTTTCTACCAGCCGCATTTGCCCATCTGTGAAGTGAGTCACGTGATCAAGGTGGAAGCGCGCCAGCGCGCTCACATATGGCCAGCTGCCACTGGCGGCGGAGGCGGCGCTGCAGCTGTATCCATCGCCGCCGCTGCCACAGCAGCAGCCGACAGCTCCGGCTCCGCCGGCGGCGGAGGCCGCTGCATGGATCGCTGCAAAGCCCCTGGAGGTTCCGCCCTCAGAGGCATGGCGCGGTGTGCTAGTGACGCTGGGAAGGCTGGATGGAGTGGGAACGCAATAGTCGCCGTGCTGACCCGCTACGGCGCCGCTGCTGCCGTGGCCGGCCGGGGCGTCATTTTGATGTAGCGGCGACGAGGGGCACGATGACGACGACGACGACGACAACGCTACAGCCAGGCGCAGTGATGTTAATGTGAGAACGGAGACTGGCTGCCGCATGCGGTTCGAGAAGGCCGCCCACCGAGAAGCAAAGCTTGAGCTGCCGACCCGCGGGTCAGTGTGCGCCGCCGCCACCCCACTGCTGGCGTCCGTGACCGCGGCGCACACACTGGGGGCGACGAGGTGTAAGCTTTCGGTAGACATTTCATACACCGGCCGGCCCAGGTGCGTGTCGCATGCGCCTCCATCGATGATGACGGGAGCAGGGCCGTCGCCGTCGCAGTGTGCACATTCATTTTCGCCGTCACTGGCTGGGGCTGTTGCCGCCAAACTACCGAAATCGTCAGAGTTACTAACATCGCAAAGTGCAGGCGCCAGAGTTTGATCCTCGATGCCAGCCGACGAAGTTTCCGCTGCTGCTGCTGCTTCCACTGCCTCTACTCCGTTGCTCTTTACAGAGCTCAACATGCTACAGTCGTCCCTACTGTTACTGCTACTGTTGCCAAGGCCGAGTTCCAGAGGGCTACCCCCTAGCGTCTCTACAAAGCCGTCCACTATCTCCGAAACCCCCTGTCCATGCTGCAGCTGTCCTGGGAGCCCCGAAACATTGGACAGCCGTCATGAAACTGGCTCCTGTATTTCCAAAGAGGAAACCAACTTGGCTGCCGCCGCCGGTGGCGGCGCTGGAATTTCGATCGGCGATTTGGTTCCAGAAACATCTGAAATCTCCTGCTGCTCCTGCTGCTCCTGGTCCTCCTGTTTCTTTGCTCCTGCTGCTTGTTGTACGCCGGTTCAATCACCGTCCATGCCGAAGTAGGCTTGAGCTTACCAAAGCATGGATAAACATGATATGAGCATACTAGTGTGATATATTCGTGTATATCTAGCTAAATTAGCATTCCGCATCATCACACTGTCACATCACACTGACATCGCACTGTCAGTCAACATGTTTGACTCGAGGTCGACACCGATGCATGACATCATTATGGCATAATACATCAAGTAATAATATTTCAAATATTATTACATCATTCGTATCATGAGCCAGACGCGTATGTGGAAATGCGACGATCACGATAGTTGGTCGGCAACTGAATATCAATATTCAAACCCTTGCATCCTGCATACGTTGCATCCATTAATATCGTCATTTACGCGATATTCAGCAGAGTGCTCTGATAGTACTCACACTTGGGATCCAGTGTGATTTGTACTGCACATCGGCATCGCTAGCATGATAGGTGCGAGGACGGCCGCCTAGATGACCGAAGTCGGCTCGACGCGACTTTGGATAAGTACTCGCGTACTCAACTCCATCTGATTAACATATATACTTTATAATCACTTATTATCGGCCTGAGCTATCCTAGCATACCATCTTCAGCCGTATGATGAACGCTGCCCGTGGGGTCTGACGGCAGACTACCATTCTGTAATTGAGGATTATTGTAAGTTGAATCTTTCCTTGCTCTGAAGTCTTCCGCTGTCACATTGCTCGCATTGAAGTGTTTTGCTGTTCATAAGTACGAGGCCATTGTATCTAACACTCAGACGTGCAGATTTAGTGCATGAGTGAAGAAGGAAGGATACAACACTGCTACTGCTCCCGTCCTTGCGACTGTCGTAGTTACTGCTGCTGCTCCTGTTGTTGTTTTTGCTGCCGCTGCTGCTGACGTGCTGCACGAAATGCCTGATATTCCTCTACCTTTTCCCCAAACCAGCTTGTAAGGCGACTGCCACTCAAAAAAACATGCGGCAGTTACATCTGCTTTGGCGGAACCGCTTGCTGGCTTGTACCCTGCCACGCTCTGAGTAGCTGAAGCCCCGCCGCCTAGTCAGGCTTGCTCAAGCAACTATCAATGCATGTTCTACCTACCGAGTGCATGTAGCTTCAATGTGCATGCAGCACTATGCAAAGACGTGTACATGTACCAACATTCCACACATACATACATATATATGTGTGTGTGCGTGTGTGTGTATGATAGGCCCTTAAATGCATGTGTACATTAGGCACTTCACATAGACAGCTCTTATTCCTGCGTGATGCTGCATGCATTAAGCCGCAACACAGAGCACAGGTATGTACGCATATATAGGTACTGTATTCGTACTGGCACATACATCCTACCAAGCAACAAACGAGGAGTGTTAGCTCAAGCGATTATCAAATTATTATCAACGGGCAATTACATACAATCTGTTGCGTCTCTGTTATATCCGCCGAAGCAGAGGCTTAATCGGAAGATGACCGACCATACACGGTCCTTCCCTCATACTACCCGCAGACACCCAAGATACTACACAACCTGCCATGTACACGAAGTCAATAAGCTTTCTACCTTCCGTGATTGCAAACAAAATCTGCCATGACGGGAAAATATAGTGCGCAGTTATGTTGTTACCCATGCATGCGTTATTTTCATCCCGTGCCGCCATGCAATACGCCATTTCAGTTACTGTAGTATCCTGGGGTATCTACGGCTGCTGTCAAGGATTGGACCACAGATGGTCATCCTTCCGAGCGGGCCTTTGTAGGCCGACACAACAGAGACACAACAGTTACCATCGACCAGTGCGGTGCATTGCATGCCGCCAAGCACTGATGCATATATCCAACCATTGCTACGTAACACGCGACAACAAGAAGCAGCAGAAACAAAGGAAGGATGAAGGATGACGGTGACTCCAACAAGCGCCATAACTACCACAGTAGGTACGACTACCACATACACACTTCACCACAGCGAGCAGACAAGCAACGCTCAACCCACCCTTGTACTACATGTGTGTACAACAGCTACAACAAAATCAACAGTTAAATTACCAGTGAGCAGGGCATGCAATCCAGCAGCCCTGTAGAGCAAGCGCGCAGCTGGGTGGCGACACACTATACTACTAAGGCATGGACGACAGAGACGGAGACCAGCAGAGGAGGGTCAGCTCCATGAATGGGTATATAGTATATACCGAAGGCAGGATACAGCGCGCCATGTTGGCGTGTGTCGCTCATGGAGTTGGCGCAAATCCCGCCGCCACACAAGCTGCCATACATGTTCCTAGGGCAGCATTGCAGGCCACTGCTGCCGCTGGAGTTCCCACACCTGACACACAAGAAACACCAGACGTATTGCGTGGGACATACATGCATGCTGTGTTAAGGCCGTCATATTAATGTAATCGCGTTTATCGCCGACTGGCTAGCAAATGTCATGTATGTGCATTATGTATGATGATAGATAATTAATAGGAAGGCAGGTTTGACTGCATCCTGGACATAAAGGCACCGCCTAAGACTGAGGAGTTAAACCCTGCTGCGTTCGTTGCATGATTTATCAGCTGTGTTCACTTACCCGCGGTGACGGTTCCGAACGTTAGTCCGGCGGCCGCGTAACATGCCACGGCAAGGGCGTTGCAGCCCGTCTGGCATACAGCATATGCCAGTGGCCCTGCTGAGCTGGGTCCGATGGCCGCAAAGGTTAAAGCGAGTGCGATTAGAATTTTTGCGTTCATCGTCGCCATGCTTGGCATCCTGACAGATGGATGAAGGCGGGCTGATATCGGTAACAAAGCGGGTATACGTGTGAGTGATGAGTAGAGAAGAAATAAGAGGTTTGTGTGTGGCTGATATATAAGCGAATGATCGTTCAGTGCGGTAGTGCTAGACTCAAGTACTGACCGTAAGAACTGAATCCTGGTTTCCTACTTGCTGAATTGCAAAGTTGGAATAATTCCAGCTACTTTGTGAGCTGGTTTATGTATACCTTGAGCGAAAGCACGAATCGAACGCGCGGCTTATACCCGAGTTGCCGTATGTACTAGACCCGTGAGAGTCCGAGAGCTCGCGTCCGTGATGAGAGAAGCTGCGCACTTGTTTCTTTCGAAACCTTGCAAATATGTACTCTATGTCAAGGTCACTTACCCTTAGTTGCAAGTGTTCATTCTCTTTCCGAAACCAGTGCGCAGCTTCTCTCATCACGGACGCGAGCTCTCGGACTCTCACGGGTCTAGTACATACGGCAACTCGGGTATAAGCCGCGCGTTCGATTCGTGCTTTCGCTCAAGGTATACATAAACCAGCTCACAAAGTAGCTGGAATTATTCCAACTTTGCAATTCAGCAAGTAGGAAACCAGGATTCAGTTCTTACGGTCAGTACTTGAGTCTAGCACTATCGCACTGAACGATCATTCGCTTATATATCAGCCACACACAAACCTCTTATTTCTTCTCTACTCATCACTCACACGTATACCCGCTTTGTTACCGATATCAGCCCGCCTTCATCCATCTGTCAGGATGCCAAGCATGGCGACGATGAACGCAAAAATTCTAATCGCACTCGCTTTAACCTTTGCGGCCATCGGACCCAGCTCAGCAGGGCCACTGGCATATGCTGTATGCCAGACGGGCTGCAACGCCCTTGCCGTGGCATGTTACGCGGCCGCCGGACTAACGTTCGGAACCGTCACCGCGGGTAAGTGAACACAGCTGATAAATCATGCAACGAACGCAGCAGGGTTTAACTCCTCAGTCTTAGGCGGTGCCTTTATGTCCAGGATGCAGTCAAACCTGCCTTCCTATTAATTATCTATCATCATAGATAATGCACATACATGACATTTGCTAGCCAGTCGGCGATAAACGCGATTACATTAATATGACGGCCTTAACACAGCATGCATGTATGTCCCATGCAATACGTCTGGTGTTTCTTGTGTGTCAGGTGTGGGAACTCCAGCGGCAGCAGTGGCCTGCAATGCTGCCCTAGGAACATGTATGGCAGCTTGTGTGGCGGCGGGATTTGCGCCAACTCCATGAGCGACACACGCCAACATGGCGCGCTGTATCCTGCCTTCGGTATATACTATATACCCATTCATGGAGCTGACCCTCCTCTGCTGGTCTCCGTCTCCGTCGTCCATGCCTTAGTAGTATAGTGTGTCGCCACCCAGCTGCGCGCTTGCTCTACAAGGCTGCTGGATTGCATGCCCTGCTCACTGGTAATTTAACTGTTGATTTTGTTGTAGCTGTTGTACATGTAGTACAAGGGTGGGTTGAGCGTTGCTTGTCTGCTCGCTGTGGTGAAGTGTGTATGTGGCGCTTGTTGGAGTCACCGTCATCCTTCCTTTGTTTCTGTTGCTTCTTGTTGTCGCGTGTTGCGTAGCAATGGTTGGATACATGCATCAATGCTTGGCGGCATGCAATGCACCGCACTGGTCGATGGTAACTGTTGTGTCTCTGTTGTGTCGGCCTACAAAGGCCCGCTCGGAAGGATGACCATCTGTGGTCCAATCCTTGACAGCAGCCGTAGATACCCCAGGATACTACAGTAACTGAAATGGCGTAATGCATGGCGGCACGGGATGACAATAACGCATGCATGGGTAACATCATAACTGCGCACTATATCTTCCCGTCATGGCGGATTTTGTTTGCAATCACGGAAGGTAGAAAGCTTATTGACTTCGTGTACATGGCAGGTTGTGTAGTATCTTGGGTGTCTGCGGGTAGAATCAGGGAAGGACGTTGTATGGTCGGTCATCTTCCGATTAAGCCTCTGCTTCGGCGGATATAACAGAGACGCAACAGATTGTATGTAATTGCCCGTTGATAATAACTTGATAATCGCTTGAGCTAACACTCCTCGTTTGTTGCTTGGTAGGATGTATGTGCCAGTACGAATACAGTACCTATATATGCGTACATACCTGTGCTCTGTGTTGCGGCTTAATGCATGCAGCATCACGCAGGAATAAGAGCTGTCTATGTGAAGTGCCTAATGTACACATGCATTTAAGGGCCTATCATACGCACACACGTACACACACACGTATATATATATGTGTGTGTGTGTGTGTGTGTGAGTGTGTGTGTGTTCAGGCACGACTGTTATGGCACGACCAATTTGCCCCTGGAGTTCCAGGTCTACTCCGACCGAGAGCGGGCCAAAGAGCCTTATGTTAAGGGCAGGGTGCCCCCATGTTGATGGACGGTGACGACCCCAATTAAAGTGACCTGCGAGCTGACCAGTAGCGGAGTTGACGCCTGAGTTGATTCGGCAGATTCCGCTGGATGCTGGTGGTGGGTGCTGAACCTGGGAAAACCACTGATTTCGGAGAAGTCAGCATGGGAGACTGGATGAGGGTGCCCCGAAACACCGGGGAAGGTAGGGACTGCCAGGTTAGTGGCCACGGGTGATGTAACCCCCCTATCCTACACACACACACACACACACACACACATATATATATATATATATATATATATATATATATTCACGGAATGTTGGTACATGTACACGTATTTGCATAGTGCTGCATGCACATCGAAGCTACATGCATTCGGTAGGAAAGCTTTGTTGAAGAGGGTTTAAAAAGAAGGCTAAGTGATATAATTAATATTTAAATATTTAAATATCTAAATTTATCGGTGGGTAAGTGCTAGTGAAACTAGTACTACCAGCTTTATCAATAAGAGTTGTGTCGAGGGGGTAGATTTTAATGTTGATGTTGATTATGAACTGGTTCTGGAAGCAGAGGAGCAGGAAGAGATAATCCGTAAACCCCAAACAAATATAGATATTCCGTATAAGGAAGTACCGGACCGGTGCTGGCACAAAAACCATTATAGATATGAAGATAGTGCCTGCATCATATACTCAGGACCACGTTATACATTATTAAATAATGAGGATAGCGGCCGTGCTATCAAAGAAACAATCAGTAGCCGGGTAATGAATCTGTTACCGGAATCAATCGTGTTACCGCCGCAGAATATAGTAGTCGATTACTTTGCCCCGGAGAACGTTAATTATACCTATCGTGGAGAATTTGCAGCCTTTATAGCACGGCATAAGGCTTTGGTCCGATTCCATTATAGTGTTGAGGAAAGAAGAAAAAAGTTTGTCCAAACTAAAGAATATTGGCAAGTAGCAACTATTGAAGCGGAGAAATTAGTTGAAGAAAATGAATGTTATGAAACGGGGAGAACTTGTACTAGAAAAGGAATTAAAAAGTTTTTTGATAAATATAATATAACTCGCCCTTGTTGGAGTGAAAGGATTAGCTATGAGTGTACTTCAAAGCCAAAAGACGGATGCGCTCATTTAACAAAAGCAAATTGTCGTTTAGCCGATTCAGAGTGTGAGCATCGAATTGGTAGTATATGTCTTAGGTGGAAAAGAAACTTTACTTGCCCGATTACAAAAAAAGAAATGAATTATTCTTTAGCTGATTCCTCTATTTATTGTCTTGGCGGCAATTGTCACACCCCAACTATTGAAGAAAATCAAGATTTTAGCAATGTAGCATATCTTGCCGCCATTAATGAAGCTCAAAAAGATTGCGATAAAGAAAGTAGCGGAATCTGCAAGAACCCTATTACTGTATTTGCCGGTGAAACTAATGGTTGTGATAAAGCAATTGTAGGTTTTATCAATTGTTGTTCTGCAAACAAAGGTTGGGGCAAGGATATGAACCTATCAAGTTGCAGTCCTGAGGAAAAAGGATTGGCATTAAAGCGCGATAAGGGATTATGCCATATGATAGGTACATATTGCGAAACGAGAGACTCTATTACTAAGATTTGCCTAGTTAAGAGAACAAACTTTTGTTGTTTTAACTCAAAACTTGCTCGGATATTTCACGAGCAGGGAAGAAGTCAATTAAATATTGATTGGGGCAGCAGTGAGTTTCCAAATTGTCGCCCTCTTACATTAGAAGAATTAACAAGATTAGATTATTCCAAATTTGATATGGAAGAATTGTTTGGGGCTATGCTTGCTAAAGGCAAGAGCAATATGTTTAAAACTTTTCCAAGTATAGCTCCCAAGAAATTGCCAAAACTCCAACAAGAGCATATGAGTACTACTCCCACGGAGAAAAGAGATATTTTAAAACGTAAAGCAGAGGAAGAAGAAAGAGCACGCAAAGAAAAAGAAGCGGAAGAGCAACGAAAAGAAGAGCTTGCCTAATTAATATTTAGGATTTATTTATGCCTAATAATGCTCTTTCGAGTACTTCTCATCCATACCAACCAAAGATTTGTCATTCTCATCAAGAATAATAGGCTTATTCTCAGCTTGAGCCTTAACGTATTCCTCTAGTGTTTTAGCGCTATGAGAGGTTAACGCAGGAGCAAACAGGCTATTAATAAGCTTGCTCTCCCCTGCTTTTAGTAAATCATTAAAATCACCTTTCCTATCAGGCTTTACCACCTCTATAAACGCCCCTTTCTCTTCCAATAAGACTTTTGCATTTAAGACCGTTTTACCTGTTATGGAATCGGGACCGTCGTTATCGGCGGCAATTTGTTAAAGTCAGCAAAGCGCCCGGCCCCTCGTGGGCCGTATTCCTTCCTCTGACATTCTTTCGTACATGAGTGTTGCTCTCATTCCAACACCCCCCCGTGAGCGACACTCCGTCAAGCTTCACGGTCTCCTGATAGCTGCCTCGTCCCGGCCTCCCTGCCCTGTTCAACAGCCAGCGGGATTCGAACTGGCGACCTCTCGGCCAGCCGCGCACGTGCGCTCGGGGCTCATAATCTTGTTGAGGTCAACAAAGCGCCCGCCCCCTCGTGGGCCATATTACTTGATTTAACATTCTTTCGTATATGACTGTTGCTCACACAATTATTATCTTTTCTCCTTTCTTTGGGACATAATTTTTGATATTACTTATTCCAAGTGAGCATAGTATCTGCACCGTTTCAGTATTACCTTTCTTCTCGCTATACTCACCCAAGGCCTGCTTGACCGATAGCGCAGTCTCCAGTCCTTCCGCTATTATAGTAATATTAGGTTTCTCAGGTTTTTACAAAAACAGGAGCTAGAAACTCAAACTAATCAAGACCAGCTATTCAGACTCTACTCATTTAAAAAAGGGAAAGCCCGCTATCGTAAGAGTTATATTGATTGGGATAAAATCGAAAGAGCTAAAGGAGAAGCTATTCGTGAAAAAGCCAAGCACTTAAGTAAAGACGCAAAAGATATTCTAGCACCCGTAATACAGAAACTAGAAAAAGGTGAGCGTGTATTTCTGAATCATAAGTATATTTCTACCATTACGCAGTGCAAAAGAGGACAAAATCGAAATATCCTAAAGCAACTAGAAACTTAAAGATCACCTACCATAATTCTATTACTATTGACGGTAAAAAGTACCGTCACTGTTATGAATTTGCATATTACAAACAGGAAATAGTATCTCTAGAGAACAATTGTACCCCTCAATTTATTGAGCGAGAAAAATCCTTTAACCAAAGTAATCAAGCCTGTTTTCATCTCTCTATAAAAAATAATAACACTGAAAGTATTAGATCTAATACGCATGCGCGTGAATCTAATTTTTCTCAAAATTCTGAAGAAATTAAAATTGAAGAAAATATAGAACCTAAAGTAGCTATATTCCCAAAAGAACATATTAAACCTGTTAAACTTAAAAAAAGGCTTCCTAACGATAGGAAAAAGTGTTGGAATGTGAGCAACACTCATATACGAAAGAATGTCAGAGCAAGTAATACGGCCCAGTGAGGGGCCGGGCGCTTTGCTGACTTCAACAAAAAGCCTACTAATACCGAGCGTAAGACAAGAATTTATCATTTTAACCAGTACGAAGAGCCTCAAAACTTAGGCTACCACTACCCGTTAACCAAAGAGGATGCTAGTAAATTACGAAGCTTATCAGGACGGGACTTTAGCCTACAAGCAATGAACGAAATACTACTCGATATGTCCCAACGGCTCGATAATAAGTTTTGCTCAAAAGCCCAGGCATATTTCGGCAAAGTCTTGGGATATGAGAAGCGGGATGCCGAAAAAACCAATAACGCTCATTTCCGCATTAAGGCAAATTATGCAAACGGCGAGATAGCGGGAACAAAGCAAAACAGGTAGAGCGATACCTAGCAGGCGTAGAACAACAGGCCATTACCAATATTTGTCCCGAGAACCAGTTAAAAGCAAGGCTAGCTAATATCCTTGGAGCCCAAAGTAGCTATGAACTACTCTCAAACATTAAGGAGTTTGAAGTTGTCGGTAATACTATGAGAATTTACCTCAGGAGTAAGATTCAATTAAACGATAATGAAAAAAGTATTGTCTTAAATCAGGTTAAGTCTATTTATTCGACTTCAGAGCTGGATATAGAAAGTGTAGAATACGTGGTAGAAAATGTCCGTAATTTTACCAATAAACATGCCAATGCATCTCTCTTACATATTCATCCGGGTTCTGATGACGGTTATTTTCCATTAAAACCGTTCTACCGGCTATATCACCGGTTTTTGGCAAACCGCCTTTATAACCTATTGCAGGATTCTGATTATTATCACCGATCTTTATTACTTTTCCGCCGCACTCTCTAATTTCATTGGTAAAATAATCAAGAGTAGGAAGATCCACCATTGATGCTTCATCAATTATCAGTATGGTTTTTGGCGGTAATATTACCAGGCCGCTACTGTATTGTCCTTCTTTGTAATAATCAGTTCTAATGTTTAATCCGGCTTTATTACCGCCTTTGGCTTCCTGCCATATTTGCCTGAGCTTTGTCGTATTTTCCACCTCTGCTATCCCGGCCTTGGCCAAGAGTTCTGCTGAAGCCTTGTTAGTCGGCGCAGTGCCGATAACAGTATAACCGGCTTTCCTGTAATGACGGACTATCTCACGTATTACTGTTGTCTTACCGCTTCCGGGCCACCCTTCGAGAACACTGATATTGCTACCTGCTAGAATATCAATAATTGCCTGCTTCTGCTCTCCGGAAAACTCAACTCCCCTGGCTACTTTTGCAATATCTTCTTCTTGGATACTTATGACATGGGTTTCTTTTGCGGCTAACTCCCTGACATTTTCTACAAACCTCTTCTCCAGTTCTACCCGATCGAGCCTATCAAATAACATCCGACCCTTTAGATCACATGGGTTAACTAGGTTCAGTTTATTAGAGGCAACAACTATATTATACATTGACAATAATTCCTCTTTAGACCATAACTGTTGGAATGTTGCTGACTTTAACAATAACTCCATGGATTCCTTCTCTTTAACAATGTCCGGATTAATTCCTGCAATTAAAGCTTTATGCAAGGCTTTTTCTATATCATCACCTGAAAATACCGGCTTATCTATTGATAACCGGTCGATAACAATAGTTGGATCGGCTATTATTCTTGAGGCATTTTCAAGAGCTATTTCCTGATTCTGTTTCCTTAACTCAGCACTCCCTCTCCATCTGGCAAAACCTTCATGTACACCCGGAATAATATCAAGGCCGCCCTCCGGTTTTTAATAACCCAAACGAAAATTTTAATAAATAATAATTATATAGCGGATTTTTATTAATATTTACACCGATTCAAGGACATTTAGAAGAGATATACCAGACAGAAATTTCTAAAGATTTAATTTCAACGATAACTGAGGGGGTTATTGACGAGGTAACGAGATGGCAGAATCGGCCACTTGATAGCGTATACCCAATATTATATCTGGACTGCATCCATGTAAAATCCCGGGATAATAATATTGTAATCAACAAGGCTATATACTTGGCAATTGCTGTAAACATAGAGGGTAAAAAGGAGCTGCTTGGTATTTGGATTGGTAAGAATGAAGGTAGCAAATTCTGGATGCAAATCATTACGGAGCTTAAGAATAGAGGGGTTGAACAAATTTATGTTGCCTGCGTTGATGGATTAAAGGGTTTTCCTGAAGCAATAGGTAGCATTTTTCCAAATACTATAGTGCAGCTCTGCATAGTCCATATGGTTAGGAATTTAACCCTGGCGTAAGAGTAGCCCCTGAAAAACCCCCTGGATACTCTTCATCAATAAATCCGGTATGAATATCTCCTGATATAAATTTTGGATGATTAATTAAAGCTTCTAAGAAGCTAATATTGTGTGATATCCCTTGAATAACAAATGAACTAAGCGATTGACTCATAAGCTCTATTGCTGCTTGCCTTGTTTCGCCGTAAGTACATAATTTTGCTATCATTGCATCATAAAACATACTAAATTCTCCCCCTGGGCCAATACCGCTATCAATTCTAATATTGGGATTTTTAGGAGGAAGCTTATAGTCTAATATCCTACCACTAGAAGGTAAAAAACCGCGTGAAGGATCTTCAGCGCAAATTCTTGATTCAATAGCCCAACCGGTCATTTTTACATCTTTCTGTTCAAAAGAAAGTTTTTCTCCGGCGGCTATTCTAATAATTTGTTCTACTATATCGTAGCCAGTAATTAATTCAGTAACCGGATGCTCTACCTGCAAGCGGGTATTCATTTCAAGAAAATAATAATTCTTATCTTTATCCATCATGAATTCAACCGTACCAGCAGAATAATAACCTACTTTTTTAGCCAAAGCGATTACTTCAGCATACATTTTCCCTCTTGTTATCTCGTCAACAAAAGAACTAGGTGCTTCTTCTATAACTTTTTGGTGATAACGCGGAATAGAACATTCTCTTTCGCCAAGACAAACAGCATTTCCGTATTGATCAGCTAAAAGCTGTATTTCTATATGACGAGGAGCAACAATTAATTTTTCGATAAAAACCCTGAGAATGGTAAGGGGTATGGTTTCTTTACCCGCCGGTACCGGTAAAGATGTAAGAGTTGCGGTAATTTGTAAAGAGGATAAGGTGGCTGATGCAAAGGCAGCTGGTGCTGATCTAGCTGGTTCTACTGAAATTATCGATAATATTAAAGCTGGTAAAATAGATTTTGATGTATGTATAAGTACGCCTGATATGATGGGTGTAGTCGTTCAAGTAGCAAGAGTTCTAGGGCCAAAGGGATTAATGCCGATCAAAAGTTTCTTCTCCTACCATTCAAAACAAGAGTTGTCTTGAGGGAGCGGATTTTCATCTATATAATCCGTTTGGGCATCTGTAAATTCAGCATCAATAAGTGCTTGTTCTTTTTCTTCCTCCCATTTTTCAATTTCGTCTTTTCCGCAGGAAGATAAAATGCCGGAAGAAAGGATTATTGATAGAACCGAAGAAGAAATATAAATTTTATCGATTGATATTTCTTGCGTAAAAGATTTAGAGAAGCGAACTTGCTTAGGAATAATTAACCTATCTATATCTTTTTCGGCTTCCAATAAGTTCTTAGGAATATCTATAGGTTTACTTACTTTTGACATGGTCTTTCCCAATTTTTTACCGATGCCATTATACAGATTTATATTATACGTGCTACTTATTTTATGGAAAATGGCTTGGAAATAGCTAATAATTTCAGGGGTTTATCGAATTTAAACTTCTTTATACCTAGATTAGTTTTAAAATCTTAAGAAAGAACCACTTTAGCCGTTGAATAAAGTCCACCATCAGAGAACTTTCGATAAGGTGGGCTCAGTAATTACATCACCACGATGATGCAAGTGACCAATCCCTTGAAAATGCTTATTGTCCTGGGGTTTTTTATCTACTCTGACGCACTAAGCAGCCCTTAGATTACTTTTATCATCTTTCTATTTTTTCTGCAACTACTTTCAGTTCATTAAATATCGAAGATAATAGTATTTGGATATCTTCATTAACCTCTTTTACTATATGTTGAGCGTTCAAGTTTGCTTGCTTTTGTTTATTATCCAAAAGATTAAGTGCAACCATAATAAGCACGAGCTCAAAAGAAGCTGAAGGATTGGCCTGCCTTATTTTATTTATTTCATTATCAAGTTCTTTAGCAAGAGAATGAAGTTCAGTATGACTTTCTTCTGGGCAAGATAACTTAAAAGTTCTATTATTTAGAGTTATTGTTACTATCGACATAATGATTTCTTATTTCTTCTAGTTCTTTAATATACTCTTTAATTTGATTAAGAATTGTTGCACTGTTATTTTTTAATTCCTGATTCTGTATTTTTAACTCTTCAATTTGCTTATCTTTTACATTTAATTCGAAAATAAGGTTGTCTACATTACTATTAATCTGTTTTATAAGATGTATCAGGGCTTTCTTGTCTACTTCCATCGTTTCCATCATCTGATTGTGTTGTTATAAGCAGTTCTTCAGGTTGGGCCTTTAAAAAATCATATAGTACTACCATTAAAGCCAGCAAAATAATAGAACAAATAATTATATATTTGGTGTATTTTTTAGTACGAATATGCACCTTAGTACTATCTAATGTTTGGGTAGCTGCTGAACAATTGTCCTGCTCATTCTGGGAATTATTAATCTCCAGGAATTCACAATACATTTTTTTGTATCCTTCGGTATAAACTTTTCCCGGCATTATGTCATAATTCCCTTCTTCAAGGGCAAGTAAATATTGCTTACGGATATTTAGTTTGTCCGCAACATACTCAATACTATACCCTGCTGCTTCTCTTGCCTCTCTCAGTTTAGAAGTCATAATCAATCACTAAGTTGCCTTAAGAATTCAAATTTTTTATTAGCTAATATAAGCATATTTAAGTTAACAGTTTCCTGTAATTTAAGTTCTGTTACAAAATCAGTAAAAATACCGGCATTTCGGTTATTGTTATTAATCCATTTATGGATAATTCTCCCTGTGTTATAAAATGGTATATCAGTTGGATATAGCGATCCATACTAGCAACAATCCCGCTGTTGTAGCTGTACTCGGCGGTAAGCTATCCACCCGCGTTCGTACTGTTTGTAGTGCTATACGCACAAGTATATGTGCCGACTCCAGAACGAACTATTCGGACTTCTTTACTATCAGATAATATGTAACGTAGACTTTCTCGTTATTACGTCAGGCTTCCTAATGTCTGATAGTCTACGTCTCAATACCCTGAAATGGTGTTAAATTAGTAAAGTCGATCTCTACACTCTGTAATTCTTTGATGCGCAAATCTTCCATTTTTTCTACAATCCCAAATTTACTGGTTGCAAGAGAGGTTAGAGCAACTGTCGGATTAAATTTTTTATTATAATTAGAATATGCATAATATTTTTTATAATAATTAGAATATGCAATGATAGTTGCTCAATCGAGCCTGACTAGGCGGCAGGGCTTCACCTACTCGTGGCAGTGTGCAAGCCAGCAAGGGGTTCTGCCGAAGCAGATGTAACTGCCGCAGGTAGTTAGTGTTGTATACCTTTTGCTGAAGCTCATAACTCGACATAGGGTAAGGCTCGTGCAAAGGAAAGGTGTTATAAAATGGTATATCAGTTGGATATAGCGATCCATACTAGCAACAATCCCGCTGTTGTAGCTGTACTCGGCGGTAAGCTATCGACCCACGTTCGTACTGCTTGTAGTGCTATACGCACAAGTATATGTGCCGACTCTAGAACGAACTATTTGGACTCCTTACTATCAGATAATATGTAACTCTACTTTCTCGTAATTACGTCAGGCTTCCTTATGTCTGATAGTCTACGTCTCAATAGGTTATGAGCCCCGGTCATCGTTGACCGCGGAGCCTGACATCTTTTGCCCATTCTAGTGTTGATCTTCGCGTTTATAGGTCTTCACAATGGGAAAGGATAGGCTGGACGAGCCGCTGGACCTACACAACTACTCAACTTGGAAACTACGATTCCAATTGTTGTGCGCGGAGCTTGGATACAGTCGCGCCCTGCTACAAGCACCAATTGCAGAGGCGGATGTCATCATCTCCGACAAGGTCAAGAGTGTGATGGCCAAGAACGTAAAGAACCATCACCTCCAAACAATTGTTCGGGCGGCAAATGCGAAGGCCGCCTGGGACGCTTTGGCGGCTACGTTCGCATCAACCTGCAACACGAGAAAGGTAGCACTACGACAGGAGCTAAGTGATTTTAAAATGGCTAATGGAGAGGAGCTGCCAATTTATATCAGCCGCGCGCGACAGCTACAGTCGGACTTGCTGGATGTGGGACACGCAGTCGCAGACACGGAGCTCTCTACAATTGTCATCAAAGGACTTCCGAGCAAGTATCATGTGGTAACAACAGCCCTGACAATGCGTGAAGGAGAGCTGGACTTCTCGCAAGTGGTCGCGCGACTCATGGCGTATGTGATACCGGACGATGACAACAGGGAGTCATCATCCGCATACATCACACACCGAAGTGGTGGCAACGCAAGCTCTACAGGCCGTAATCAATAAAGTAAGCAGAGGAGCAAGTCAAACGCTATCTGTCATTACTGCGGCAAGCCAGGGCATTTTATCGGAGTATGCAAGAAGCGCCTGGCAGACCAACAACAAAATTATGGACGCGGCGGGGGCAACCTTCAGCGCAGGGAGCCCACAAAAATGGCGTATGCTGTTGGAAACGAGTCGCGGTCGAACGCCTGGCACCTGGACTCAGCGTCAGAATGGCATATCACCTACGACGCGACAGAGCTGGAGGACGTGAGAGCTGTGCAGCCAGAAGAAATGTTCACGGTGGTTGGCTACGATGGCTCCAAGTATAAGCCGACCCACGTGGGCCGTTACACCATGTGGAGTAACACCGTCAAGGGGCTGCAAATTGAGCTCAAGAACGTCTATGTGGTGCCCAAGGCGACAGTGAAGTTGATCTCAGCAGGGATCTTTGATGAGCGTGGCGCCACCATCCAGCTGGGCCACAACAAAGCACTCGTGCAAGCAAAGGGGAGGACAATCCTACGCGCAGACAAAGTGGGACGCCTCTATGTTGTTCGCCATCACACAGCAGGGCGTTTAGCCAAGAAAGGCCGCTCATGTGCGGCGGTCGGGTCAGAAGGCTTGAAGGCAGCGCTGTGGCATCGGCGCTTGGGGCATCTGGGCTACAAGAGCCTGGAACGTATGTGCTGGGAACACATGGTAACCGGCATGGATTTGGATCGCGTGAGTCTGGAAGCAGCCAGGTCGCGGATCTGCGAGCCCTGCATTTATGCAAAACAAACACGTGGACCATTCCCGTCCACTGGACACAAGGCGGCGAAACCTCTGGGCCTGATACACCTGGACGTCTGTGGACCTATGCCTGAGACTTCGATAGGTGGATCCCGGTACGTTACTACATTGCTGGACGACTGCACGGGATTTTCTACTGTTGCGTTCACGGAGACCAAGGACGCAGTTCGAAAGAAGGTCAAGACAATGATCGAGGCGCTGGAGAATATGACTGGCCGTCGAGTGAAGGAGGCACGTACGGATCGTGGGACCGAGTTCCTTAACTCAGCCATGAGCGCCTACTTCGGCGAAAAAGGGATTATCCATGGTACGACCGTTGGGTATTCACCGGAGCAGAATGGGGCGGCGGAGCGCCTCAATAGGACCCTATTGGAGAAGACCCGGGCAATGCTGGCGGAGTCAGGACTACCGCAGAAGCTCTGGGCAGAAGCCATGGCTACGGCAAATCTTTTGCGCAACGTTTCACCGGTCGTGGGGGCATCAGTAACGCCCCATGAGGCGTTCATGGGGGTGAAGCCGGACATAAGCCATCTGAGAGTTTTTGGCAGTACCGCATATGCACACGTGCCGAAGGAGAAGCGGAACAAACTGCAACCCGTGAGTAAAAAAGGAGTGCTGGTTGGATACGAGCAAGGGAGGCAGTACCGCATCTTGATCAACAATCTCATCAGCACCCACTCGACAGTCAAGTTCGACGAGTCAACAGTTGGAGATCGCTATGAGGATTCCGACGAGGAGGATGTCGAGGAGTCTGGCGGCGTTCCGTTGCCAGGGGGCGGCGGAGATACGCCGGTCAACACCGACATGGACCAGGGAGCTGCTGAAGTGAACCATGGTGCATCCACCAGCAGCGGCCAGACAGCGGCGCCACAGAGGCACGCAGGCATACCAGCAGCACAGTTTCCCAGGATGCAAAATACAGCGCAGTCCCGCGGAGGCAATGGTGGAGACGCTATGACAGGCGAAGGGCCGGTGCAGCAGCAAAACCACAACAACGACGGTGCAGACGTTAATATGCAGGAACGTCGCTATCCACTACGTGAGCGAAAGCGACTGATTGAATGGAGGCATGAGCCCAACGGAAGGGTTACGTTCGGGCGGATCAATGCTGCAATCGAGGAAGAAGTACCAGAGCCAGCTTCATACCAGGAGGCCACTGACGGCCCATATGCTGAGGAATGGAGAAGTGCCATGGATGAGGAAATCTCAGCACAGCTCACAAATGGGACCTGGGAGCTAGCAAAACCACCGCCAGGTGCGCGGATTCTGCCTTGTCGGTGGGTGTATAAGGTCAAACGTGCAGAGGATGGCGAGATCGAGCGCTACAAGGCACGTTTGGTGGCGAAGGGCTACGAGCAGCGGGCGGGGATTGATTATGGGGAGCTCTTTGCTCCAACCTCGCGTTTTGCTTCGCTTCGTATGCTCCTGGCGGTGGCTGCGGCTAAAGCAATGCCGATCCATCAGCTAGACGTTTCAACAGCTTTCCTGAACGGGGAGCTAGAGGAGGAGCTCTGGATGCAGCAGCCGCCTGGTTACGAGTCAGCAGATCCAGAGCAGGCATGCAGGCTCCTACGCTCAATCTACGGGCTGAAACAGGCCCCACGCTGCTGGTATATGAAGCTAGCGGCGGAGCTGGACAAGCTGGGGTTCAAACCGTCAGTAGCGGACCCAGCACTGTTCATCAAAAAGGACGAGAAGGAGATTGTCTACCTGCTGGTGCACGTGGACGACATCATCATCACCTCAGAAGACGAGGCAATGATCAGGAGAGTGAAAACAGAAATCGGACAAGCCTTCAAGATTCGAGATCTTGGAGAGGCAAAAGTTTTCCTGGGCATGGAGATCAGCCGGGGAGCGCACGGGGAGGTAAAACTATCGCAGCGACGCTACATTGAGGAGCTGCTGCAGCGACATCAACTCGTCAATGCAAAGCCTCGAAAGACCCCACTACCTCCTGGTACTAGAGCCCTGCCTGCAGAAGACAACAACAAGGAGCTCGTAGACAACACCAAGTACAGGGCGCTTGTCGGCGAATTGAACTACCTGGCGACGAGCACAAGACCGGATATCTCGCAGGCAATGAGCGTTCTGGCGCGCTTCATGGGCAACCCATCTAAGGTTCACATGGGCTTGGCTTTGGGGGTGCTGCGATACCTGGCGGGTACCAAGGAGCTCGGATTATGCTATGACGGAGATGGCGATCTCACCATGGTGGGCTACAGTGATTCCGACTGGGCTGGAGATCCAGCCACTCGGAGGTCCACAACTGGCTACGTATTCTTGCTAAACGGCGCAGCTATCAGCTGGAACAGCCAATTGCAGCGCACGGCGGCAGCTTCAACAGTGGAGGCAGAGTACCAGGCCACGGCAGCTGCAGTGCGGGAGGCACTTTGGCTTCGCAAGCTGACCAGAGACTTGGGTCTGAGGACACAGGCTATTCAGATTCGAACGGATTCTGAGGGATCGATGAGCCTTGGGAATAACCCGATAATGTCGGTTCGTTCTAAGCACATCGACGTGCAACATCATCTAGTGCGAGAACGAGTCCTGCGGAAGGAAGTTGCCTTATCGCACTGTTCGACGGAGGATATGGTAGCAGATGTGTTAACCAAGGCACTTGGAGAGATAAAGTTTAAGAAGTGCATTACGGCGATGGGGTTGGCCGAGTAAGCTTTCTAAGTTTGTTTGGGGCGAACTCGTTTGGCTTTAGCTTTTCGGTTTCAAGAAGAATCCCTGGTTGGAATTATCTTCTTTCACTTGTTGCTAGGCATGTCTCGAGGGGGCGTGTTATAAAATGGTATATCAGTTCGATATAGCGATCCATACTAGCAACAATCCCGCTGTTGTAGCTGTACTCGGCGGTAAGCTATCGACCCACATTCGTACTGCTTGTAGTGCTATACGCACAAGTATATGTGCCGACTCTAGAACGAACTATTTGGACTCCTTACTATCAGATAATATGTAACTCTACTTTCTCGTAATTACGTCAGGCTTCCTTATGTCTGATAGTCTACGTCTCAATATCAAGCATCACTGACCACTATCCTCTATCCAAGCCTGAGCATTCGGGTTAGAGAATGAAGCTTTGGCTGTGATAGCCTTTGCACTTCATTCTGCAATACGATTGTATTGCTTTCAAGTTTTCCGCTGTCTTCAATTCCGTCTACCTGAGCTAGGTATCCTTTTATTGAGATGTAGACTATCAGACATAAGGAAGCCTGACGTAATTACGAGAAAGTAGAGTTACATATTATCTGATAGTAAGGAGTCCAAATAGTTCGTTCTAGAGTCGGCACATATACTTGTGCGTATAGCACTACAAGCAGTACGAACGTGGGTCGATAGCTTACCGCCGAGTACAGCTACAACAGCAGGATTGTTGCTAGTATGGATCGCTATATCGAACTGATATACCATTTTATAACACGCCCCCTCGAGACATGCCTAGCAACAAGTGAAAGAAGATAATTCCAACCAGGGATTCTTCTTGAAACCGAAAAGCTAAAGCCAAACGAGTTCGCCCCAAACAAACTTAGAAAGCTTACTCGGCCAACCCCATCGCCGTAATGCACTTCTTAAACTTTATCTCTCCAAGTGCCTTGGTTAACACATCTGCTACCATATCCTCCGTCGAACAGTGCGATAAGGCAACTTCCTTCCGCAGGACTCGTTCTCGCACTAGATGATGTTGCACGTCGATGTGCTTAGAACGAACCGACATTATCGGGTTATTCCCAAGGCTCATCGATCCCTCAGAATCCGTTCGAATCTGAATAGCCTGTGTCCTCAGACCCAAGTCTCTGGTCAGCTTGCGAAGCCAAAGTGCCTCCCGCACTGCAGCTGCCGTGGCCTGGTGTTGTGCTACGATTCATTTCCCGTCGACGTGTAGGTCGACGCGATCCTATGAGTCGAAGTGCTTTTGTGATGAACGCATTACATATGAATGAATCTGCATGATATAAATGTATTCGCATACATTTATATATGCATCTGGCATGTTGTCATTATCCATCGCGACATCGCACCATGGCAAATTCGCCTAGCATGCATGAATGACCTAATCATTGAAGTGCGCATTATGCTCGTGCTACGAAACGATAAGTAATATTATCTGATATAATATTACTTCATTAAAGCACACGTTGAGAGCGCCGCACTCGTCGCGATGCATGCCCTGCAACCGGATATTGTTATCCGGACCCTTGCATCATGCGAATGCCGGAAAGGCTTATACGTTGTTATGCGTAGACATCGCCTAGACGCAGTAGGGTTGTCACATCTAGGATCGGCCTCCTAATGTGAATCGTACGGCATTGCGATGCTGCGAGTATAACAGATGCGAGGACGGCTAAGCTAGCCAAGATATCCGATACCGGAGAACACTCGTGTGTTCTAAATTACTATTCCTATACACTATTCTACTTAGCCCGAGCTAAGCCTTAACTTCGCTAATTACCGCCGCGTGATGATTGCTTGCTTCCGGCGCTGACGGCGATTTCGTTCATTGCATCATTCCGACCTGTAAGACCGTAAGTTATATCTCTCTTCGTCTTGAAGTCTTCCGCTGTCTTTGTTTGCTCTCGCTTGCCTTGCTGTACTTGCAAGTGCTCGCGCATCGGTGTCGATAGTCTCCAGACGTGCAGATACTCATGAGCAAACGCGAACGAGAGGTACAACAATTTGGTATCGAGACAGGTTCGTTGCCTAACTGTCTCTCTTTGTCTAATCGGAAGTAGGTTCTTTCTATGGCGAGTTCCAGCGACGAACCACGAGGACCGCTAGATACTTTTGCCGAAGACTTAGGCCGCGCCGTTTTGGACGCCGCCGCTTCCGGTTTGTAATTGTTTAATTGCTTTTACTTAGATTGCTGCACTTGTTGTGTAAGTGTACGCTCTGAGTCGCAGGTAATCTCAGTGCACCGGCATTGCTTGCCGCGGCGACTGAGACCGGCGTTCATCCGGACCAGTTGGCGACTCTCATTGCTCAAACTACGGAGATCAGGACTCAGCTGGGCAATTACTTGCTGAGTTTGCTGAATCTTCTCAAGAGTACTGTCGGTAGGCTCACCGAATCGCTTTGTACTCTTGCCTTTGCGATAGAAGTCGGCTTCTATTACGCAAAACTAGGGTATCGTTTCGTGCTCCATGTCCGCGGAACACGACGATACGCCGCACACTAGCCTAGCTAGCCAACCCGATTTCGTTGTAGCTGCTAGAGCGCCGGATAGAGGTCTTGAGACTGTTGGCGCGCGAGCCACTCAAGAGCCCCTTTTCCTTCAGACCCCTGCTCACTTAATTGTGCCGCATTCAGCAGTGAACACGAATATGGACAACACTGCTGGACCAAGGGTTCTGCCATTACCTCAAGCTCGAGGGCATGATGACATCCCTGAGGTGATGAGATTGTCGATTCCCGTTCCTAGGCTCAATATTTCGCTGACCGACAAGACACCAGGGCATAGCATAGCCGATGCAACTCGTGCGTACGTGCGTGACGCTAAAAAGTACCTCCAAGCTGTTCATGGTGGCGATAATGACGGTATCAGGTGTCTCTTCGTTGGTAACACCCTCGAGGGCGCAGCGAAGGACTGGTATCGCAATTGGACCAACGCCCGGGGCAGCTATACTTTTGACGAGTTAGTCGCCGCTTTGCTCGCACGATTCGCTACTGAGGTTCAAGCACGCGATGTGGAAGCTCGTAACGTTTTGGCAGCGGGTAGCTACCACATGCGTCGGGATGAAAATGTACCTGCGTACCAGTCACGCTTCGAAGCACTTGTGACTCCCATTGCTGACCTCACCGAATCTGAGCGTGTCTTTTGGTTTAGACGAGGCCTAACGAAACTTTTGGCTAAATGGTGCGCCACTGACTTGGTTGGAGCGCAGATCAAGTCGTATGACGCGTTAGTCGCTTTTGCTAAGGGCGCGGAGATACGACTTCTTGCCGGCGAGGAAGAAGTCAAGTCTGCCCCTCGTGCAAATGCCGTGCAAGTGCAGGATCCGCTTGGGGAAGCTGTGGCTCTCGACCAGGACCTCGGCGCGACCCGCCCCACGCCTACTGCCGCGACGCGACGCAGCAACGGGCAACGCAAGGCGCGCGGGGGCGCTAGCTCGGGTGTCCGTGGTACAGGAGGAGCAGGTCCGAGCTCGGACCCAGCTAGGAACAGGAAGCGTGGTGGTGCGCCGTCGTCGGCAGCCGCACAGCGTTCCGACCCCAACGCGAAGCGTACTCGTACGGACGACACATTTATGCCAAAATGGAATTGCAATCGTTCCGAATTCGAGCGTCGAAAATTGGCCAACGTTTGTCTACGGTGTGCGGAGAGCCATTCTACGAAGGATTGCCCTCTAATGCCGCCGTTTGTACCTCAGCCGAAATAGGGGCTTGCCCGGGTTCCTGCGGAGGGGGCTCTACCTGGGTTTTCTGAACTAACGCGTGGTCGGTGGTCATCCTTACGGCCAGCCGTTAAGGCATTGTTGCCTTGTGTACTTGGACACATCGAGCGAGTCATTGCGCGACGCATCACGCTTGACGGACGCACGGGACTTCTCTGCTTCGACCCGTTGTGTAATTTGTTTACACCTCGCCGTCCCCTGTCGTCTATCGATCTGTCTAACCACGTGGTTTTGTTCATCCCCTCGTCTCTGCGTGAGATGTCGGAACAGTTGGCCATGTACAGGAGGTGTAGGCGTCAATATCCAGACACTGCCGCATGTGTTTTACTCCCCGCTTTCTGTCGGCGCAAGGCAGAGGCATCGTTAAGGGGTATGCGGCATGTCCACCGGTTCGAGCCGGGCACCGTTTTGTTTAATGGTGTGGATCGGGAGGGTACGTTGGCTCCGTGGCCACACCTATCCTACTCGGTTGACGTTTGGTACGAAGCTCCTGATGGGGGTGCCGTTGGTTACGGGCCCGCCTTAAGTGCACTGACGTTGTCTGCTGGGCAGTCGCTCGTAGATAACCGTGTCCCTGTGGTTCAGATCGGTTTGAATGGCCGTACTCTGAAGGCACTTGTTGACACCGGTGCCAGCGACGACTTCATCTCTGTCACAGAGGTGAATGCGCTGGGGTTGTCCCCAGAGTCGTCTGATTGTACACAGGTTACCCTTGCTGACGGGGGTAAGCATCCCATCGTGGGCAGGATTACCCTTAGCCTATCGATAGGCCCTTTGCGTGTTGTGACCCGGCCGTACGTGCTGCAGGGCTTAGCAGAGACTGCACCGTACATAATGGGGTCGTCGACATTACGACAGTACCGCGCGCGCATCGACATGGAGACCGCAACCCTGCATATGTGCAAGGGTACTCTGTCGATTAAGGTACCTTTCCTGTCGTTCGAACATGTCACACCAAAGGGGGGCGAAACTGAGGCGGTGCCTATGGTTAATTTCGCTGTGACCGCAATGGCCGCGCGAATCGAACCAGAGCTAGTCGGGCGTAAGGAGGCCGTCCGTTTGTTACGGAAGGGTGCCCACGGACTGCTTTTAAGGCCGCGGGTGAGCTGTTGTGTCACCACCGCGCAGATTTCTGTGGATCCTGAGGTTGAGGCCCTACTGTCGCAGTATGAGGACGTCTTTAAAGATATCCCTGGCCTACCACCTATGCGTCCTGTTGATCACACAATCCCTCTCATGCCTGGAGCGCAGCCTACGGCCCGGCCAATGTACAGGTTGAGTCCATTGGAACTGGACGAGGTGAAGCGCCAGGTGACGGATTTGCTCGCGAAGGGTATGATACGCCCCAGCACATCCCCGTATTCTGCACCGATTTTGTTTGTCGGTAAGAAGGATGGGACCTTGCGCATGTGCATCGATTACCGGGGGTTAAATGCGAATACGGTGAAAAATCGCTACCCTTTGCCACGCGTGGACGACCTGTTGGATAAGCTGAAGGGCTCGGCTTATTTTTCCTCAATTGACTTACAACAGGGCTACAATCAGATTCGCATCGCTGCCTCTGATATCCCGAAAACCGCTTTTCGGACGCCCTTCGGTCACTTTGAGTATACGGTCCTATCGTTTGGTTTGACTAATGCCCCTGCGACGTTTCAGGCGGTTATGGACCGAATGTTTAGGCCGTTTATCGACAGGTTCGTTGTTTGCTACCTGGATGACATCTTGGTATATTCTAAGACGCGCGAGGAGCACTTGGAGCATCTGCGGCTCGTGCTCGACGTTATGAGGCGAGAGCAATTGTTTGCTAAACGCGCCAAATGCTTTTGGGCGCAGCCTCAGGTGGAATATTTGGGCCACATTGTGTCGGCCACCGGTGTGAAGATGGACCCGCGGAAGGTCGCCGTGGTTCGCGATTGGCCCGCGCCTCAGAACCTCACGGAGCTGCGTAAGTTCCTTGGCTTGACCAATTATTTCCGGAAGTTCATTGAAAAATATTCCATCATTGCGGCCCCGCTTACTAACTTAACTCGCAAAGGCGTTTTCGTTTCGCTCGAGTCGTGGACGTCGCAATGCCAGCGGGCATTCAAACAAGCTCAAACGAATCGTTGCCGAAGATGTCACCCTTGCATTCCCTGATTACTCGTTGCCATTTCGTGTTGAGGTAGTGTCTGATGCCTCAATATTTGGAAGCGGCGCTGTATTGCTACAGGAAGGGCGACCGATCGCCTTCACGAGTAAGAAGTTTTCTGGTGCGGAGATTCGCTACACCACCGGGGAACAGGAGCTTCTGGCCGTGCTGCATGCTTTAAAGGAATGGCGCTGTTACCTCGAGGGACGCCCGTTTACTTTAAAGACTGACCATAAGCCCCTAACGTTTTTGCAAAGCGTTCCGACGTTGAACCGCCGTCAAGCTAGGTGGATGGAATATCTAGCTAGGTTCAACTGCACCTGGGAGTATATTTCTGGTAAATTGAATATTGCCGATGCTCTCAGTCGACATCCGTCGCTACACGCTGCAATTTTGGCAGCGCCCGTCGTGCGGCCGCGTAGCGAGGGGGTTCCGATCGCGACGGACCTCGCGGAGCGGTTGAAGGTTGCCTACAGCGCAGACGCCTGGTTCGCGGACCCGGCTAATGTAGAAAACCTTCGCAAGCAGAATGGCCTTTGGCTACGGACGGAGGGTGCAGCTACGCAAATCGTCGTTCCGAACGACGACGCGCTACGCTACGACATCCTTGCGCGGTTCCACGAGGACCCGTTAGCAGGACACCCTGGTAGCAAGCGATTGATCGACTTGGTGCAACGTTCCTTTTGGTGGCCTCGTTTGGCTAAGGATGCGGCGAACTTCGTCCAGACATGCAGTCTGTGCCAGCGCAATAAGGCTTTGTCCGGTAAGGGCCATGGGTTGTTGCAACCGTTGCCTGTCCCGGATGCGCCTTGGGAAAGTGTTTCCATGGACTTCGTAGTCGCGCTGCCCAAAACTGAGGGGGGATACGATGCGGTGTTCGTAATGGTCGATCGTCTGACTAAGATGGTTCACCTAGCACCATGCACATCATCCTGCACGGCTGAGCAAACCGCGCGTTTGTTTTTCGATAATGTGGTTCGGTTACACGGGATTCCCAAAAATGTGATCTCGGACCGCGGTGGACAGTTCACGTCTAAGTTTTGGGAAGCGCTCTGCAAACTAGTTGGCATGCGCGTCAACCTGAGCACGGCGTATCACCCGCAGACTGATGGTCAAACCGAACGCACAAACCGCACGTTGGGTGATATGTTGCGCAATTATGCTGGTCGCACACCACTTGTTTGGGATACATATTTGACTGCGGCAGAATTCGCGCTTAACAACGCTGTTAACCGCTCTACAGGCAAAAGTCCGTTCTTTCTTAACTACGGGTTTCATCCCGCGCTACCCGTGTGGCGTGAGTTGGAAGTGAACGTGCCTGCTGCTAAACTTTTTGCCAAGTCTTTTATGTCCCGAATCACAGACGCGAAGTCGTGTTTGGACGCGGCGCAGCAACGAACGATGGAATACTATAACAAATCTAAGCAGGATGTGACGTTTTCGGAAGGGCAACTCGTGTTGCTAAGCACCAAGAACTTGCGTTCCTTGGCCGACGGATCCCGAAAACTCTTACCCCGCTGGATTGGTCCGTATCCTGTCGTGCGCATGGTTGGGAATGTGGCTGTGGAGCTTGCATTGCCCGCTGATATGCCCATTCACCCCACGTTTCACGTATCGCTTGTTCGTCCGTATCGTGGTACGGAACCCGTCCCTGAGCCTGCTAACGCCCCCGCAGCGATCGAACCAGTTCCCGAGACCTGGATCGCTGGTAAACAGAAGTTTTACGATGTGGAGCGGGTGTTAGATTATCGCGCGCGTCGTGTGGGCCGACACCGACGTAAGCGAACAGTACACGAGTACTTGGTTAAGTGGACAGGGTATACCGACGAGCACAACTCATGGGAACCGGCACGCAACTTCTCACAGGACATGAAACCCCTGCTCGAAGAAGCCCGCAAACGTGCCACACAAGCCCAATGACCCCTGCAGTCGATGCTGTATGATGCAGCGAGGACGCTGCATACGGGAGGGGGGATAATTGTTGTGCTACGATTCATTTCCCGTCGACGTGTAGGTCGACGCGATCCTATGAGTCGAAGTGCTTTTGTGATGAACGCATTACATATGAATGAATCTGCATGATATAAATGTATTCGCATACATTTATATATGCATCTGGCATGTTGTCATTATCCATCGCGACATCGCACCATGGCAAATTCGCCTAGCATGCATGAATGACCTAATCATTGAAGTGCGCATTATGCTCGTGCTACGAAACGATAAGTAATATTATCTGATATAATATTACTTCATTAAAGCACACGTTGAGAGCGCCGCACTCGTCGCGATGCATGCCCTGCAACCGGATATTGTTATCCGGACCCTTGCATCATGTGAATGCCGGAAAGGCTTATACGTTGTTATGCGTAGACATCGCCTAGACGCAGTAGGGTTGTCACATCTAGGATCGGCCTCCTAATGTGAATCGTACGGCATTGCGATGCTGCGAGTATAACAGATGCGAGGACGGCTAAGCTAGCCAAGATATCCGATACCGGAGAACACTCGTGTGTTCTAAATTACTATTCCTATACACTATTCTACTTAGCCCGAGCTAAGCCTTAACTTCGCTAATCACCGCCGCGTGATGATTGCTTGCTTCCGGCGCTGACGGCGATTTCGTTCATTGCATCATTCCGACCTGTAAGACCGTAAGTTATATCTCTCTTCGTCTTGAAGTCTTCCGCTGTCTTTGTTTGCTCTCGCTTGCCTTGCTGTACTTGCAAGTGCTCGCGCATCGGTGTCAATAGTCTCCAGACGTGCAGATACTCATGAGCAAACGCGAACGAGAGGTACAACACCTGGTACTCTGCCTCCACTGTTGAAGCTGCCGCCGTGCGCTGCAATTGGCTGTTCCAGCTGATAGCTGCGCCGTTTAGCAAGAATACGTAGCCAGTTGTGGACCTCCGAGTGGCTGGATCTCCAGCCCAGTCGGAATCACTGTAGCCCACCATGGTGAGATCGCCATCTCCGTCATAGCATAATCCGAGCTCCTTGGTACCCGCCAGGTATCGCAGCACCCCCAAAGCCAAGCCCATGTGAACCTTAGATGGGTTGCCCATGAAGCGCGCCAGAACGCTCATTGCCTGCGAGATATCCGGTCTTGTGCTCGTCGCCAGGTAGTTCAATTCGCCGACAAGCGCCCTGTACTTGGTGTTGTCTACGAGCTCCTTGTTGTTGTCTTCTGCAGGCAGGGCTCTAGTACCAGGAGGTAGTGGGGTCTTTCGAGGCTTTGCATTGACGAGTTGATGTCGCTGCAGCAGCTCCTCAATGTAGCGTCGCTGCGATAGTTTTACCTCCCCGTGCGCTCCCCGGCTGATCTCCATGCCCAGGAAAACTTTTGCCTCTCCAAGATCTCGAATCTTGAAGGCTTGTCCGATTTCTGTTTTCACTCTCCTGATCATTGCCTCGTCTTCTGAGGTGATGATGATGTCGTCCACGTGCACCAGCAGGTAGACAATCTCCTTCTCGTCCTTTTTGATGAACAGTGCTGGGTCCGCTACTGACGGTTTGAACCCCAGCTTGTCCAGCTCCGCCGCTAGCTTCATATACCAGCAGCGTGGGGCCTGTTTCAGCCCGTAGATTGAGCGTAGGAGCCTGCATGCCTGCTCTGGATCTGCTGACTCGTAACCAGGCGGCTGCTGCATCCAGAGCTCCTCCTCTAGCTCCCCGTTCAGGAAAGCTGTTGAAACGTCTAGCTGATGGATCGGCATTGCTTTAGCCGCAGCCACCGCCAGGAGCATACGAAGCGAAGCAAAACGCGAGGTTGGAGCAAAGAGCTCCCCATAATCAATCCCCGCCCGCTGCTCGTAGCCCTTCGCCACCAAACGTGCCTTGTAGCGCTCGATCTCGCCATCCTCTGCACGTTTGACCTTATACACCCACCGACAAGGCAGAATCCGCGCACCTGGCGGTGGTTTTGCTAGCTCCCAGGTCCCATTTGTGAGCTGTGCTGAGATTTCCTCATCCATGGCACTTCTCCATTCCTCAGCATATGGGCCGTCAGTGGCCTCCTGGTATGAAGCTGGCTCTGGTACTTCTTCCTCGATTGCAGCATTGATCCGCCCGAACGTAACCCTTCCGTTGGGCTCATGCCTCCATTCAATCAGTCGCTTTCGCTCACGTAGTGGATAGCGACGTTCCTGCATATTAACGTCTGCACCGTCGTTGTTGTGGTTTTGCTGCTGCACCGGCCCTTCGCCTGTCATAGCGTCTCCACCATTGCCTCCGCGGGACTGCGCTGTATTTTGCATCCTGGGAAACTGTGCTGCTGGTATGCCTGCGTGCCTCTGTGGCGCCGCTGTCTGGCCGCTGCTGGTGGATGCACCATGGTTCACTTCAGCAGCTCCCTGGTCCATGTCGGTGTTGACCGGCGTATCTCCGCCGCCCCCTGGCAACGGAACGCCGCCAGACTCCTCGACATCCTCCTCGTCGGAATCCTCATAGCGATCTCCAACTGTTGACTCGTCGAACTTGACTGTCGAGTGGGTGCTGATGAGATTGTTGATCAAGATGCGGTACTGCCTCCCTTGCTCGTATCCAACCAGCACTCCTTTTTTACTCACGGGTTGCAGTTTGTTCCGCTTCTCCTTCGGCACGTGTGCATATGCGGTACTGCCAAAAACTCTCAGATGGCTTATGTCCGGCTTCACCCCCATGAACGCCTCATGGGGCGTTACTGATGCCCCCACGACCGGTGAAACGTTGCGCAAAAGATTTGCCGTAGCCATGGCTTCTGCCCAGAGCTTCTGCGGTAGTCCTGACTCCGCCAGCATTGCCCGGGTCTTCTCCAATAGGGTCCTATTGAGGCGCTCCGCCGCCCCATTCTGCTCCGGTGAATACCCAACGGTCGTACCATGGATAATCCCTTTTTCGCCGAAGTAGGCGCTCATGGCTGAGTTAAGGAACTCGGTCCCACGATCCGTACGTGCCTCCTTCACTCGACGGCCAGTCATATTCTCCAGCGCCTCGATCATTGTCTTGACCTTCTTTCGAACTGCGTCCTTGGTCTCCGTGAACGCAACAGTAGAAAATCCCGTGCAGTCGTCCAGCAATGTAGTAACGTACCGGGATCCACCTATCGAAGTCTCAGGCATAGGTCCACAGACGTCCAGGTGTATCAGGCCCAGAGGTTTCGCCGCCTTGTGTCCAGTGGACGGGAATGGTCCACGTGTTTGTTTTGCATAAATGCAGGGCTCGCAGATCCGCGACCTGGCTGCTTCCAGACTCACGCGATCCAAATCCATGCCGGTTACCATGTGTTCCCAGCACATACGTTCCAGGCTCTTGTAGCCCAGATGCCCCAAGCGCTGATGCCACAGCGCTGCCTTCAAGCCTTCTGACCCGACCGCCGCACATGAGCGGCCTTTCTTGGCTAAACGCCCTGCTGTGTGATGGCGAACAACATAGAGGCGTCCCACTTTGTCTGCGCGTAGGATTGTCCTCCCCTTTGCTTGCACGAGTGCTTTGTTGTGGCCCAGCTGGATGGTGGCGCCACGCTCATCAAAGATCCCTGCTGAGATCAACTTCACTGTCGCCTTGGGCACCACATAGACGTTCTTGAGCTCAATTTGCAGCCCCTTGACGGTGTTACTCCACATGGTGTAACGGCCCACGTGGGTCGGCTTATACTTGGAGCCATCGTAGCCAACCACCGTGAACATTTCTTCTGGCTGCACAGCTCTCACGTCCTCCAGCTCTGTCGCGTCGTAGGTGATATGCCATTCTGACGCTGAGTCCAGGTGCCAGGCGTTCGACCGCGACTCGTTTCCAACAGCATACGCCATTTTTGTGGGCTCCCTGCGCTGAAGGTTGCCCCCGCCGCGTCCATAATTTTGTTGTTGGTCTGCCAGGCGCTTCTTGCATACTCCGATAAAATGCCCTGGCTTGCCGCAGTAATGACAGATAGCGTTTGACTTGCTCCTCTGCTTACTTTGTTGATTACGGCCTGTAGAGCTTGCGTTGCCACCACTTCGGTGTGTGATGTATGCGGATGATGGCTCCCTGTTGTCATCGTCCGGTATCACATACGCCATGAGTCGCGCGACCACTTGCGAGAAGTCCAGCTCTCCTTCACGCATTGTCAGGGCTGTTGTTACCACATGATACTTGCTCGGAAGTCCTTTGATGACAATTGTAGAGAGCTCCGTGTCTGCGACTGCGTGTCCCACATCCAGCAAGTCCGACTGTAGCTGTCGCGCGCGGCTGATATAAATTGGCAGCTCCTCTCCATTAGCCATTTTAAAATCACTTAGCTCCTGTCGTAGTGCTACCTTTCTCGTGTTGCAGGTTGATGCGAACGTAGCCGCCAAAGCGTCCCAGGCGGCCTTCGCATTTGCCGCCCGAACAATTGTTTGGAGGTGATGGTTCTTTACGTTCTTGGCCATCACACTCTTGACCTTGTCGGAGATGATGACATCCGCCTCTGCAATTGGTGCTTGTAGCAGGGCGCGACTGTATCCAAGCTCCGCGCACAACAATTGGAATCGTAGTTTCCAAGTTGAGTAGTTGTGTAGGTCCAGCGGCTCGTCCAGCCTATCCTTTCCCATTGTGAAGACCTATAAACGCGAAGATCAACACTAGAATGGGCAAAAGATGTCAGGCTCCGCGGTCAACGATGACCGGGGCTCATAACCTATTGAGACGTAGACTATCAGACATAAGGAAGCCTGACGTAATTACGAGAAAGTAGAGTTACATATTATCTGATAGTAAGGAGTCCAAATAGTTCGTTCTAGAGTCGGCACATATACTTGTGCGTATAGCACTACAAGCAGTACGAACGTGGGTCGATAGCTTACCGCCGAGTACAGCTACAACAGCGGGATTGTTGCTAGTATGGATCGCTATATCGAACTGATATACCATTTTATAACACTTGATCACAATTTGATGATTAGACAGGCCTCGATGGCATGCAGCCCTGCGAGGAAGAACTTACTGATTGGCTAGGATTAACAGCAGCGATTATGTATGGCAACAGTCTTTGCTTCCTATTCATGTTGCAAAAAACATTTTATATTTTACAGTATTGTTTCTTTCAGTACAAGAAATGAACTTTAAATGCTAATATATGACCGCAAACCGCAATTTTAAATTGCTACGTGCACCGTATATGCGTGCAGAATTGAGAATTGAGAGCAGGAGAAGTCCTACAATTGCTAAAATCCTTGGCATAATTGATTTAATAATCCTTGGCATAATTGCTAAAATCCTTGGCATAATTGCTAAAATCCTTGGCATAATTGCTAAAATCCTTGGCATAATTGCTAAAATCCTTGGCATAATTGCTAAAATCCTTGGCATAATTGCTAAAATCCTTGGCATAATTGATTGATTTCGTAATAGCCATAAGCAAGCGGTTGCTTCATAAGGACAAAATTGAGGCACCTTCATCCCGGAAAGCCGATTTGGTACGCAACGTATGGTACGTACTGCTATCTATCCACCTATCTACTCGGGTCGGTCGCGACCAGTTACCAAAACTTTCCAGCCCAATTTCAACTAATATTACCAAAGCAAAGCAGACATTCATAACATATTAATATAATCTCAATCCCTGGAAAACCTCATGTACGAGTATACAGCGATGTCTGTACCGACACCCCTCTGTAATCCCCCTGATCCTTTGGTTAGGACCCATTCTGTATCCCTGCGATGTTTTCATATACCACGGATTTAACTTGTCAAACTTCATCCAAGCATTAACAACCCCCTCCAACCCAAAACAACTTAGGAACCTCCGATCCCTGTTAGTTGATAACATTTTTCATTATTCATCATAGGGAGGGTACATATGACGGCAGACGGATGATGACCGACTAATCAGGACGCAGGCATCAATCTAATGATGAGTAGCATATAACGTGATAACCCGGTCCCACTTCTTGCCAACTGGGTTGCCTTCTATATGCGAGAAAACCAAACCTTCTTAAAATGACATTAATAACTGCCCATAGTGGAAATAATATTATGATTAAAAAGAATAATTACGTTGGCCAGATACGTCGAGCCTGGTGTGTGTTAAGGGGATGGGATGAGAGGGTGGCCGCCCCTAAGTATGTGCTCGCACCATCGGGGCCCCAAATCGGTTACCAGTTATATACGGCAACGTAATCCTGCAAATATGCCCTCCTTCAGGCAGGTCTAGGCTGTATAACCGAGAGGGGCCACAGAGGGGCAGCAGGGGGTGGGTTGAGCAGTGTATGTCCGTACACGTCCGTAACTGAGTTGCTCTAACGCGAAGCCAGCAGGCAGGGATACATGCTGATGACGGGGTTAAGAGTCCCCTGGTGAATTTTCGGGTAGGTTCATGCCGGGTATTACGTATATGAACTGGATGAATGCTGATGGATGGAGGGTAAATAACGAATGATGTTTTACGTACAGGCCACAGCCCGTCACGCGCCATGATGATAGAATGGCCTTAGGTCATTATCAACTTGCCCGTTTTCACTCCTTTCCAGCCGTGAATGGAGCCGTAACGCAAAGTTATACATACCTGCGTTAGTAGTTCTTCCCGTAAGCCCGTCGAGAAGATAATCCAAAGAAAATAAGTAGGTTTACTGGATAGAATCAGAGCTGACTGGAACCTCACTGAAACTGCAGCCTAAGCCTACACATGAGGCTATTCTCACGAACAATCTCGTAACGTACGAACATAGTTCCCATAAAGTATAGGTCGTTCTTTGTCTAGCGGGTTGCGAACTCGCTGAAAAAGTCGGTGGACCGGGCTAACTGCTAATCAACGGGCCTTATTATTACAGTACTACAGCGGAAAGCGAAAATCTAGCATTTATGGCATCAAAGAGACTAAAATGTCGCATTATGAAGCCAAGTTGGTAGATCTTCAACTTGATGAACGGGGGAGCCGCTGCTCCCGGCGTGCGTTCCGTCGCTAAAGCCATTTTCGATTAGGCCGCTAGTAGTATGAGTCCATATTTTAACTTTACATTTCCCCCTATCGAATCCGTCCCGGCTTTTTTTGACGATCCCAAGCTCACAAAGAGTGAATCGAGAATTCATATATGTATAAAGTTATAAATTTCATTTCTAATCAAATTTAAGATACTTGAAAACCGATACCGGCTGCACACATCCTTCGCCGTGTACGATTAACAGACAAGTAGCTAGAAACGGAGACGATGTTCCCATGATTAAAGAAATCCATTCATAATAATTGAGTTATTGTTATCTTATTGTAATTTAACGAGTGTCAGAAGACCATCTATCAGAGTCTCACGTGTAGATTACATTCTATCCACTGGCACCAATTGCGTTGAATTTCTAAAATATGTGATAACAATAAAATAATATCAATGGATGATATACGAGGACAGGGAGCGGTTGTACCAAGCGATAATGGCAATGATGCTGCAGAAGGCGAAGTTGTCAAAGTCAGCCCCAGAGTGTCGTCCTCAGGTCCACAGCCTACATTGATAAATCTGTGTGGACAGTCTGGGTCGGCAGGCTTAGTACGTGGCGACTCTACCTCATTTTTCCAACCTGCCCTGAACGTCCTGAAACAGCTCAACAAAAACGATTTATCATTTTATCTATTCAGCCGAAAATGCGCTGTACGTGAGGCTTGCCTGTCCTTGGCCGGCGCACCCGCATTTGGCAAGGCCGTGCTTCTCCTCGTCTTCCTTAATTGCGTCACGCTGGCGATGGAACCGGGGCCGTGCAATGCGGAGTGCCAGAAAAGCGAATACATGCGCGTAAGCGGGCACTTTCAAATGCATAATCCTACCCTGGCCAGGGAGCGCCTCAACCTTTTCTTACCTTACAACTAACGACTCTACCGGTGTTTCCTCTTTTGATTGCAGGCCTTGTTCGTGACAGATACAATATTTACAGTCTGTTTTACCTTGGAAATTGTCTGCCAGGCGATTGCACATTGCTTCCTCCTAGGTCCATCGGCATACCTACGCGACGGTTGGAACTGGATAGGTAAGCGAGTCCAGGGTTACGTAGGGTTGATGAACGGCGCGGGGCTGATGGCGAATATCTTACCCTGGGTGTGGTATGAATGGAGATAGGGACGCACTAACGCGACCAATGTGGGGGTGTATGGGGGTGTTGGGTGGTGGGCGCCGATGCAAAGAGCGACCTAGGATACGATATAAAGCCCCGAATCCAGCAGCAGGGGGCACGGCATGCTGGTTGCAGCCTTATAGCCGACATATATGTCCATGGAAGTTGGGCTGACGGGTTCCCTGACGGCCCCCTTTCTACCTGCTGACTCACCACACCACTATGTCCAGACTTCCTCTCCACCGCGAGTGGTTACATCACATTTCTGCCGTTGGGGGGCAGCGGCAGTGGGCTCAATGGACTTCGAGGGCTTCGGGCGATGCGGCCATTGCGGATGCTCAAAGCGATTCCAGGTCAGTGAATAATGCGAACTATCTATCTACCTACCTACCTATCTATCTATCTATCTATCTATCTACCTATCTATCTATCTACCTACCTACCTATCTACCTACCTACCTATCTATCTATCTATCTATCTATCTATCTATCTATCTATCTATCTATCTATCTATCTATCTATCTATCTATCTATCTATCTGGCTCCATAAAATGAAGTGTATATAAGAGGAGCAATGAGGGCTGCGCTGTCACGACATGAAAGTGCACATCGTACATGATAAATGCCGTACCGTGAGTGAGCTGTGGCTGGCTGCCAGTTATTGGGGGTGCAGACATGTATGGATCTATGTGGGAGGACATAGCGACATGATACGACACGCAGGCCGCCGGTATGACATGGGACATGGGAAAGGTCCGTCAGGTTTCTTAGGGGAGACGTCTTCGGCTCGACCCAATTGGAAGTGGCACTGATCAGCAATTGCCCATTCGCCATACCACTTGGCTGGCTTTAAAAATCACGTTATGTCGCATGGACCTTACGATCTCCTTATGGCGTCTGAAACCTGTGAGGATGTGGACTGGTTGGAGGATGTGGACTGTTAGGGTTTTGACGAGTGTCCCATATGGCTCCTCCCCTAGCCCCCCCACCCCTATGGGAAGGAAAAAAGGGAACTGTCGACCTGCCGTGTGGTATTAAGTTGTTGCCTGTCGAAAAGGCATGGGCCTTTTCGGTACTGAAGGTGCCGAGTGTGCTTGCTTTCTCCATCTCCATGTGTTATTTGTGTCTGTGTTTGTGCCTGTGCCGTATTCTGTACGGCAACTGCACGCCTTACCTGACCCTTGGGGACCCTTGGTGGCTAACACAACTCTTAGGTCTGCGGCGGCTGGTACACTGCCTATTGGAGGTGGTTCCCCTCCTTCTGGACGTCCTCTTCCTACTGGTCTGGGTCTTCTTTGCGTTCGGGATTATTGCGTTGAATGTCTTCATGGGCACACTACACCGCCGCTGCGCTTACCTCACCATTACATTGCCGCCGCTGCCGGCGCCGGCGCCGCTGTGGTCCAACGGCAGCAACAGCGTTATTCATGCCGTCGCAGCCGCAGACACTGCTGGTGCATTCGTGTCGAGAAATAGCAGCGTGAACTTAGGCATAAACAGCAGCAGCGGTGCCAGTGATGGCGGTGTCCATGGCGGCGGCGGTGGAGGGGCTGGGGGGAGTTGGTTATTGGTACCCGGCCTCGAAGACACGCCCTGCAGCTCCTCGGGATCAGGGGGTTCCTTCAAGTGCCCAATCGAGTACCATGGTTTTAGTGAGTGCTTTGAAGTGGCGGGGCGGGAGAACAAGCGGGGGATGCGTAAAAGCAAAGAAATTATTAACCGATCCTGCTGTATCAACCGATCCATTTACGGACGAAATAACGGAACCAACGCTGTGCAGCCCCCAAGCTCCGAGCCCCGAGCGGGAGAGGGCCAACGGGTGCGGCAGGAAATTGGTTTCGGAGTATGTTTCCAAGGAGGTCCATGCCTCCTTTAGGAAAGCGGTTCGCATTAGATGGCAGTTTGGGGTTTCCCGCAGCCCAGGGAGGAGAGATAGAAACGGGTGGCGGTGGGGCTCTCCGCAGCGTCGACTCACACGTTTCTAAGGACACGTGGCAGGCTGGAGGATGGGTTTTGGAAATGCGGCCTTGAGGATTTGTGCCGTAGAGTCAGAGCAGCTACCTGGTTCCAACAAGGAAACCGTCCTGAAGAAAACTTAGACGAAGGGGCGGGTGTGCATTCTCCTGTGCGCAACGATACAAAAACGAGGGGTAGGGGACAAAACTGTGATTTGATTAATGTGATTTGAGCACCTGCTTTTCCGCTGTGGCCATGACGCTGTATATGCCGTGTAATATGTTGGGACGTCGCGCTGCTGCTGCTGTTACTGGCTACTGCTGCTGCTGCTGCTGTCGTTGTGAACCACTGCTTTTTGCGAACTCGTGGTGCGCAGACGTCTCCTGCAGGGGAGGGTACAGCAACCCTAACTTCGGATACACCGGTTTCGATAATTTCGGGATGGCCGCCTTCAACATCTTCGCTGTTCTCTCCCTGGACGGCTGGAGCGAGCAGGAGCTGTATCCGCTGTGGGGCGCAATGGGGCCTGGACTGCCCATCACCTTCTTCAGTCTGCTTGTGCTGTTTGGGGCGTTCTTTGCGATGCAGCTGGTGGTAGCGATCATGTCCAGCAAGTAAGAGGATGGGGTCGGAAGGTCTCGGGTTAGGATTGAGGGATTCCGGGATGGCTGATGGAGGTGGGATGGTAAAGGCTAGGGAGGGACAATAAGATGGATAAGTGGTTTTTGATTTTGGAATTCGGGCGGGGTCGGGGTCAGGAGTGGCGGTGGGGGTTGGGGAGTGGAGTGGGGAGGTGCTATGCACACACATCATACACCTTCAAATGCCGGCGCTGAAGGGGTGACGCCCAAATCGCCATCATGTTCCTGAGCGCTGTCGTACTGTTCCCTCGTCCTGATCCCTGCGCACTTAGCCATCTGCTGCCAAAGGCGATGTTTTCCCTGTGTTTTGACGGCCTTCACCCTGAACCAGGTTTGCCCAGCTGGAGGCAATGGTGGGTGGGTTGGGCTTGCAGGGCCTTTGAGAGCCGTGGGGTAAGGGGGACGAGGGAGGCGAGGGGATAGCGCGGTTCAAGCCAGGCCAACCCGGGGGGAGTCAGGTGAATCCCAGCGGTCAGCTCTATTAGACTGTAGAGAGGCAATAGCCTTGGCGCCAACAAACACGTGCTCGATACGGTTCGTATTACGTTTCTGCTGAAACACGCTTCATCGCCCAGTCCGGCATCCAGTCCTCCCAATCGTCGAGGTCTGCCAATCGTCAGGCATCCCTGTTCGAATGGAAAGCGCCCTCGCCCTCGCCCTCGCCCTCGCCCTGGGCGGTATTATTCTTTCTTCCTTCTCATTCTCTTACACATGCATCGTTCATCTCAACACTCAGCAGAAAGCCATACTAAACCCGTAAGAACTTGGGTACTGCGAAGTTGGTACGTATGCTGTACGGGAGATAGAAGGCACTCGTGTAAGGTACACGTACTGCGTTGTAAGCATGCAACGTTTTGTGTTCATCGGTGTATCAGAGCCAGTGCTATTGAAGACCACAAGGACCACTACCACCACCACACCTATTTTCATCTCCTCCAAGTTCACATCCCCCCACACTACCATCTACATAAAACCCCATCATATCCTTCTTCCATTCCATCCACCACCTCCCCGCTCCGGGCCTTATACTACCTCACCCGGCTATGCCCGTAACACCGACCTCAGCAGCTCATTTGCTAGCCCCAGCCGCATCACATCACACCGCGGACTTCAGCTCGCTCCATCGGCTCCGCAACTTCTAATTTTGGTACTGCCATTTTCCGCCATCCCGCTAACGGCAACGCTATTTCACGATGACAACCACCACGTTTATGTCATATTTGGATCATAATTGGATCACGGATCCAGAAGGACGCATCATCGATTAAGAAAGCCCTCGCGCTGACTGACAGAGGGACTAGTGCGGCCCAGCGAGCCGCTAAATCGTGTTTTGACCCTCCTCTTCCCCCCTCTCATTATCCCATACACATACCCATAACGGGGTCCATCCTTATGTATAGTCAGTAAGCAGTTCTCATAGCTCTCTAAGCCAGTTCATGTTCAGGTATATTTCTTACATAGTTCTTCTAACCACCCCTGCAGCCGTCGCTAGGCTGTCACGTAGCGGAGATAGCACAACATAGAAACGAAGCGCAGCGTGGTGTAGGCTGTTAAGTCACAACAACATGGATGGGGCTCGTACATGGATATACGCGGTTTCCGGTATATGGTTGCACCATGACTTTGCAGGCTCGACGTCAAGAGAGCATCGGTCGCAGCAACACCGCCGGCGACCACCAACAACTCGAAGACGTGGAAGAGGATGCCGAGGAGTTCGATGGCGGCCGTGCCTCCGCTACTAATACAATAACCCGGCCTCTGCTGCCACAGCCGCGAAGCATCACGGGTCGCATCTCGGCTGCGATAGCCGCCGGTGCTACCGCAACGGTGCGACGATATAGTGCTGGCAAGCGCGCGGTCCGGGCCTGGGCGTACGACTTCAGACTCCGTCACTTGCAGCCTGTGCACCGTGTACGGCTGCCACCGTGGCGACGCCGCGTACACAACGTTGTACAACATAAAGTGTTCGTACGAGTAATGACGGGCCTTATCTTGGTCAATACGGTCGCATTGGCGATGGATCACTACGGCATCGACCCTACCTGGGCTCGTGCAATCGATATGATAAACAATGGTAGGCAATGATCGATTTATCCTGCCATGATTCAAATTGTTTGCACAAAGATACACTTTTTAGATGGGCGATAGATATATATGGAAATAATTAGGCAGGGGCCACAACATGTTGTAAATGTGATATCTAGGACAAGGCTCAGTATTCCATTCTGGTGGATTACGGCTAGTTGTTGACCAGGGTGAGGAAGCCCAGGAGGGCCCTACGAGGAGCAGTAGTAGAGCAGATATCAGGGGGGGTGTTGTGAAGAATGATATATGGATAATAAAGTATAAAAGGCTGTACAATGCCTAGAGGGAGTGGGGGTACGGACTTCCTACTCCTTTTCCTCGTGCCCATATTGAATTCAACTGAACGGCTATGACCCTGTCACCTATTCCGCAGCTAAACTCAACCCTATAATTCATTCCTGTTCATCATATCATTCCATGAATATTATACCTTGCTTTTATCTTACCCTTCAGTCCTGACGTACATCTTCATCCTGGAGCTGGTTCTAAAGCACGCGGCCATAGGCTTCCTGCGCTACTGGACGGAACCCTGGGACATCTTGGATGGTTTGGTGGTGGGGGTATCTTCGGCGGAGATCATCCTGGTGGCGACTGGAGGTGCCAAGACGGGCACTCAGGTGGATTAGGGTGACAGGTTGCGAACGGATTAGGCACCACCATCATCACCACCACCACCACCACGACCACCATCCTCCTCATCACCATCACTACCATCACCACAATGGGAAATCGACTTACACCTTTCACCCGTACACGTACACGTACACGTACACGTACACGTTTCACGCGCACTTAACATTATCCATGTCGACGCGCTGCTGTTGGGTGGTATGTGAGCGACGTTTTACTACGAAACCGTTCGTGTTCAAAACCGAACCGGAGTTGATTTAAGGGAAGTTGCGGGTCGGTGAAGTGATATTAGCTGTCAGTAACGAATTCCACCACAACCCTCCTTTCCTGTCGATTCCAGTGCGTGATTATTTTGTCACATAGGATAGTTCAGTGAAGTCGTATGCGTTTATGCATCCTCTTCAAGGGGTGCTCAGGGCCTCAGGCCTTCCCCAACAGGGCCCCCTCTTACAGCACTGTTTCCGCATTCGTTTATCCGGAGCCCCTCTCCTCCCCTCCCCTCCCCTCCCCTCCCCGCCCCTCCCCTCCCCTCTTTTCCAATTTGTATTTCGCTTCCTTCTTTTTTACTTTTCCTCTTCATTTCAGCTGCACAGTTTCCTGGGGTGCACCTATTCTCCCTGCCACGACCTCGTGTAGCTTCGTGCAACCTTGCATTTCGGCTACTAACGCGCGTTCTTGCTGACTGCATGTGCACATCCTTGCTGTTTGCTTCGCTTCCGCCGCCTCCGCTATAGGTGAGTTCGCGTGGGTCCGCGCTTAGTTTGGCTGGTTCGCGCGCGAGCTCGTCGTGCTGGCCCGGGTCGGGTTGGTGGGTCGGTCGGGCCAAGGCGCGTTAGTTTGATGCTTTAGAGGGGGGTTGGGAGGAGCACGCGCATGACAGCGCCCAGCGGTCACCTCAGTTTTTCTCTTTTTTTCCGCGGTTTTCTTTCGTCGCCAGCAGCGAGGCCGATAGTATACTTTATGACGGTTTCGATTCAGTTCTTTCCTGCACTTCTTCGCCACACTAGGTAGCCGCCAAGGCCACCTAGTTTACGTTTTTTGGGGTCTCTGCGTGGGCAGCAGCCTTGGACGCGGACGACAGTCAGTCATCCTTGACGGTTAGTCCTGGCTTCGTCAGCGATTATTACCAGCGTTTCGATGTTCGTCTCCCTCCCCTCCCCTTCCCCCAAACCCGTCTGGTCTTACTTCCGCGTTAAACCCTTTCTAACCAAACCATCAGGCTCTCCGGACTCTTCGCATACTTCGGATCCTACGGACTTTAAGGCTGCTGCGCCGCATCAAGAGCCTCCACCGCCTTGTCAAGTTGATTATCAGGGTGGGTAGTTGATATAGTTATTTGTTGCAAGTTATTATTCATTAGATTGGGTCCTGCCAATATTTGCGGTGAGTATCGCTTGTGGAGTTTGCCGGCTTTTGAGGAAGACACTTAACTCGACGTCGTGTGGTATCGAGCGTGCCCCTTCACGTCCTTCTCCCTTCCTGCCCCGGCCTCGCCCTGGCACATTTCGTACGCTCATGCTCTCCCCTCCCTTCCTGCCCCGGCCTCGCCCTGGCACATTTCGTACGCTCATGCTCTCCCCTCCCTTTCTAGGGCTTCCGTGCGCTTGGCAACTTCTTTCTGCTGGCCGCGCTCTTTATCTTCATCTTCGCGGTAATGGGTCTCCATCAGTTCGGTGGTCTGTGGAGTTTCCAGCCGACGGCGAATCTTGATGACCCTGCTTGCACGCGCTCCAACTTCGATACGCTATGGCAGTCCGGATACACGGTGTTCCAAATCCTCACAGGTGCGCAAAACAGCGTGTAAGGCACAACATGGGATAGCACAGGATGGGATGGCGCAGCATGGGATGGCAGTTTTGGGCAAGAAGCAGAAAAGTACAGCAAACGCCTTTCTACGGTTATGCCTTACCGCACAGTACGTACTGCAGTTGATGACCCCCGTACTCTAACCCCTGTGCTCAGCCGCTCAGCCGCGCAGTCCCTATCCTTGCTTCTGCAGCTTTCACCAGCCTTCTTTTAAGTACCTTATTTGTGCCACACCGTACGCCCAATCGTGTTCCTGTACTGCCCCATTACATCCGTCCCATCCGTGTGTTTTTGTTGTCGGGTGACGCTCGGGTGACTTGCAGGCGACGACTGGCTCCGCATCGCGCTGAATGGCATGCGCGGCTCCGGCAACGCCGCCATACTGTACTTCGCGACTTGGGTGATCATCGGCAACATTGTCCTGCTGTCACTGTTCCTGGCCATCCTCATCACCTCCTTCAATGTACGATACATTCAGGTCTTTTGGTAAAATTGGGTAAAAGATAGAGCAGAATAGTTTACAAGCGTGTTCACCTTTTATTCGCAAGCTATATTCAGCTCTCAAATAATCATCTTTTAATCCCGCGAGTACACTTTCCACACTGGCTGCCTCCTCACCGACCAAATTTGGTATTTGTGTCATGACTTTTGGATGCATACTGTGCTTTCGTTACTGAATTGTATGTATTTCCCGTACAGTATTTATTACGACAATCCTGACAATAGGTCGTTGGCGGTTAGGCGGTTAAGGGAAAGGGAAGAAAAATCCAGGTCAGACGTTTACTTGGTCGAGCACGCGATGCGGGAAAGGGGTTACGTCTTGGAGACCGGGTCAATACCCTGGTTACTGTAACGAATTACGGACAATACAATGAGAGGTTTCTAGGCAGGGCTTGCTTGTTAAATCGTCGTACTTTACCGTACCTGATATACACATGCATACCCGGGGACTCTGCAGAAGGCAGAAGAGGACGACGAGGGAGAGATGGCTAATGAGGATGAGGACACGGACACGGAGGGGGAGCCGTACACGGCCGGCCCGGCGCGGTCCTCTGTGGGGACTATCGACTCCCGACTTCATGCAGCACAGCAAACCTTACGACGGCGCTTCCGCGGCGGCGGCGACGGCGGCAGAGTTGGCTCCGACGACGTGTCCCGCAATGTCGCCGTCGGCGGCGATGGCCCTGGCGACAGCGACAGCAATGGTCACGGTGGTGGTGGCGGTGGCGCGACAAACGCGTTGCAGCAGCGTGTCTTGGAGCGGGTTTCAGAGCGCTTGGATCCCGCCCGTGTGAAGATCATGAAACGATGGCTGGTTATGATGGGCTTTACGCACGGAATGAGACCGTATGAGGTATGGTACAGCATGCCGTACGGTACGGTTGTCTATTTGCAAGGGTTGCGGAAATGTGAGGAGCCGTCCAATAATCAATAGCTTGGGCCCGGTCCCACACATCTACCACCGTCTCTCTGTCTACAATTCTGCATTGTCTGTCTGCAAATGGCAGGTTGGCACACCCCGCTCTGTGAAGAGCCGCGTGAACCCTCCCCTCTCCATTTCACACACTATTACCTGTTGCTTCAGGTTTTAATGGCAAAAGCGGATCAAATGAGATGAAGCGGCGCGCGCGCGCGCGCGTGTGTGTGTGTATGTGTGTGTGTGTGTATACACATATATATAACCCTATAATATATGAAACCCTATATATATCTATATATCTATATCTATATAGATATATAGATATATATAGATAGAGATAGAGGGAGAGGGAGAGGGAGAGGGAGAGGGAGAGGGAGAGGGAGAGGGAGAGGGAGAGGGAGAGGGAGAGGGAGAGGGAGAGGGAGAGGGAGAGGGAGAGGGAGAGGGAGAGGGAGAGGGAGAGGGAGAGGGAGAGGGAGAGGGAGAGGGAGAGGGAGAGGGAGAGGGAGAGGGAGAGGGAGAGGGAGAGGGAGAGGGAGAGGGAGAGGGAGAGGGAGAGGGAGAGGGAGAGGGAGAGGGAGAGGGAGAGGGAGAGGGAGAGGGAGAGGGAGAGGGAGAGGGAGAGGGAGAGGGAGAGGGAGAGGGAGAGGGAGAGGGAGAGGGAGAGGGAGAGGGAGAGGGTTTTTTAAATTACAATTGTTTTGGTGGCCAATGTCAATCATTCTCCTCCTGAAACTTGCAGGTTGATACGATTGTGAAGGAACTGGATGCACGTATCATGCTCGATCCCGACTCCGTGCGTTTAGAGAGTAGCTTTACTACACCACACAAGCTGCACCGTCGCAGCGCGCCCCTGGCAGGATCGCGACGCATCTCCACAATCCGCCGCATCACTAGTATCCGTCGCGTCGCCACCAGTGACGACGGTTCGGCGGCGGTGGCTCCGCCACTAGAGAACGATGACACCGGTGCCAACGCTGATGTTGATGTTGATGCTCAGCGGTCTTCCGCACGCCGTACACTCTCTGGTGTCGCCAGTCTTCGCCGCATCACTGCCGCCCTGCCGGCGTCTGCTACTGTTATTGGGGTTAGCCGTGGCACCGCTGTAGCCGGTGGTGGTGGCGGCGGCGGCGGGTTGGATTCAGAGAACGGCATGACCGTAGACCATCATGGCTTCGCCGTGAGTTGTTCAGCAGATCACTCCCCTCGTACGACACGTGGAAGCCTCCAATCAGCAGGTCTGCCAACGGCGTTCAGAGCGGCGTTCGCGGCTACACTGGTCGCCGTCAGTGGGATCCGGAATGACGGCGACGGCTATGGCAATCGAGACGATGGCAGCAAGAGCAACACAAAATTGTACGGTTACCCTGCATCCACCAATAACGCCGGCGGCACATCAGCCGCGCAAACACCTGCCTTCGCCAGTGGGCCGCTTCCTGTCCTATTGCCGGAGAGACCCAGTGGTGGTGTTGGCATGGTTTTGGAGCGCCTGGCGCATGCGGTACGGAAGCTTGGCGGTGCCGGTGTCAGCCCCCCTGCGCCCATTCCTCGTGCATCTGCGCCTGGAATGGCCGTACGTTGCGACGCGGCGTCAATGCCGCTGCCGCCATTTCCGTATGCTGCCGCGGCCAGGCGGCGCAGCGCTGGCGGCGTGGATGTGCCCCGCCAACGCGCCAGCTATAACGGCGGTGGTGGCCAAGGCCCTGCCGTTTCCACCGGGCTTTGGCATCACAACTATCGTAACAACCCTAACCACCATCGCATACCGCATGGCCGTACACGGTTAGGTAGATCTCCCGCTGTGCTTCAGGCCGACCGGGAAGATTCCTGGGCTATGCTATTGCCACTTTCCGAAGCTGAACGGCGCTACCAACGAATGCAGCAGCAGCACTTGCAGCGAGTGGAGGAGGCATGGGCTCAAGCACGGTTTCGGAGCTGGTTGAAGGATTCCCACTTGGCAGCGGGGCCAGCTAGTGACGGCGGTGATGGCGGCGGCAGCGGCAGTGGTGACCTGACGGCAGTAGCGACGCCAGTCTCTTCCCGATACAGCGCCGCTGCCGGGGCGAGAAGTGTTACGGGAGATGGAACGAGCGTTGTTTTGCCAACGACCGACGGGGCATCAACTTCGGAGTTTGCATGCGTGAGCCACTCGGGAACGCTGGAAGACGATGGCGGGGATGAAGGTGCGGATTATGTGCCGCTGATGACGCGGGTGACTCGGTTTGCTGCCGCCATGATGGGAACCCGTTCAATCCTTTCCCGATGCTGACTTTTCCATCAGGTTTCAGGTGTGTATTGCTTGAGTAAGCATATCTCTTGTCGATTCGCATCATGCAGCAGTATGACTTGTGTGCAGTGGCAGGCACCATACCCAGTGTCCCCGGTGCTAGGGGAGAGAAAGAGAGAGAGAGAGAGAGAGAGAGAAAGAGAGAGAGAGCGAGAGAGCGAGAGAGCGAGAGCGAGAGAGAGAGAGAGAGAGGTGTTTTGCTCGCTATCTGTCCACCCTGTGAAATGAAGATTTGATTATAACACACGGGGTGGCAGAAGGTTCTTATCCTCGCCATCCTGCCGCCGCACCACGCCATGCCGCTAACCCGCCCTGCCGCCGCCGCGTCACTTCCCCACCCCAGGGCGCTCCCTAGGCCGTTCTCCCGGACTCCGACTGCTCATGCGAAATCGCTCCGCACCGGCGCTGCGTCTGGCGCAAGAGGGCATGTTGAGGGGCGCCGCTGGGGGCCTGTCGCTATACGGAAGTACGTGGAGGTCGAGGCGTGGCGCCGCCGCCGCCGCTGCCGCCATGCCATATTCACCTCGCGGCAGCGGCAGTGGCTGGGCCAGTAACGTCGACGGCGCAGCCTGCAGTGGTGGCGGCGGCAGCGACGGCGGCTCACACGGACCACTCGGTCAGATCATCGAGGCTCAGCACCCATCGGAGGTACATCCGCGACCGTTTGGAATGAATCGCCACCGCCTCAATAGCAGCGGCGGCAGCGGCGGCGTGCACAGCGCTGTGTCGTATAGCAACGACGAAGGCATGTTGAACGGTCTGCCGGCGTTAATCAGGGCACAGCCGTCGACGACGTCGTCGCCTTTGTCACAACCTCGCCCGCCCTCAAACTCACAGCTGCACGCGCAGCTGCTGCTTGCGTCACCACCATCAAAGCGGCGGCTGATGTCGTGGTACTCGCTACCCCGAATGCAGCCACACCCGCCGTCGCCGTCGCCGTTGCCGTCGCAGCGGCTGCGGTCGCGGATGTCATTGCAGTCCACTGATACCACAGGGGCCCACGGGACTGGCATTTCCCATGATGGCGGCACGCTTGACGTGTCTGGGTTTGACATTTCTTCCGTACCCCCCTCCATTGTCAGCGCACCCCAACAACGCTTACCCACCAGACCTTCTGGGCCAGCAGAAATCAACATCGCCGAAGTCGGACAGGAAGAGGAATACCAGCGCGAGCTACGGAAGGCCGGTTTATACACGGCGCTGGGGACGGCAGCGTCGCCACCGGGAACGACAGCGACAACGGCCATGACGCCGACGTCGATGTTGACGGGGGCACATCCACCCCAAGGGAGGAGGCGCGAGAAGGAAAGCCAATGGCAGGCCTGTGGCACTGCCGCTGTTACGTCGGCGGCGACGCCGGTCGTACGGCAGTTGTCTCGATTTCGTCCAGCGCCGCTCATCATTCCAGGCAGCGGCACCATCAATCAGCTTCCGCAAGCGAAAGAGAAAGTGAACGGCGAAGGCGGCGATTTTGGTACTTCTGGGTCGGCATCAGCTGACGAAAGGGCCGCACGGGTGCCTGGCGTGGCGGCATTAGCAGCATTGGCTACGTGGTCAGCGGCAGCAGGTTCAGATGTTGCGGTGCCTTCAATGCCATGCAGCCCTGACATAAGGCCCAATAAATCTACAGCCGATGTCGCTGATTCTGGGAGCAGTACGCGAGAGAGCTGTAGCGCCGTACGATGGCCGTCGTTGCAGCCAGCGGTGGCGCCCTTACCGACGACGACAGGGTCACGCCGCCTCCTGACGTCCCGGGATTCCCGTCTCGCCTCCAGAAACGGGATCTTGCTGCCAAATCCCGAAGATCGGAGTTTTGTCATGGATCCAGATCCAAAGCCAAATCTTTTACAGGGCCGTAGCTCCGGTGCCTCTGTCTCAGATGGTACTACATCATCGTGCTTGGCGTCAACCAGCAGCGCGGTGCTCAGCCGGATGGCGTCCGCGATGAACCGATTTACGTTCGGTCCGGTGGCGATGGAGCCGATGGGAGGGATGTACGACAGCAGCGGCAGCGGCGGCGAGGACAGGTATTCCATTTCCGGAGCTCGTTCAGGCGTTGGAACCGGAACGAATACGGAAACCCCTTCGCCGACGCTGATGCCGACGCATGCGATTAAGCCGCGTGGCTCCGTTGGCGAGACAATAGACAGGGAGGGAAATGTCGGGGGCAGCGGCGCCGCTGGCGCCGCCACCGGTGCCGGCGCCGGCAATTCATGGTCATTTACAGGGCCTGCTTGCGCTGCAAGGCGGCGGCTTCTTCCAAACTGTGGCGACATCAGCAGCAATAACGAGGAGCAGTGGCTATCAGGTTTCACACATGCGGCTATGAACCCCCTGTACGAGCAAAAGTACGGGGAGCTAGAATCTAAGGTAGACGAGCAACATGAGGTTGCTGGCAGCATTCGTAGTCCTGGACAAGGCCTTGGCAACTTGACGCATGCGTTTACGGGCGTGTACGGGAATCCACTAGCCAACCATTCAGACTTAGGTTCAGGCTCCGAAAGTCCGGTAAGTAACGTTAGCCAGAAGTTCCTGTACGGCAACAAATTATTGGGCGAACTGTTGGGCGAATTCGCAGCGGGAATGCCTCCGCCGGCCGGTGTTTCGTGGGCAGCTGCAGACGACAAAGGGCAACAGCTGAGGAGCCTGACGTCAACGAGCAGCAATACATTTTCTGCAGCTGAAATATTTTCCGCCGCCGCCGCCGTTGCCACCGCCAGCGCAGCTGCGCCAACCAATGACGACGACGGAACGGCAATTGAATTATCTGCTACAGCTTACCCAGCGGTCCCTGCTGTTGTCAAATATGGCGCCGCCAGTGCCTCCTTAAACCCGACATCGCTATCGCCACCTCCAGCAAGGGGGTTTAATAGTGCATCAATAGATCCGGGCAGTAGTACAGTGGCGGCTTCGGCGCCAAAGTACGACATTCATAGCTTGGTTCCGACGACCGAGATCACGCCGGCCGAGCGCAGTGACGCCGATAACGGGGGCTTGGCTGGCGGCGGGTTACCGCCAACACTGCTGCCAATGGTCCTGGGCGGGACGGAAGTTGCCGCCGCTGCCGCTACAGCCGCCACCGCTACAATGGCCACCGCAATATTATCCGCTGCTACAGCCGCCACTGCATCACCATTCACAAAATGCCTTTCAGGTCGGACTGAACACCTTACCACCTGGGCCGCGGTGACATCGTCGACGGCGGCAGTAAAGGAACGAAGCCACAGCAGCAATGGGGACGGTGGCAGTAGCTGTAAGAGTGGGGATGGTGGAGTTGTGGCTGACACAGCCACGCTTCCGGTCGAAAGCACTGGACTGTCGCCGACCGTTTCTTCCCTCCGCCGTACGTCTGCCAAGAACACAGCCATGCCGCATGCGGTTTCGGAGCCCGGCTTCGGATGGCCGTCGCCAACGGCCGAGGTCGTTGGAGACCAGCTTATACTGCATCCCGAAAGGTTGCAGACTACTTTGGCGCCGCGTCTGACACCGCTGCGAGTCACCGACCGGACGAAGGATTCTGAATGTGCCCAGGCTGCCGTCACTAAGTCTACCGCCGCCACCGCAGCCGCCGCAGCCGCCGCTGCCACCATGGGCACGTTGACACGAGTAATCAGGAAACCAACTTCTAGATCCGAGTCAGTGGCTGCGCGACCCATGGGTCAGTCGAAAGATGTCGGCGGCAGAAATAACGTGGCCAAAGGCTTGCATTACCGCCGCGGCCGAGGCCCCGTCGCAGAGGCGGCGGAGCGATCTGGTTCGCTGACCGATGGAGGTAATGGAAGCTCAGGCGGCGGCGCGGATTCGGCCAGGTGGTTAAACAACTACGGCTTCATTGACCCATGGGTCGGAAGCCCAGCTGAGGGAGGGGGGGAATTCCTCTGCCATTCGGTTTGTTGCGACCGTAAGCGTTCTTCCGGCTGTTCCGGCAGTATAGGAAATGACGGTGGCTCACTGACCTATAGGTCGCGGACGGAGATGGCGAAAAAGCTGCTCCGAAACCTACTCCGGCTTTCCGAACAACGTGCTGCGGCCGCCGATGCGTATGGGAGTCCCGGTCGCGGCGCAGGACGTGAGTCAGAAACCCTTCAAGGTGTCTCCTCGCCGTCATGCTCGTTCTGCAGTAGCAGCAATTGCCATGAGGATTGTACACGACGTCGCGGTCGCTGCAGCGGCATCGCCGTGGTTCGGCATTGCCTGCAAGGCGGTACTAGCGGCAGCGGCAGCTCTGAGCCGGATTTCCGAGCGCCTCCAGGGCCGCTGTGTGAAGGAGCAATCTCACTCCACACGTCATCCTTCCCTGTTGCTAGGTCTTCCATCTCCCCAGTACAAATCGCCACCGACACTCCGACCCCAGCGGGCGACTCAGACGCCGCCTCGGCGGCGGCGGTGGCGGCACATGCAGCATCCCCCGTCGCCGCAAGCCTCCCCACATCCTTCATCACTGCTTCTAAACCCCAGCGCCGCATTCTGGGAGCCTTCAGCGTCGCCGCCAGCTGCTCACGGTCCGCCGTCGCGGCCGCGGTGGCAGCTCTTGGTCCTCCGCCGCGGAGTGCCGGATCGGGTACCGAGCGGGTTCAGGAGCGTCAGATGGCTCCGGAGCGCCCTAGGGGCCTTACGCAGCGGGGTTTGCACAACCCCCTCAATCTTGCTGCTCAGGAAGAGGCAGCTATCGAGCTGGATCAGCGGGCGTCGCCTCGGGGGGCTCAGCGGCAACAGCCCCAGCGGCGGCTGCTGCATAGTTCCTCGAGCCGCCACCATAGCTCCAGGACGGAACGCCTCGCTGCCGCCGCCGCCGCGGCGGCGGCTAGATATTCGGGTTCTGGTGCACGTTGTAATGGCAGCGGGAACACGGCGAAGTTTAGCGTGGCTAGGGCGCGCGCACACGGGCCTCGGAATGCAGCGGAAATGGAGGAGGCGCTTTTTGGTAGGTCATCGTCAAGCCGTTGCCTAATTAGGACTGCACGCCTAGAATGGCTTTTTCGCAATAGCCAGGTGTTTAGTGCTTTATGTGAATGCGCAAGACAATGATTTTCATAACGATAGCCATTATTAATCACCATACGTATTTTTGCCAGGCGGTACTAGTCCGTGGGGATCGTCGGTAGATCCTGAACTTTATTTCTTACTGTCCACGTCGGGGTCGCAACTGCTCCGCAGCACCGCTACAATTGGGCAGATCCTATCGACCACGTGGCAATCAGCATGCCAGCCGCTACAGCTACCTTGCCGATGACGGCGGAGGCGGCGGAGGTGGAGGTGGAGGCGGAGGCGGAGGCGGCGGAGGCGGAGGCAGTAGCGGTAGACAGCTGTTGGGTTCCATATCCCGCCGGTCCCGGTCGATAGTGGCCGAATCAGAGGGCAGCACTGACTCACCGCACATTCACCATCAACAGCTGCAACAATACATTTTGCCGCATGACAGCGGCGCAAGCAATGGCGGCGGCAGTGGCGCCGCCGCCGATGACAGTGGCATTCCTGCCAAACCCTGCAGCTTTGGTCATACGGGTTTGCCAGATATTGATGTGACGAGGAGCAGGTTAGGAGGTGATTTCGCCAGCGGCCAGTGCGGGTTTGCGGCAGAAGTGACGGCGGCGGGAACAATTGGTGACTGCAGCAGCAGAGGTTGGGATGGTGGCGGCGACGGCGACGGCGATACGAAAAGGCCTGATGCCGACGCCAACGCTGACGCCAACACTGGCGCCAACGCTGACGCAATTACCATCGCGATAGCTAGACTGTCACCGCCACAGTCGCCGCCGCCGCCGCGAGTCATCGATATCTCCACTCACCGCCACCATCGACTCCAAATCCGGGTTGATGAAGACGAGGAGGTGGAGGAGGTAGATGAGGATATGGACAGCAAGAGCAATGAATCCACTCGGTGGTACATTTCCGGCGTCAAAGGCGAGGGCCCTGCGCCGTACTTAGCCTATCCAGCGCTGTGCTGCATCGACGGGCGGACCCGAGTACGACAGCTTGCATCTGCAATCATCCTTCACTCTTGGTTCGACGTAAGTATATCTATCTGTCTCTCTCTCTCTATATATATATATAATAGTAATATATATATATATATTTATATATATATACATTATATATATTGGGTGGGGCTTATATATTTATATTGCGTATGTGTATATATCAATACATGCATAACCTCCTTGTTATGTGCATGAATGTCATGTGAAGCGAGAAAGTAATGCAACATTACCCTGGCATCATCGCGCAAACAGACTTGAACTGATAAGTACATGTTAAAATGTCTCCAGATCCCATTCGACAGTTATTTCTCACATCACCGCGTTCCCCCGTCTCCCAAAAATTGGCCTCTCTCTCACACGCCAGTACGGCATCCTCACCGCCATCCTGGGCTCCTCCGCCATCCTGGCGGTCGACTCACCCCGCCTGGAGCAATCCTCACCGCTGGGTCGCGCAGTTGCCGTCCTGGATGTCGTCTTTACGGTATGTCATGGTTGAGGTACAACAATGTACGGCGCTATATGAAGCTGACTGCTCTGGATACGGTGGCAGCACGTCCCAGCGCAAGTAATTTGTCCTTATATATGTAAACAGCACTGTTCTCTCTCTGCTACTGCTGCTGCTCCTACTGCTGCTGCCATTTCTCACTGCTCCCACTGCTGCTTCCATTGCTGCTGCTGCCGCTACTGCTTCTGGTGCCGTTGCTGCTGCCAATGGTATTCTTATATATCGATCAGGCGATATTCACTTTGGAAATGCTGATTAAGGTGTTGGCGAAGGGACTGATCCTGCACCGCCACGCCTACCTCCGTAACGGTTGGGACATCCTGGACTTCCTGATCGTAAGCACCTCCTTACTGAGCCTCGGTCTCACTGTGGGGGGAGTTGGGGGCAGCAGCACCAGCAGCGCACTGAAGGGTGTCCGGCTGATACGTGCCCTGAGACCTCTGAGGCTCATACGAAGGTAAGGAGGTACGGCCCTTCGCCGAAAATATCGTCATAAGGCTATACGGTGATACCGTGCGTTAGGAGGGGGACGGGACAGGGGGAACGGGGTTTCACCGCACCTAAACCTCACACGTGCGTAATCGACACGTTTCGGCCCCCGGTGCAACTTAGAATGAGGACTTTGGTTGATGGGGAACTGGGTGGGGAATGGGATGGGTTTAAATGGCGGGCTTTTGGCGGCACTTTCCAGCTGCTTACTTTGAAACATTTCCAAGGACAGTGCAGCCGTCATAAGTTCAGGCTTGCATCAATCCCTAGCTATCTGTGGTATCCATCCTGAATGGAGTATCTAGCTAGGTGTAAATGTCCGGGATGACGAACAATAATAACCTGGTGACATCTTCCGATTGAGCCTTAACTGTATGAGGGCGGATATATTATTACAGAGATACAACACCATCCATCCTCCCGAACCTTCAAGTGACAAAAGAGAACGCACTGTATGTGTGTTCCTGCGTCCTGCCATCCAGCCCCAGTTTCGTCGTCCGTAGTCTCACATTCTCGAAACCTCACGTTCTCTTTCGTGACCTCTTTTTCAATATTATGTACGGATACTAACCACCATATTTCCCCCGCCCCCGCTGCCCGCGTGTTCGTCAATATGAACCGTCCGTGCGAGCACCTTCCTGCGTGCCGCCGTGCTCGGTTCCGTCCGTGACTAAACGGGTGCCTTGCACCTCCTGCCGTGTCCCCTTAGGCTCCGGGGCATGCAGCGGGTGGTTGAGACCCTGATTCGCAGTATCCCCACTCTGTTCGAGGTGTTGCTGTTCGGAGTCTTCCAGTTCGGGATCTTCGGCATTCTGGGGGTGCAGTTGTTTGCGGGAAAGATGTCGGTTTGCAGTCAGGAGTCCGTCAACGGAACTTGGGTAGCGTACAGGTCCCAGGTAGGGGTAGGGGTAGGGGCGGACGGGGCGGGGAATCCTGTGTATCTGTGCGTGTGTGTGATTCTGCGTGTCTGCGTATGTTTGCGTTTCCGCGTGTGTCTGTGTGTGTGTGTGTTTACATTTGTGCGTGTGTGTGTGCGCGCTGTGTTGGTGTATGTTTGCGTGTGTGCTTGTGTGCTTGTGTGTGTGTGTGTGTGTGTAATGGTATGTGGGGTACTACGCTGGCCAAAGCCTGGAGTGTGGGGGAAAGTGATGACGGGAAGTTTGGTCACCCCTGAATACCCGCACCACCAGGGGTTCCACGTATGTGTATGTGTATGTGTATGTGTGGGGGCTGCGGTTGCGGGTGCACCAGGGAAGAGTGCGATAACATAAAGAGAGCCGGTTAAGGAGCACACTATCTCTGCAGGTGTACCGATGGGGCAGAGCTGCCGTCATGTATGTCTCTTACGTCCTCGTACGTATCAATAAATAACAGTGCAGCCCGGTAAAACGCCAACGCAGGTGGCTTTGATAAATTGACTATGATGTTTATTGTATTGTTCACATTGTTATATGTTTATGTTTATAATATTTTTATGTCGCGAAAATTACATGACCTGCTATCTCGTCCGTGGTTCCGTCCGTAGCAAGCCATAGGAGGATACCCCCTTATTAAACTTTTATCGCGTCACCCACTCTCCCACTCTCCCACTCTCCAACTCTCCAACTCTCCCACTCTCCCACTCTCCCACTCTCCAACTCTCCCACTCTCCCACTTTCCCACTCTCCCACTCTCCAACTCTCCAACTCTCCCACTCTCCCACTTTCCCACTCTCCCACTCTCCCACTCTCCAACTCTCCCACTCTCCCACTTTCCCACTCTCCCATGCCATGATGGAACAAAACACCATGTTGCAGTGCGTCCAAGGCGTGACCTACGTATGCAGCGAAGATGACATGTGTCCCGACCCCGGCTCGGAGGCGGTGCGGTGGTGGGGACCACCTCTGCGGAATTTCGACCACCTTGGCTCAGCGCTGTTGACCTTGTTCACAGTGATTACGTTGGACGGCTACATGGAGGTGTGTCTGTGCGTCTGTGCGTCTGTGGGCTTTGTTGTGCCTGCTTCCTCAAAGCGTCCTAAGTTCATTCAGTCACCGTCCAACGGTAATTGATGATGATCAGGATTCGGCTTTAACGTTACTGAATACATAATCGGGCCTTTCCCGCGCGGGACTCTATCAGGTGGCAAGAAGCTGTATGGACGCGGTGGGGGTCGATCACGTGCCTGAGGTATGTGTGCGTGAGCTCCAAATTTCGGGTCAGGTGGTCGTTTGAAAGGAAATAAGGAAAAGGGAGGGTTGAGGGAAGGATAATGTTATCCCATTTTACGTTGTCCAAAATTGAGGGACGGACGGACGGACGGACGGACGGCACATTTGAAAAGTCGTATTATGCGTGCATGTCTTACACCTATACGGTGTGAATGATTTTTCTGCAGGGAGTTTTTTCCCTTAGAACTGCAAAGGCATGCACACATGCGCGCATAGCAAACATACACACGCGCACATGTGTACGATTTCGAATTTTCTCCAAACCGTCAACCGCAGGAAAATCACGCACCGTACATGGGATTATACGTGTTGGTGTTCATTTTTCTGGGTTCCTTCTTCTGGGTGAATCTTCTGGTGTCGGTCATTATCGACCACTACGCCCGAATCGTGGCGGAGGAGGGGGACCTGCTGGTATCCAAGCAGGTTAGCTTTCAAACAGTGTGAGGAGGGGGGGAGAAAGTAGCGAATTCGTACATGTGGACAGATTAATGGATGCACGTGCTCGTGAGTGTGAGTGTGTGTGTATGTGTTTGGTGTGTGTGTGTGTGCGCGCGCTTGTGTTGGGCTTGTGTGCGTAGGTGCGCGTTTCGGCGCGCGAAGGGGAAAATCCGCGAGTAAATCAAGCATCTCTCGCTGGATGCTGGTGGTGGATGCTGAACCTGGGAAAACCACTGATTTCGGAGAAGTCGGCATGGGAGACTGGATGAGGGTGCCCCGAAACACCGGGGAAGGTAGGGACTGCCAGGTTAGTGGCCACGGGTGATGTACCCCCCTATCCTACACACATCTCTCGAGTACAAGGTGTGTACTGTGTGAGGGGAAATCGAACACATAGGAAACGGAAAGCACCCTCTGAGATCCCCATTTGGAAACATCTAACCACACCAACAATAAACGGTTAGGAAACTACCACAGCACGACTCCTAATGCCCCCTGGTTCAGCACTTATCCCCAACCTCCTCAACGTCTCAGGCTAAGGAGTACATCCGCATCTTTCAATTCGAGCGCAACGGCAAGGACGTCTGGAAGGGTGGCTGCCCAGCTGATGCTTCCCGCCTCAGGCGCTTCTGTTGGAAGGTGAGGTACGGCGGCCCCTGTATACGGTAACGCTTGGTACGGCATCTGGGCATCTACCAATCCAGCGGCAATTACATGTCTGTGCAGTATATATGTCTGTTCACGGTGATAATGTACGGCACGTACACATGTATTTATGAAAGTCAGCAAAAACTTATGTCTATACATATGTATTTTTCTTCTATGTTGGATATTGATTGTGGTCTTTTGGCGGCAGGTGGCCTCCCATCCGCGTTTCCACAATGCCGTCACCGCCAACATCATCATCAATATACTGGCTATGGCAATGGTATACGACAACACGCCACGAGCGTACGACGTGGCACTGGCTCTTGTGAACGTTGTGTGCACGTGCGGCTTCGCAGTGGAAGCCTGGTTCAAGATTGTGGCACTTGGGTTCCGGAAGTACCTACGGGTATGTCGTACACGTTTCTGAAAAAACTGACTGCTTTCCTCCAGTCCCTTTTCTCCTCTTTCTCTTCTTCTTCTTTCATTGTAACCTGCATCACAAACCCAGTCAGTCAGTCAGTCAGTCAGTCAGTCAGTCAGTCATGCATCTGCCCCTCTCGCTTCCGCTCATTCTCGGAAACCTGTTTGTACGGGACCCACGGCGGGTTTACGCACCCGTACACGCACACCCTTGTGGTCCCGTGCCGCGCGCGCCCTCAAACCCTCTTGGCGTCTCGTTTTCTAAATCCTTATAATCCTTGTAATCCTTCCACCTTCGAATCCTGATAACCCTTCGTATCCTTTGAAACACTCTACGTCAGGACCATTGGAACAAGCTGGACCTCTTTATCATCGCAGTGTCCATCCCAGACATCGTGTCCACTTTCACCCCCATGAGTGCCGCCACTGGCTTCGTCACTGTGCTGCGGTTGCTGAGGTAAAACCTTCTGTAACTTACTGGAACTTGAGCCTTAAATTCTGGATTAAAGCTCCGGTGGTGCGGACGGGCATACAGGGGAGGCATTGCAACGCCTCAGTTCCCCACCCCCTTGACACACGTCAGGCAACGGCCGGCGTACTTTATTATTATGATGACTATTATGATTATGATGATTATGATTATGATTATGATTATTATAGTGATTATTATTATGATTATTATGATCATTAAAATAATAATTATAATTATCATGCTTATGCTTATGCTTATGATTATGATGATTTATGATTACGATTATGATTATGATTATGATGATTATGATGATAATTATTGTGATTATATAATATTATATTATATAATATTATATAATATTATATTATATTATATTATATTATATTATATTATATTATATTATATTATATTATATTATATTATATTATATTATATTATATTATATTATATTATATTATATTATATTATATTATATTATATTATATTATATTATATTATATTATATTATATTATATTATATTATATTATATTATATTATATTATATTATATTATATTATATTATATTATATTATATTATATTATATTATATTATATTATATTATATTATATTATATTATATTATATTATATTATATTATATTATATTATATTATATTATATTATATTTTGATGATGATGATGATGATGATGATGATGATGATGATTAATTATTATTATATTATATCACGGTTTAGGGTTTAAACCCTAACGCCCACTCCTCCTTCGGGTATTCACCTTCCATCCATCCTTTCCGCGAAACAAAAGCATTATCTTCACCCCACTTCCGACTGCTTCCGACCTGCTTGACTGCAGAGTGCTCCGTTTGTTTAAGTTGATAAAGAACGCCCGCGGACTGCGAACTTTGTTCAATACCCTCATCGCCTCCTCCCCAGCCATTGCCAACGTTGGTTCCTTGCTGCTGCTCATCATGTACATATACGCGGTCATCGGGATGAACATGTACGGCAATTTCGGAAGCCCTTTCGACCAATCCGGCTCGCATGTGAGAGGCCTTATGCGAAGGGGTGTGGGGAAACGTTTACACACGTGCACGTATGTGGTTAGGGGACATGCGTGGGCGATGCTGCCTAAACCCCTCCACGCAATTCTGGACGTATCGTGGTGCCCATCCAATGGCTCGTCCTTCGTCCTCCTTTGCAGGCCACTTACAATAACATCGGGGCAGCCATGGCTACGCAGTTCCGGTTGTTCACCGGCGATGGTTGGGGGGACCTGATGGCTACCGGTATGAACTGTGACGCCAACCAGTACCAATGCGACACGGGAGCTTCTGCGCTTGGGGCTGCGGTATTCTTTTGCAGGTTGGAAAGAATACTGGGAGGCGGGAGGGGGAGACAGGGAGTGAGGGAGGCGGCAGGGGGAGACAGGGAGTGAGGGAGGCGGCAGGGGGAGACAGGGAGTGAGGGAGGCGGCAGGGGGAGACAGGGAGTGAGGGAGGCGGCAGGGGGAGACAGGGAGTGAGGGAGGCGGCAGGGGGAGACAGGGAGTGAGGGAGGCGGCAGGGGGAGACAGGGGGTGGGGGAGGCGGGAGGGGGAGACAGGGGGTGGGGGAGGCGGGAGGGGGAGACATGGGGTAGGGGAGGCGGTCCGTGTTTGAAGTACTTTTGTACGTGGCCTCTTGATTTCGTACGGCACTTCTGGGAATCGCTTCTGAATTTCCGTTCTTGTCACTCATCCCCTCGCTCCCCTTTTCCCCCGTCCCCGTATCCCTTCGGCCCCTACCTAGCTTCGTCCTCGTGGCCATCTTCATCATGTTGAATTTGGTGATTGCAGTGGTTGTGGATAACTTCATTGACAACGCACAGATGGAAGGGCTGTTGAAGACAACCAACTTCGTAGATGTGCTGAAAATGGTCATCACGCTAAGAGTAAGGGTCGGGGTGGGGGTCGGACCGCACTTGCAGTCTTGTCTATTCCCCCCATTCTTTTTTCGTTCTTCCTTTCAATATATCTATCCGTCTATCCGTCTATCCGTCTATCCATCTATCCATCTGTCCATCTATCCGTCTATCCATCTGTCCATCTATCCGTCTGTCCATCTATCCGTCTATCCATCTATCCATCTATCCGTCTATCCATCTATCCGTCTATCCGTCTATCCATCTATCCATCTATCCATCTGTCCATCTGTCCATCTATCCGTCTATCCGTCTATCCGTCTATCCGTCTATCCATCTATCCGTCTATCCGTCTATCCATCTATCGGTCTATCCGTCTATCCATCTGTCCATCTATCCGTCTGTCCGTCTATCCATCTATCCGTCTATCCGTCTATCCGTCTATCCGTCTTTCCATCTATCCGTCTATCCATCTATCCGTCTATCCATCTGTCCGTCTATCCGTTTATCCGTCTATCCGTCTATCCGTCTATCCGTCTATCCATCTGTCCATCTATCCGTCTATCCGTCTATCCGTCTATCCATCTATCGGTCTATTTGTCTGTCTGCAGGTCTTCGTATTGCTAATGCGCCATAAAATCGACACCATCCGCAAACTCCACCGCGCCTCCCAGCTCTCAATGCCAGCCAGCAGCCGCCTCATCATCGGTCGTCGAGCTCGCAGCCGTAATATATTTTCATCTGGACCCAGCACACCGACCACCCCAGCCCTCCCCACAGCAGCCGGCTTCAGAGGTGTCAGTGCGACTACGGGGTCCCCAGGGATGCCCGCCCTCGGCGCCCTCGGTACCAATGGCTTGGGCGGTGGTAGCGGATGTTTGAGCCCCAGATCTGTCTCCGGCTCCCAGAGATCCTCCGAGTTCATTCCGCGGTTCACATGAGCCGTCATGCGAATGGGTATCGGCGGCGGCAGCAGTAGCAGAAACGGTTTCGGCCTCCTTATGTCGACGGACGGTAGTGGTGGTGAGGACGCCGTTTGTGGTGGCGGCGGCGGCGGTGGCGGCGGCGGCGGTGGCGGCGGCGGCGGTGGAAATGGCACTGGTGGGGGGGATTCTGCCCCGGCCCCTTCCCTGTTCCAGTCTAGTGCCTCATACATACAGACGGCAGCTGCCGATGCCGCCACCGTCGGCACCGGAACCACCGGAGCCACCGGCGCCATCGCTGTTGACGACCATAGGGCCCGTGCTGCCACATGGACAGCACAGCCTCCTGCTGGTCGTGGCGCAGAGGGCGTTGTTGAGGGAGGAGATTGACGTTGATGGTACGGACGCTGACGACGGCCGCGATGGCAGCAACGGCGGTGGAGTACGAAGGAGTAGGTACAATGATGCCAGCGGCGGCTGCGGCGGCAATAACCGTCCCTTCGGCGACGCCCCGGTGTTCCGCCAGCTTCGAGAGCAGCTCTTCTGGCAGCGGTGCTGTCATCCGATGCTGATGATATGGAAGCGGCGGCCGAGTTTGAACGGTGGTGACCCGCGGCCGCGGCGGCGGCAACGTGCTCAGTAGCGACCATGGCACGACCTTGCGTCCGCGACCGTCGCCGCGGCCGTCAAACCAGACGTCTACACCCGCGGCAGCAGCTGAGAGTGACTTGCTCGGAGAGAAAGTGGCACGTCTTGGTGATCGTCTGTACGGCAGGTATCACCTGAAGAAATTGGACATCAGAGAGATGGCTGATATACAATTTGAGACGTATAAGTTGAGACCTTAGCGGGTACGTGATACGGCATGGTGCACGGCCTGCAGAGGGCAATTCATGTTGCCGTACCATGCTTTGGAGAGATATGATGTGGGCGTTGGGGGAAAGGGATTGAAGGGAAATAAAAGGAAAGAAAGGGCAGATGGAGGGCATCTTTGGCACAAAACGAGAGAGATGCGGGCTGTCAACGAAGGAAGACGGCCTGGGATGTCGTACCTTGGCGAAAAGTACGAACTGCTTGTATAGGCCCACATAATAGTTTATCGGTTTCATTTATCTGTTGAAAGCGGTGCAACAGTCGCCTATGCTATTTAATTCTGCTTAGGTGGGACGCACTGTACCAAAGATCGCAACAAAATGTTGGTGCGCTCTGTCCCTGTTCGTTAGAGTGGGTTCGTGAGCGTTGATCAGCCTGAAATCACAGACGCGGCGATGACATACACATAAACACGCAAACCCAATTACCTTGCGCATTTTATGTTTCATTTAGGCGGGCACGCATTCTTTTGCACCAATACAGAGCCGTACAGCCGTACAACCCCTCGCTATGGCTTTGCTGGTTGAGGGTTAGATTAGGGTTAGAGGTGCAGTGTTGGTCTTCGCTGCAATTGAGGGCTGATGGAGGGTGCAGATCGTCCCCGTCAACGGCGTGACGGGTAAATTCAAACGATTCCGCGGTGAGCATGTGACAGGTATGTGCGGCAGGCAGACAAGTGAGCGAGTGAGTGATCGGGCAGTCTTCGACGGTGGTGGACTTGACCAACGAGTCACCGCCAGTAGCAATGGAAATGAAGGTCGTGAAGAGTTCATAGTACGAATAGAAGTGCATGATCATTCATACTGGCTGGGCTAATTAATGGCTAATAAGTCTGATTAAGCCTAATTAGTCTGACTGGACTGTCAGACCTACTTGGTCCAGCCACTAGTTGGCAGGGGTACTTGCCGTGGAAGGGATTTGACTACCAAATAAGCGGAGGCCTGGGCGTGCTTGCTCGCCCTCATCCATGATGCTGACATGGCCTCCAATGCTGTCATGCCGTGTTTTGCCTTGCTGGCTGCTGGCTAATTTGTATGATCTCAACCCTCCTGAGCTCAGTGTTCTGCTGAGTGCGTCTTAGGAGCACATGCTCGAGCGTATGTACATCCGCAGGCGGTGCATGTCCTTCGACCGCTCGAAAGTTCCTTAGAGAGTACGACGGATATGGGGGGGGGGATGTGCCCCATGAGAGATTGAGTACGCTTTTGTTTATCAAGTGGATGAGCTTACTTAGACGCATGTTGGTGCTGGCGGTCACGATTGATGCACCAGATGGCTGCTGGAGGCTGGTGAACTAGAACGTGCTCATTAACGAGGATGCGGTTATCAACGAGAATCAACCGAAACATAGTTGACCACCTAAGCTTAAACTAAGCGACATAGATACCATAGGATGAAAGCTGCTCGGCCTGCGACTTCCCATCTACCACCTCGGTTGTGCCGTGGCTGCATTGCAGCACTTATTATGGGGTTAGAGATCTCTCCCCTCCTCTTCCCCCCAAGCTGATAGCTGTCGTTGGAGGTACATGCATCGGGTTCATATGTGCGGATGCATTGGACATATGTGCGACAAACTTGAACGGCGGAAAGTTACTTGAGGGGTGACCTAGATATCGAACTATATACCTATTCATATATCTATTTCTTTATCTTACCTCGTACAAATAGAATCCGGTTCGTCTATTAGGATCTATCTGTTCACCCGATCAGACCTCGCTCGGAAGGTCTGTCTGTCTGTCTGTTCGTTCATTATCACGTACGATTTCAAATCTCTTTCTGTGATATGTATCTTTACATGATATATATGTTGTGGTGATATGATTTATATGCACAGCTTAGAGACAAACGTTGGCAACATGGGGCCAGCTAACCCGTGGGGCCAAAATCCATGATGCCGGCAAGCACCTGCCGGCTACCGCGCGGAAACGTGGAAGCTCAACGGCAAAATGAAGTCATTTTGCGCTTCCTTGCTTTGGCTTGCACGTGGCGAGGCATGCCTTGAATTGCGTTACCTCTCTCCATGTGCATGATGATGTGCCTCGCCTCACGTCGCGTCACGTAACGTGCGTTGTACTACGCTGTGCTGTAATGTGATATGGCTGTGATGCAGTATGGTGTGGTATGTCGCAGCATCAGAGGTCGGTCGGGGGATGGAAGCGCAGTGTGTACTGAATTTATCGTATGGTAGAAGCGTTACGTCACGACCAGGATGGAAGGTGGCGTGAGGAAGCATGATGAAACAGAAACAGAAACAAGACAAGCGGGGACGATGTACGGCTGAGTATTGACGACAACCGTCCGGCATCGAGGGTTGATCGATCGATCAACAATCGATCGAAATGCTGCATATTCCAACAGGTTGTGACGAGTACCGGGTCGCTTGGTTTAAGTTTGTAACTTCTTGGAGGTCACCTGGTCATCTGAAGTTTTAAGAAATGTGAATGTTCTATTTTGGAATTCAATACTCTACGGTAACATTTCAAGCTGTTCCAACTTTAACGTGATACTATTTTTACCCTTCATAAGTAGAGGGGCGCTGGAATTCAATGTCTTGGGTGAAATCGCGGTATATCAAGGTCGCTGGCTTCGCCGCGGTCAGTCTTCCCAAGGTCCGCTACTTTATAAAAATTACAACACAAGATGGAATTGGGACGTCGGACCTGTGCAAGGGATCCGAACTGAATCTCTCGGCTCAATTTTCCCCGCCATCGAGTCGTGACCGTACCAACCTACAATTATCTTGATTGCCCTGTTTAACTTAACAAAAAGGTCAATCCTGCTCTAAGGAGATCGACATTCCGGCCTCCTAAGCCTCTACCACCTACACGGAGCTGTCGTATTTCACTCAAAAATGCGGTTCTTGCAAGGCACCCCCTTTGGATGCTAACGCTAAGTGCGGCATGGTGTCTCAAATCTCCACCTTGTCCCGTCTTGGCCGGGAAAACAGGAGAAGAGATCCCCTGGCGAAACCAACAGCCTCAGGACCCGGGTTCCCCGGGGGACCGCGTAGGGGTCAGAAAGCGCCGAAACGTTTTGTCTCGGGTTGCGATTGATGCGGTTGCGGGTGCTGACCTGGAACATCAACGGCCTCCGCCGGGTGGTGGCGGCGTTCGGCGGGTTGCAGCGGCTGCTGGACGCGCTGGCACCCGCAGACGTGGTTTGCTTTCAGGAAACTAAACTTACGAAGGCAGATCTCCGACGGGAGATGGCGATTGCGGATGGCTGGTGCGATGCGGGCTCTGAGGGAGCAGGGAGGGAGGCGCGGTGGCGGCAGGGAGAGAGGAAGAGGCGGCGGCGGCAGGGAGGGAGGGAGAGGATGGTAGAGGGTGAGGGAGAACGGAGCAATCAAGGGAGGAATTACACGGGGACTTGGCTTGTGGTGACACTGGTACCCGTACTGCCCTCTCTTGTCTTTTGTTTCGTATTGTCATCCGCCTAATGCCGTACGTTGGTGGGCTCCTTCTGGCGATCCTCCGCCACCTCGCCACCTGCCCAGCCGACAACCTAACACCGCGTGACTGACGGACGAACTGACAGACGGACACTGCCTAACTTGTGCAGGGACTCGTTTTTTGCCTTCACTCGTGGGCGAGTGGGCTACTCGGGAGTCGCCACGTTCTGCCGGAGGGATCGCTCCCTGCCGCATCGCGCTGAGGAGGGCTTCACTGGCGTGCTGGAGTTGACACCGGGTACGGCATGTCTGTTGATGATGTCGTACATGTATGTCGATGTTCAGTCGATGGTCTTGTGTACGAACGGGGCGTGGTGCCTCCTCCTCGCTTAACTTGGCGCCCCCAATCATGTGCAGTGTCATGGAGTGGCGGAGTGGCAGGGGTGTGGACACACAGATAACGGTCTTACAACGGTTTTTCTGCAATATTCCCTGGTTATTTTCAACCTAAGATGTCATTTTGGAAATTTGTGAAACGTTTCCCTGCTTGAGTTCATCCATACTCTGGTGTTGATGGCAGGTAGCAGCAGTCGTACAGTGACAGCAGTCACATCGTCGGCCGTGTTGCACCCCCGATGGGAGGCCGGGGGGTGGCAAGTAGACCAGCTCCGAAAACTGGACGGCGAGGGACGTGTAGTGATCACGGACCACGGGGCGTTCGTACTGTTTAACGTGTACGGCCCTGCCGTAACTAGTGAGGAGCGAGCGGAGGAGCGAATGCCGTACAAGCTGCAGTTCTACGAGGTGAGGTCCTGGGCGGTGGTTGGTTGGCGATACAGACCGTTGTCAAAAAGTTAAAATGATTATTGATTCGTGTTGGTTGTTGGGGTTGGTTATGGTGGTTGCGTCAGCTGTCGGTTTCGGCCTGGCTCGGCGTGTTCGTTACCTACAGAGCGAAACCCTTGCGTCCGCTACTGGCGTCTTTGTGATAGCGTTGGGGTTTGGAGTCCATTCTGATGGCGTCGGTTCCACGAGGCTTCGGTGCCTGTGTGAGGAGCTGGGAAAAGGTAGGGGGGAAAGAAGGGAGAAGGGAGACAAACGCAGGGGAGGGGAGGGGCATCCCGGATTCACTTGGCCCTTCTTAAGAGTCCTGTCTCCAGCCCGTTGTGTCCGTCTCAATTTTCGGTTAATTTTCGTTATCTCCAGTGGTTGATGCCACTCACTGGATGAGGACCGATTGACGAGGCCTATACGTATACTTCATTTCGCTCACTACGACTTCATACCCCTTCCGAATGCGGGTCCCCGGGGGCCCCTCGTCGCTTGTGCGCTGTAATGGCTTTCGCCCCCTTCCCCCCTCCCCCTCCTCCGCCTTCACCTACCTTGCTCTGCGTCCTGCTCATTCCCGCACTCCCGGTTATAAGGCCCTCCAGCTTCGCCTGGACTCCTTCCTGGCGGAGGGCCGGCGTGTGGTGCTGGTGGGGGACCTCAACATCGCTCCGGAACCCATTGACGTGTGCGGGGCCACGACGAGAGACTTCGATCTCCAGAGGGCCGATAGGGCGTGGCTGAGAAGGCTCCTATCGCGCGGTGTGGGAATTGGCTGCGGCAGCGGTGCTGGCGATGGCAGCGCTAGAGGTGAAGGCGGCGACCTACGGCATCAGCACCGTCGATGGAACGAAGGGAACGAAGGCGCGCTTCGCGATGAGGATGAGGATGAGGATGAGGATTCGGATTCGGAACTGGGGGATGAAGGGGCATTGGGAAGACCCTGCGGCGCCGGTGGCTGCGTTGGCGGCGGCTTCGGGAGTGCTGGCAGTGGCAGTGGCAGTGGCAGTGGCGGTTTCTTGCCGCCGTTCGTGGACACCTTCCGGGCCTTTCATCCCAAGCGGTACGGGAGGGCATTATGTGTAGTTAGCGCCGCGAGGGCGTATCCGCGGTCGGGTAGTGCTCTGGGACCGTACCGGGGCCGGGAAACGCGCATGCCGTTCAATACTTCATATGTCGTATCCAACATATCGTATCGGGCCACGGAAACGAACCAGGCAAAACCAAACGCGTAGAGGCCGCCTTCCTTACGTGTGAACAGTCGGCGGGTCGTGGGCGGCGAGGTTTGGGGTGGCCCCGGCCTCTTTTACGGGTTTCGTGTCACCGACTCCTCATCGGCCCCCCTCTGCCGTTGTCGCCTGCTGTTGTATTCTTTGCAGGCAACACGCATATACGTGTTGGAACACGAGCTCGGGGGCTCGGCTCAACAACTACGGTTCCCGCATCGATCACGTGCTAGCTGCGGATGGCCGCTACTGCGGTGGTAGCAGAGCACTTGAAACGCTTATTGCGCCGCGAGCAACTACAACCGTTCCGATAGGACCAGTGGCAGCGGCGCCGCGAGCATGTTGCCTCACGTGGGTTGTAGCGGCGGTGAGTGGCTGTAGCGGTTTCAGGCCACACATGGCACTTGCGGCAATTGAGTCCCGCCGGCGTTTACACATGAGGTGCTTGTGGAGGTGCATGTGGAGGTGGTGATGGAGGTGCAGCATGTGGAGGTGGTGATGAAGGTGCAGCACGTGGAGGTGGAGGTGGAGGTGGAGTTACAGCCATATGCTGATAGGTAGTGGTGACCTCATGTTCTCATCAAGGTGGTGATCAAGTCATGACCAACTGCCGGTGGCTGGGAAACACCACATGTATCTCACCATGAAGCTCGGATGCAGGCGGCCGGTATGACAAGGATTCCTTGTAGTTGTACGAACGGTACGATATGACGCTGCCGTGTCGCCGCCGCTGCCGCCGCAGGACATTATGCCGGAGATGGAGGGCAGCGATCATGCGCCCGCCTGGGTGGACTTGGAGCTCCCGGACAGCGAACTGACCCACGGGTCGCAGCTCGGTGGCGCAGCGCCCTCACTTAGTAGCCGTACCTTCTTCGACACGAGCCGCCAGGCGACTCTCCACGCCGTACTTCTGAGGCGCACAATGGCGTCTGAAACGGCACCAGCGCTTGCTGGACGCGCTGCCGCCGCCGACTTCGTTGCTGCAGCCAGTGGCCGCGGTGACTGCGCCAGTATGGACGAGACGCCGAGAGCTGCCGCAGCAACGGCTGGTATGCGGCGCTTTGTCGGTTGTTCCGAGACACAAGTATTCAAACCTTTCGGGAGTGGCGGCGGTGCCGGCGATGGCGACGGCGGCGGCGGTAAGCGAAGAGGGAGCACAGTGGTTTCAGCAAGTGGATCGTCTCAGAAGAAATTGACTGCGTTCATAAAACCAAGGTCTGCGGGCGAATGCGGACCCGTGCGTGTTGCTATGGCTTCGGTCACTAGTGGCGGTGATATCGATCGTGCTGTTGGTGGCGATGTCGGTGGCGGTAGTGGCAGTGGCAGTGGTGGCAATGGTGGTGGGGATGGTGATGGTATCATCGTCGCTCGGAACGGGGATTTCATAGCCAAGGAGGCGGGCGGCGGTGCCGGCGAAAGCTTCGATTGTGTGGAGGCTGAGGGAGAGTGGCAACTGCGCAGCGGCATGGAGGCCTCCTCAGCAGCTGGCGGCGTGACACCACTGTACGAAGAATTCATGGAGAAGCCACTCCCGTACAACCGTTGCCGTATAAGAGTCGCAGGACTAGGACTAGGAAGCCTGCACTCTGAGCCCGCTGAGGAGGGTTGGCCAGTCACGACGGATTTGACGAGGGTGGCGGCATCAGCGGCGGCTGGGGACGTGGTGGCGATGAAGGCCGCGGAAAGGGAAGCAGTGGCTACAGCGACTGTAGCGGCGGAAGCTGCTGGTCGTACTCAGGCAGCGCTTGCTTGGCGGCAGATCCAACATCAGATGAAGCCTCCGAGGTAAGCCTGCCCATGTGTTGGGAGCAGGGAGGAAATCACGACACTGCCGTACATAGTTGCAAGTACGTAGGTCTGTTGGTCTGCATCGTCAGCAGTTTGGTGGCTGGTGAGCAAGCCGGTGTGGGGGGAGGTCGATCAGGCGAGCATAACGTGGGCTGAACCTAGTAGAACCGAAGAACAAGCTCGAAGGACACCATACAGACAGACATACACCCGCATGTTCCACCTGAAACGATTAACAAGGGTTCATTTTTCCCAATTGGGTTTTGTTCATGTCCGCATTTCCCGCCTGCTGTGCTCTCCAGGTGCAAGGGCCACGGGGAGCCCTGTGTCATCCGCACTGTCAAGAAGAGGGGTGACAACAACGGCCGACAGTTCTGGTGCTGCGCCCGACCCGACGGGCTAGCTCCCCAAGGCCGCTGTGAATTCTTCCAGTGGGCGCGGGGGCGCAACCAAATATGCGGCATGGCGGCACTGCAAGAAACGGGGACGGGACCAGGACCGGGGTTGGGGCCGGGATCCCCTGTGATGACGGCCGGCTCGCTCCAGGGCGGTCACCAGCAGCAGCAGTGGCAGCAGCAGCAGCAACAGCAGGGCGGTAGCGAGGGGGTTCAGGGGCGCTGGGACGCCTGGACAGCCACCGCACGTCACGGCGGGGCCTTTGGCGATTCTGGGCGCGAAACGATGAGCACCTTACCGCGGAAAAGGCCCCGATTGTAATGCAATTGTTATGGATCGCCGTGCAATTGTTATGGAGCGAGAAAGTGGCGGGGCTGTGGTGGCGCCTTGTTTCGCTTGTGCGCTTGTGTATGGTGGTGGACTACCTATAATCGCGGGGCCGGATGGTGTTTGTTAGACCTGATGGATACATACGCTACGTGCTGCTTTCCTTTCTTCCAGGAGAACACTCCGAAACCGGGTGGGGGGGGAAGGGGTGACCGACGGCAGAGGCCCCAAGTATGCCCCAGCTTCGGATCTGCTGCTGGATGGATGCTGCTGAATCAACGGAAGAGGCAACAGGGCCATTTGAGGCGAGACCCTCCTGAGGGGACTGCCCACTCATCAGCTGAGATGGCTCACTCAGATGTCACTTTGAATGACTCAGACAGTTGACTCAGACTCAGTTGAGTTGACTCAGTATTAGAACAGATCTGCCTCTGTCAGCTTGACCAGGACCCCTGCCTAGACTTAAACGTCCACTCAAAATGACTCAAGAGTGCGTCCTCTGTCACTGTGCGGATCATGGTTGTTGTGGGCTTGGCAGTCGTCCCTGGTGAGGGAAGAGCTTAAAGAGCCTGCAGGTGCTCGTGAGGTGGAGCAGCCTGGTCGATGTTCGGGGAAATGCAGGATGCTGGGGGAGTTTGTCCTGGAGGACGGGGCGAAAACGGTTGCTGTGGCAGTCGGACCCGCACGCAGGCCTTTCGTCTTTCCCGATCTGTCGAGCTTAACTTTCATATCCATCGTGATGCCTGGAGTGCTGTTGACACAGGAGGGTGGCAGCGAGGGGGTCGTGGAGGTGATTGCGGGTATGTAGGGGTCATCCTAGCGATATTGGGCGGCGTTGGGAGGTCCAGGAGGGAGGTGCATCGCAAAGGGTGCATCGCACGCGTGCACCCTCTCGCAGATGGAGAGTGTGTATCTGACAGCTCGATTGCGCGCATTCGCCTCAAGCCAGCTACGGAAGGACTACATATTCATTCATATTAATTTAAGAAGGAACCTGTCAGAACCTATAACAGAACAGTTTGGATGATGGTGAAGATGAAAATAATGAGAATGATCATCATGGTAATCATAACAATTTACAAACTCATTTGGTCCAAACTAGAGAGGAGGGAAATTAGACTAATCCAAATTGAAAGCGAAAGGGACGTCCATCCTGACTGAAAGGGGTGAGAAGAAGTCCATGCGTGACAGGTTAAGTCAGGTACGTCTTATTCTATCCACGCCAAATGGGTCATTTGAATAAACGAATACTATAAATAAATCGGGCAAGGCCTCGTTTTTTTCCCGTCATTGTTTGGAGCATGCATGTATAGTAAACCTCTGACACATTCCTAGGCACGCTTCAGCTTAATCGGGATACTCTGTTTATACATATCATCCGGATGGATGCCGTAAAGCCTCATAGTTCACGGAAAAACGTATGGTGTCTTGCCCGGCAAGTAACGTGATACACCTGATCATTTGGTCCCATAACCCTGGCTTTTCAGTACAAATCGTACAGCAAAGTAAACCATAATTAGAAGTCGACCGTATGCTTAGGTTTTGTTCTCGCACCGGCGTTTCTTTCGGGGCCGGCTGAGGGCTCTTAAATCTGGTGAAAGTGATTGGTTAATCGCTCACTATGCAACTCGTGATATATCGGAGACTTTCTCCGAATAAGCCCATGAGAAAGCTAAGATTAGACATGCATACGTATACCTTCCTTCCTGCTTTCTCGGCCGTTGAGTTTGTACCCGGCGGGCGTTAATCCAGCGAGGTCCCGAGGTAATGCGTCTCTTGTGTACCGGGCTTTGTCCTTTGATCTTTCGCTTCCGAAAAAAAATCCTCTTGCGATGGCTTTTTGATTGCCTTGCGATGTCTCCATTGCATAAAGCTGAAGGTAATCGAAATGCCCGTGCATCGATCAAGATGCATCGCAAGTTTTCGTTCGACTACCTCTCGAGCTGAGTACATGCATGTTCACTATAATTGCTACACATCATAGCTTGCTTTAATACTTTCAGGTGAGAACATTATACATTATTCAATGCCATGTTCAGATTTGCGACCATTGCCGGGCATGGCGCGAAAATTAATGGCGCCAAAACTAATTGGCGTCAAAATTAATGGCGCCAACACTGCAAGGCGCGGGAAGTGTCGATGTTTCAATGTCGTATCAATGCTTGTATCAGCTGCCTCATTCGACAGCTAAACATAATTAAGGAATACAGGCCACAGGAGTGACCCCTTAAAAAGCAATTAAGCACATGGGAGTCCAAACGAGGAGTTCAACTAAAGACGTCCCAGCTTTCCTCTTGTTATTAAAAGGTCCTATAATATCCATACATGTGTTTCTAATTAGAAGAGCATCAACGTGCAGTACATAGTCAAAAACATAACCAAGCAAAAGATGTGTCCGATGATACCTGTTCTGTGACGTCTTGTGCCATCGTAATTAGTAAGAAATTTCCAAAGCTTATATGGATAATTCAATAATTTACCGCCCGATTGCCTGGTATGAAATTGTCGATAAGAAACCTGGTATGAAGCTGTCGATACTTGCGGCTGGCGGGCCGGCGATAGCGAACGAGCCCGTTGTGTACGGGAGACAATGCCCTGCAAAAAGATGTTCATTTAGTGGGGAAAACGAATGTATGATCTAGGATAGTCCCCGGACGCGTCAGGGGCACTTCATGACATACCTCTGGGTAGGCTAGTATAGCCCCCAGGGTTATGACATGGTTCGATGAGCTTAAATAGGTACGAAGCGATCTGTCCCGATACTCCAATAACGAATCACACCGTTCGACGTGTAAGTGGATGAAATATATCTATGGCCATTATGAATCGCTTCTCACCGATGATAAAAAAAGTGCAACCTAGAGTTCTTACGCATCCATTCGGAAGTCTGGGTCTTGGGTGCCCTACGGTGTCAGTGGAGATAGATGTATCCCGGAACATAACTAAGTCTGCTTTGACCGAGTCGGTATAGGACGGAATCGGACGACATCATTGTATGGTTAAGCTGAGCTGGTCATAAGTATACATATATATACAGGGAGTTACATGGCTATACGTCTTTATCAATTGACAAAACCTTCATGTTAAAAACATACGGCCCTAGGTACGGACATATGCTAAATGTAGCAACAATAAGGTTAGTAACAAAAAGCTGAAATAATGCAAGAAAGAGTGAAATGATTTTCAAGGAAGGTGCTCTTGAATGTTGGTTGAATCCTGATGAGCGGGAACATAACATCCTCCGCCGAAAACGTCAGGACCGGACGTTTGAGGCCCTTTGAACCCTTCAGCCGGCACATCCTGAATGCGACCTGCGATGGGGGAACTGAAGTCACGAGATCCTGGCAAACGTTTGGCCCACTCTCTTGTTTCGCGGTGATGTGCGTGTCATACATATGGAATGCAGAAGCCTGATGCAAAGTACTGCAGAGGGAATGGGCGGGAAGACGGCAATGCGAGTCAGGGTTCTGAGCGGGATGGGCGGCGGTAGGTAGGTTATTAAGCGTAGATGCAGGTTTATATAGTTTTAGAAGCACTTAATAAACTATAAACCTAGCTTCAAGTTATTGGCTTGCGTCTGTTTTCGGTAATGACGTTTTTGAAATTACGCGCCTATCGCGACCGCATCGATCAAAGGAGTCGGGCTCTTCCAGAGGCTGGTTCAAGCCTTACTTTCTTGAGTGCGGCAAAATTACGGATCGCCCACCGAAGCAATGACATGTTTCACATGTTTTTACACATGTTTGAAGAATCATGCTGCATTGATGCGTCGCCAAAGATCCTAGAAAGGGAAAACTGCAACATATCAGCATCCAGCAATGGGTAGAAAGTCGGCTAAGGCTGGCGGCTAAGGCCACGACGTCGAACCTCATAAGGCCCTGATATGGCCCTCCTAGAGGTAGAATTATATAAATGCATACAACCTGACAACAAAAACAAATACTGTCAGGAAAATAGATACATTTCTTGGCCCAATGGCCAGCATCAGGAAAATGTCTTACTGCGTCGCAGCGACTACTGTGCTTATGGCATTATGGTAAGTCAGTCGTACATTTCATTCTCAAAGTCTTAGCAGTGATACTACAAATAAAATTAGGTGTGTTCTCCGAAGCGTTTGATAGCGATATAGTTGTGGTTCGACAACTAATGCTCGCTCGTTCTGGTTCTCCAGATGTTTTCGCTTCTCATTGTAGAACCAAGTAGACAATGCAATAATCATTTGCTGCTTTTGTCCGGGGATGGCTATAGTCCACTGGACGCTTGTCGTATTCCACTCTTCACGTTTCGGCACCTTCCGCAGGGCTGTCAGCGGTGTCATTGCGCAAGAAGGGGAATATGACGGATACGATGGATCCTTCCTGGGCAAGCCGCAGACGGGGAAGTTTTTTGACTTCCCCTACAGCGGCTGCGAAACAGACGGAACTTTGTACTCTTTTAAACCGACCGTGCAGCAAAAGCCTGTCAACACTTATTGCTTCACTATCAAAGTCGATGAAGAAAAGTGCGTTGGCTCTTGCTGCGATACCGACCTCCACAAAATCGAGGTACGCAATTTCCTGAAAACATGCTATAAGTAAATAAATATTAGACCATAAATAATATTTTCATAACCATCAAGCATTCACGTATCCTCGCTAGTTCGAGCGATAGCTCTGGCGGCCGGGCCAGGCCCCGCCAGGTCCGTGCGTGTCGGCCTTGTCTGTAATGATTGACTGTGAAGCTCGTACCTACGCTTGCCAGTAGAAAAGTAGGCTGACTGCTGACCCCATGGGACGGCCGTGACAGCTCGCTGCCAACCGTCACAGATAAAGTTTGAAAAAAGTTTGAAGAAAGACTTCATACCATTCCGCACTCGCTGCAGCCCGTCAGATGGCTCGTTTACTTCGATGTTCGGGGTTTTTAAATCGGGTGATGAATATTGCCAAATAAACTTGGTGGCGATACGAAGCTCACGACCACTGAGAGGTCAAAACATATATGATATGTATTGTATTGTATTGGTCGTACACGTACGGCCAACACACCAGCACAATATAGAGGTGTAGAAGCACCGTAATCAGCATTTCGAGAGGCCTTTGCGGCTCTCAACTACTACATGTAATATATAAGGTTTTAGGGTTCGATACATAATTCCATGTTATGTATGTTATCACACATCATTATATGTATCTTTGTCCAGATAGTGCTCCAGATAGACCTGCTGACAACCTCATCACGATTCATGTATCATTCCATTGCAGCTAGTTTCGACCCATTCCCTTCCCAATCCCATGGGTATGTTCCATGCAGTTCAACGTGGATGCCGCATGCCTGATTCCTGGGGTCTCCGTGAACGGTAGTCTCAATGGCAAAGCACTGAAAGTTACGCCGTCGTTCGAAAGGTCATTGGACGGGCCCCCCGGTAGCGCCATTCTCAAAATCACCCAGCTGGATCTGAGCCCGGAGACGGCCAATGGTGCGGAGCTGTGCTTAACCCTAAAACCCAGCAAAGGCAGAGGGAAGGGCTGCATCACACTGGAGCAGCTGTGCGTGCAACCAGCTGGCGTCTGCACTGGCGCCTGCACCGTGACCTTCTTTGACACCCCGTGCAACTGCTGCCCTGTATCAAATACCACTGGGTTCTGCCCGCCACCTCCGCCACCACCCCCGTCCCCACCGCCACCTCCACCGCCACCGCCACCGCCACCGCCACCCTCACCCCTACCTCCGTCCCCACATCCACTGCCACCCTCACCACCTCCACCGTCTCCACCGCCACCGCCACCGCCACCGCCACCGCCACCGCCACCGCCACCCTCACCCCTACCTCCGTCCCCACATCCACTGCCACCCTCACCATCTCCACCGTCTCCACCGCCATCGCCACCGCCACCGCCGCCGCCACCGCCACCCTCACCCCTACCTCAGTCCCCACCCCAACCCTGGGCCCCGAGCTCGCCAGTGCCAACCAGAATCTGCCCCACCATCCTTTCATTCTCTGTCGAGATATTCAACAAAACAGAAGTATTTCAGCAGTACAACTTCACTGTGAACTATTGCATCCAGCTGCAAGCAGCCCTAAACAATCTCTTTGCGAAAACACTTACCGTTCTAAACGACCACTGGCAGGGAGCCGCCGTATCACCATATGCTCAATGCACAGCTACGAGATATGTATACTCCAGGGAATTGGCTTACGACCATGAAAACATCACTCTCAACCAAGACCTTCTTAGCGCCACTAACACAGCGACGCTGTTTCTGCTCGACCTTGTAACGAATGGTCAAAACGGTTGTCGTTCATGGCTCCAAGGTTACACTGTAAATGCAACGTCAACAAGCAGCAATATATTCTGTTTGAACAGCATGGTCAGCAAATCTATCCCCTGTAACCCGGAACCTGATTACATGAATTGCACGTGAGTTCATACCAGGATTCCATTAATAGGGCCCATGTATATGGAATATGCATTACTTGTACGGCATGGATGGAGAATGAAGCGTCGGCTCACTTGTGTTCCTAGCCTCCTCATCAATCCGCTGCGAGCGAATGATCAAAATGAGCAAATGGAATCATTCAAAGCAATTAGTCAAGAGGGGTTGAGGTCTTTTTATAAAGTTGTTTGCTAAATTCGTCGATAAATTAGAATTGTACAAGCAGTACATTATGTGCATGAAGTGTACCCATGAGTCCCTGCGAGCACTTCATGCATATCATGCACCACATACGCATCTCGGTTCGTTTCATCTATATCGTGTTCCTTACTTCTGCTGGTCTATCCCCTTATTAAGGATAATGCCATACCCATACCCAGGTGCAACACGAAAAAGGGCATCCTGCCATTCACGTCCTTCACTTCATACGCCGCACCGCAACCTCGGCTGAGGCCCAGCAACACGACCGAATACTGCTTCACTATTGGGATTCTCTCTCAAGACAGAATTCAGGAGGTGGGATTTTGCTTGCTTTGGAAGTGGGCCACACACAGGGCTTATGAGTTGCCCGTATATATATGTGTGTGTGTATGTATGTGTATGTGTGTGTGTATGTGTGTGTCATCATCCGAAAAGTGCGTGATCCAAGTCGCCCACAGTGTAACACCTAAAATACTTACATACATACGTTCTATCTCGAGGCAGGTTTCTTTATTTGATACGGTTGTATCGATCAATGCAATCCACATCAACATTACGTATACCGATTATGGTGCGATGCATATGGAGTAGCTATGGATGGAGTAGTTATTGCATGCATCGTATCCTTCATCAGGTCATAAGGCCTTAAAGCCCAAAGTCTCGTACGTATGCAGATGCTCAGTCTATCTATCTGTTGAGCATCGCTTTATCTCCATGCAGCAGGGCACCCTGCTCGAGGCCTCAAGTACTGACGTTTGCCGCGCTCCATGCATTTGACGTACCACCTCGTTCGCTCGCTCGGTTCACATGCAAACCGCATGCAGGGCAACTGTTCAGGAACAGACACACTTCTTAAGGTTGGCTGGAACACTGGTGAGCGGGGTTTTCTATGTGACCTATTATACAGAAATATTTCTCTTTTATTTGTGTCTTTATTTTATGGCTGGTAACCCCTGTGTAAAGCCTATTAAGTAGGTAAATAAGGCCTATATAATGCATGTATGTGTAGAGTTGGCAACTCTTGTTGATTGCCAGACATCATGGTATGCATGTATGTATATATGTAGAAAAACATTATATTCATGATATTATTGCGTTTTTGAGGGGCCCCAGCGCGAAGCGTCTCAGGAGGCCCTGCCCTCTAAACCCTCAAAACCCTAGGATTGCCCATATACGTGTGTATGTGTGTGCGTATTACTTGCTTATTATCTGATTGATGTGAATTGGTTCCCGCCCGCCGTGCGTCCAGATTACAAGTTGCGCCAGGCAGTTAAGGCCATCAACCTCTACCCCAAGGGGGGAGAGGCCAAGGCCATCCAGCCCACCTGGGGCGGTCCAACAGTCTTTGGACCGGATTCCCTCCGCGGTGGGTGCGTTAAGTAGTGACAGAGAGGCAGGGAGCTCCACGCATTCATCCTTCATGATTGAACATATGTAAGAACATATGAGCATACGTATGCTGCTGCTGACGTGCGCCGGAAGCTAGCTAGCCTGCTGACCATTTCTTTCGCACGGCCCGTTCCATTTGTCCTTGCAAGTACGTGTTAGATCAGTCGCAAATATATATGATAATCATTGAGATTTTTGTTGATCTGTCGCTCATAACGCACGATCAGGCCCGCCAGCCCTCTGCCTTATTAGCTACACGCAACACTGCATGCATGCATGGCTTAATAATCCGGCTGCTGCTGCACGCGTGCGTATATTCATCAAGCCAACCCATCAATAATTATTCCCGCCTGTCTTCATCATCACACGTGCGCATAGCAACGAATATAAACTGGTCGGTCGCGCAAGCCAACGGCAGCAGAATATGTGTGGAGGTTCAGAACCCCAACACGTTCTGGGACCTTTGCTACGGTGGAGGACCAGGGCACTGGTGAGTTAAAAGCAAGGGCTATATATGTATACATAGGTATATATATGTCTATGTATATATATGTATATCGCTTAATTGACAGTTGATTTTACATTATATTATGGGTGTTACACTGTGGGCGACTCACCCTCCAAAGACGAGCACCGGGGGTCCTGACCGGACCGAGCCACAGCGCAGGGGAGGAACACGTGGCTTTGTCTGTCTGTCCTGCCACGTGCTCCCCCTCTCACTAGGGCCAGCGAGCCCTCACAGGCTCTCGCCTGGCCACTCACAGAGCACTCTGGGCCACCAAGAAAACACAAAAAGGCCCAACAGAAAACGGGGGACACCTAGCTGCTCAAAGGACGGGGAAACCTCTCCTCTAACCCGAAACTGACCTGGCAAGAGCCTGACAGACACACACAGATCCCCTCAGAGGAGAAACACCAGCAGGAAAGCACACCCTTACACAGCCAAGCCGGAAGAACCCAACAAGAGGCGGAGGGGGGGATGACAAGCCGAACTGGCGCCCCCTAGAAAGCCTTCCGGCCCCACCCAAAGCTGACCCCGCAGACACCTGCACTGCACAAAAAGGAAAGACCTCTCTCGCTGACCCCCCCTAAAACCCTAAGGACCCGAAGCCTGGACACAGGAACCTCTAGCCACGAAACCCTCCACCCTCTCCCTTCCCCTCCTCAAGAACTAGACCGCCCTCTCCTTGTCTCTACCTCCCTCACTCTCCCCCTTTCCTCCCACAGAACCTCCTCCTCAAAACTCCTGCCTTAAAGCCCCTGCTCTGTTCTTGCTGCTCCATGGTCGGTGATGTCAACCGGATCTGCACACCGCATTTGCGTGCCAACTATGGCTAGGATGGGATGTTGTGGTCCCACTTGATCCCAGCCATAGTGAGGTATTCCCAACGCTGCAAAAGAATGCAAGCGTGCCCAAAAGTCTGCAACTGTACGGGCCCGTGCACGGTCCAGGGGTGAGGCTGCTGTTTGTGTTGGAGTGTCCATTGCTGGCTGTGTCGTTGAGAGGATTGGATGGGTGTTGGCATCTTCCTCTTCCTCTTGAGAGAACCCTCCTGAACGGTTGAAGAAGTCAGTAATAGCCCGTTGACGGGGTCCCTGCTCTGCTGTGTGGGTCTGTTGTTGCTGCCGCCGTCCGTGGGTAGAAGGCCCCTGTGGCCTGTGTTCCCTGGTTGCCGCCCGGAGACAGTGCCTGCCATATTCCATAGAAGATAAGGCTGCCAAAGCTATCACATCCCATGGGGCCTGCTCGCAACCGGGAGGTGCTTGGACAAGCCATAGCTGTTGCCTGGTCATGCCCCCTTCAATGGTGGCTGATGTCGGCAATGGCAGATGTCTGTCGATCTGTTCTCGCACCGCCTTGGCTATAGGGCACTCCCAGAAGTGGTGCAGGCGTGGGGAGCAAGGTTGATCAGTATCAGCTCCATAGCTGCCACACCCACATGGTTTGATGGGCACCCTGGAAAGATGTGTGTTGCCAGGCATGGGTATCCCATCGACCACCAAACGCCACAGCGTCTCTTTGTTTTTATTTTCCCACCGAACTGCTGTCCACAGCCTGTCTAGGGTTGCCTGAAAGCGCTGGAGGTCAGTGACAGGACAGGGAGGAGTTGGTCCGTCTGTTGGCATCCCTTGCGCCTCCTGCACAAAAGCTGACAAGAGCTCCAATCGCTCCTCCGCTGTTGAAACCCCTTGCAGTTGAGTAGCTTGGCTTACCGTGAGGTTGTAGAGAGGCACTATACCCGAGTCCCCTGGCAATCTCCAGCCCAAACGCCTGACGATCATGGCCATGACTGTGGTGCGGTCTGGTGGTGCTGGCATCTGCTGCTGCATTCTGTCCTCCACCCTGTCCGGCTGTTGGGGTTGTAAGCGGTTGACTACCTCCCGTGCTGCTGCTATCCATGCCGGGCTGATATCGTTGCATAGAGCCGAGAGAGCCATACGGGTAGACTCCTTGTCTCGCAGTTGGGTGGGGCTAGCTGAGGGGTCTAGAAACTGTTGGGTCCAGTCTAGCCAGGTCATGTGCTGAGGGAGGGATGTTTGGTCATGCTCCAGCATGTCGTACACCCTTACCAGGTCCCCAACTGTGAGCAGTTTTCTGCATGAAGCCATCAGTGGGTGACGGGTTTCCAGGCCTGGGCGGTGGTTGTTACCGTTGACACTTCCCCCATTGTCCGAATTGTTGGGCAGCAAAGGATTTCCCCAGAGAGCAGCCGCCCAGCACCAGTCTCTAGGGGCTAAAGGTGGGTTGCTGACATCTTCTAGTGGTGGGAGGTGCCCTAAGGCCCCTACAATTCGGCTGATCTCCTCAGGCAAGGTCTCTCCACCCAGCCAGGGCCCAGTTGCCTGGGCAGTGCTAAGGGCCCAAGGTTTAAAGGCCGGATGGGTGATCTCCAGGTAGGTGGCCAGGGTCCGGATCCAGGGGTGGAGGGTTCGAACATTACCACTAGTAACAGGCTCCTCCTCTTCTTCAGCAACCGTATTCATCGCCGTGTCCAAAAGTGTTACCCTCTCTCTCTCACTCCTGGCCATCAGGGCCCCTCGGATGAATCGCACTGCCCACATGGCTTGTCTTGCCCGAATGTGTTGCCTGAGGGGCAGTAGGCCAAAACCACCAGTTGATGGGTGTCCCACCAAGAGTCTGCTAGGTACTCCAGTGAAGTGCTGGCCCTGGTCTTCTGGGCCCTGTTGCCGATCTACAAGGCGAGCCGCTAAGCGTTCAATGTAGGTCAGAGTGGTATCTGGAGGTGGTCCACCATGCTCCATATGCCAAGTGACTGTTTGCAGGCAATAGCTTGAGACTGCTGCAGCCCGACCAAAGGCAGAGAGCGGATAATGGGCTAGGCGTTGCATCCTCGTGTAGGCCAGTGCTAGCATCTCAGGCCAGTCTGGTTGGGACGGCTGCACTTGGTTGTCCATTGGCAAGTTAAGGGCTGTCGCAGTGGTGACCACCTTCAGGCCATTTATTGTGCTTCCCTGACGGTGGTCGTCCACAGCCCCTATGGGTAGGAGTTCCATCTTATCCAGGTTCAGGCGTTGACCTGATGCCTGGGCAAAAGTATCCATGGCTTTAAGGAAGGCTGGCACGTATTCCTCTCCTTCAAGGGCCACTTCTGCATCGTCAGCAAACTGACAGGCTGTGGCCCTGTCTTCATCTGAAGGCAATAGGCGGAGGCCTATCTCTTGGCTCTTTAGCCAGCTGAACAAGGCCTGGGCAACAAAGAGATACAGCAGGGGTGCTAGGGGGCAACCCTGTCTTACCCCTGCTTCCATTTTAACAAGCCTGGATTTGAAACCTTTCATCATGGCTCTTGCCCGCGTGTTGCTAAGCAATATCCGGGTCCAACTGCAAAGCTGTGGGCCTGCTCCCATCGCCTCCATTGCCCCCATCAGGAAGTTGCGGTCCACTGTGTCATAAGCTTTCGCGAAGTCCAGGAAGGCCAGCAGACCTTGGTGGTTCAATTTCCGTAAGAGATGAGGCAGATGGCGTAGAAAGAGAACACTGGCCCCAATGAGCCTCTTGGGCAGAAAAGCTGACTGCTCGGGGCTGATGATTCGTCCCAGGGCTGGCCCTAGGCGATTCACCAGCACCTTGGCCAGCAAGCGGTAGTCCGAGCAAAGCAGTGTGATAGGGCGGTAGTTACCAGGCTGTTTGGGGTCTCCCTTCTTATAAAGCACCTTAATGATACCATCCAGAAAGCCTGTTGGCACCTGCCCTGTTTTGCCGATAGCCGTGAAGAGGGCTGCCATGGTATGGCCAATCTCTGGCCAGAACTTGCGGTACAGATCCGTTGGGATGCCATCCCATCCGGGTGCTTTGCCTGGCTGGCTCTTCTTCAGTGCGAAACCCAGCTCAGACACAGCGATGGTCGGGGACCCAACCACTTCGTCAGCTTCCTCAGGGAGTCGGATGTTGGCTGCTGCTAACTGGGTTAGCACTGACTGGCGATCTTCAGGAGTGGTGAAGTCAGGGGCTCTGCATACCCCTGCCCAAAAGTCCACTACTACCTGTGGTAGCTGTGCTGGATTTGTGACCAGTTGGCCTGAGTGTGCCTGGAGGGCCACTGGGGCTGTTTGCTGGTCCTGGATTTGGGTTTGCAGGAAGGTTGTCAGAGCTGGGCCAGGACGCTCTCCTGCGTGTAACCAGTGGACCCGGGTCTTTTTTGCTGCCCTGGCGTTGTCCTCAATATGCACCCTAGCCAGTCTTGCTTGGGCATCTACAAGCTGCTGTAGTAGGTGTGGTGAGCGCGGCCTAGCATCGAGGGCTTGTTGGGCCTGTTGGACCCCAAGGTAGGCCTCCTGGGTATGCGCATCTGGCTGCTGCCTGCGCTGTTGCACTACCTTGTTGAGTTGGTGAGCTAGGATGGTTAGTCGGCGTTTAAAACCAGGCCACCAAGCAATAAGGTTGCCCGGGTTCTCTTCGGCTGAGGGCGCCTCTTGGCATTGGTTCCGGATCCACTCCGCCATGCTTGTAGCCAAATCTTCATGGTCAGTGAAGGCCATGTGTATACGCTTGATGCCTTGGCCCTTGACCTCATTTTTGCGAGGTAGGAGGTGAAGTGTGGCAAGACGGTGGTCTGAAGCTGTGTGGAATGAGATGGCCGTGTGGCAAATATACGGCAGCATGGCTTCATTGATGTAGATGCGATCCAGGCGTGAACCTCCTGGGCTGGGTGCATGGTACAGGTGAGTGAAGTCACGGCGCCTGGGGTGGAGGTATCGGTGGGTATCAACCATCTGTGGGCCTGCTCGCTGTCGCAACTCAGTGATAGGCCTATCCGCCTGCCTCCCATCTCTTCCTGCGGACGAGTCCCACAAAGTTGGGTTCTCCACAAAGTTGAAGTCTCCTGCCCAGATAAGAGTGGTGTCCCTATTGTCCTCCATGGCTTGTGTTGTGGTGGCTGCCAGGGCATTCTCAAAGAGTTGCCGGCGGGTTTCCACAGCCGCTGAGGTAGTGCCAGGAGGGAGATAGATATTGCAGATGTGCAAGCGGTGTCCCCTCCAGTGGAGGATACAGTCGGTGAACCGGCCTTTTATACCCATAGGCTGGGGTGTTGCCAGTTTTGGTGCCAAAGCTGAAGCTAGCCCCTGTCTGATGAGGATGAGTACTCCTGCTGTGTGCGTCGAGCTAGACCAAGAGTATGCTGCTACCTTCCAGTTTTGTGTGTGGATCTGAGTGGTGGCATGACGAAGATCCCGTTCAAACAGGCATTGGTGCTGGATTGTAGTATGGTGGGTTTCCTGCAAACACACAACATCCAGCCGCTGCTCAGCCCACTGTCGTACCGCTGCCTGAAGTCGACTGCCATGAGAAGCCAGAAGCCCTCGCATATTGTGCGTGGCTATGCGCAGTGGATGCCCTGAAATAGCTCCCTGCCGCTGATTTCTCCTACTACCTCTCAGCATTATTCTGCTTGGGGTTCCCGTGTGTGGGGGCTGCTCTCCTTCCCATCGCAGTCCATGTCCTGGGGTGGGTAGGGGTTGTTGGTTTGCCGGGAATGCCAAGTGGATGTCCGCCGCGGTCGGGGTGTCTCCTTGGAGATACCACCCGATATTGTTGGCTCCCTCTGCGTCCGTCGCAAGGCCAGTTTGGCCTTCCGGGCTTGCCTTGCCCTCTCTGTTTGGGCCATGTGCCGCTGTGCTCGTTCCTCCTCTGACAGATGGGTTAGGCGCCGCTTGCGAATTTTGTTTTGTTGGGTGTTGGTGGGGGCGTGCCTGTTTGAGGGATGCTGAGGTGCCTGGGTCCTGGGTTGAGAGCGTCCCGCTGGTTGAGCCTCTGCTGGGGGCCCCGGCTGACCTGTGACTACATTGGTTGAAGTAGTTAGGGTTCTGGGTTTGCATGCTGCTTCTGCTGCTTTGGCTGCTGCAGTTGCTGCTGCATCGACGATCTCTTGGGGGAGCGGCCTGGGTGGTGGGGCCGTGGGTTGGGGCGCCCCAGGAGGGAGTGGCGCCAGGGAGCTGGGAGCGAGTTGCCTTGGGGGGCTCAGAGGGTGCTGCCTCAGAACATCCGCAAAGGATGGCACAGTGTTGGCCCTGCTGGACGAGGGGTCAGGACCGCTCAGTCGGGCTATGGTCTGGGTTGGGGGGATTGGTTGATGTGATGGCAGTCGTTGGCGGTTGAGGTCCCGCTGGCGGTTGAGCTCCATGCGTGGAGGGGGTTTGCATGGCATGAGAAAAGGGGCCTCCTCTACTGCTGCCCGGAGCCTGGAAGCCACCAGCATGCCCTGGTTCGAAGAGCCCCCCGGTCGTCCAAGGCTGAACCTGCTCTGGTGTGGTAGATTGTGGGAGCCCGGTGCCATTTTAACCCGCCACGTGTCAGCCATGCGTGGGGGTTTAAGATCCTGGAACTCAGTCATGCGCCTGGGTGCTCGTTCTGATGAGTAGGCATGTGCCAGGAAGCTAGGGATGGCTAGCAGGGATAAGGTGGACGGCACCCCAGAAATCTCCCAGATGGCTGGCTGCACCTTGTGGAAGTTTTTGATGTGGACCTCCACGGTGATGGGTGGGCTGTTAGGGAGAAGGTGGACTTGCCCCAGTCTCAGGTGTCCCCTGGTGACTGCTGGGAAGGATACGAGCCATGCCCTACCACCCTTTGGGATAAGAATGGACAGTTCTTGCACCACATTGCCATTGTACTGATGATGCCGGCCAACCTTTGGCAGGCTGCAAGGTAGGCCTGGCATGTTGGCTACCATAACCTCATGTACCTTGGCAATGATGGCATCCGTGAGTGGCCCAAAAAGTTGGGCGTGGATGTCCGCCGGGTTGGAGTCTGCTGGCCAATGGATGTCCAGGGCCACGGACTCTTGGTCGAGTAAGACGGGAGTTCCAGCTGGTAAGTCCCGTTGGATTTGCTCCATATTGATGAAGCGTTGTGCCATCGGAGGCCGGGTGGGCGGGCCTCTGTTGGCTGGAGCTCTTACTTGGCCATTTGAATTAGGTGCTCGCGCGGTGGTCCGCGCGCGGTTAATTTCGGCCATATTAAAAGCTAGAGTGGCATTGAGAAGCCGTGCAATTGGAGTTCCGAAGCAGGGCGACTGTCTGTGAGGATGGCTAAACGAAAAAAAGGCGAAAAGCTCCGAATCCCCGCCGACGCGAGAGTTGCCTCTATCTCCGCCGATGAGAAGAAAGCAGATGAAGACAATTCCCTAGAAGTGGTGGTTGATCGCGTTGTTGGCCAAAAGTCGGGAAAATTCGCGAGGTGTCCCAAGTCGCGGCAGCCGCAAAAGTCCTTGCTAACCCCGCCGTAGAAATAAGAGTAAAAGAAGGCAAATCCCAAGGAGGGAAGGCAGCTGTTCGTGCTGGTGTCTAGAACAAGCGATTGCTGCTCCTTTAACGCGCAAGTTCTAAATCATCTGCGTGATCACCGGCGACACTAACGTGCCGATGATACTGCGAAGCTAACCATACATACTATGTATGTATATTATATATTATATAATATATATATTATATATTATATATATTATATATTAATATATTATATATTATATTATATATATTATATATTATTATATTATATATATATATATTTGCATCGGCTGAGTTGGTGCATATTCTTACTGCTGCTCGATCGGGCGTCCCCACCTATGGCTGACGTTGTTTGCTATTTCCAAATTATTTGTGCGTGTTTTATATGTTCTCGCATTACACCTGTCGAGCAATGGCCGCACTTACAGTACGGGTCATGTGCAGTGGTTGAGTGCCGGAAAACCTCTCGAGATGTGCTTTTGGCACCTTATATTGTGATTTTGTGTACCGTACATTGTACGACCACGAAATCACGCTTACTGGCCATCTTGCTTGCTTTGACTGCCACCGCCCTGCCTGTATACGCAATGTACATATAATATAATGTTATACACACGACATATGATGTGCATTGTTACATAATTAATAAATTATTTATCTATGATAACCAACAACCAGTGTTTATGACATATACTTACATACATTTACACATAATCTTAAGAGAACACCTGTTTCTCTTCCCCCCAATGCATGCATGTGGCAACGCAGTTTAATAAGCTTTTACAACGTCAAGAATGACTGCTGCCCCGTATATGTGACGGGCCCTCCCCCTTAATTATGTGTATGTCGTACATACGCATGCACAAGGGATGTCAGCGTGTTCATTTTGACCTGCCTGGAAATAATTGCTGAATTTATTTCGTTTCCTCCATCTGGCTGGGGGTCCATTGCTGACCCCCATCTTGGGGATACGACGTGTATACCCACGCAAGTGCTGACCAAGCCCGTTTCATGCTAATCACGCGCTGTATTGCAATCAACAAGCAAGGGACCAACAAAAATGGCTGTATGTTACTAGGAGTATCATATATACATGGTCTATCCTCGTCGTTACGACAGTTAATTATTGCTAGGTAGGTGATGTTATTCTGACTTTGCAATATCTGATTCTTGATGACAGCTAGATTAAATAACGTTACTGGAGGGTTTACAACGTACATACATGTGCGTGCACAACGTGTATGCATTTATTGTTTATCACCCGCTGGCTAAGTACGTAATGGTGATGATTCGCGGTTTTGTGTATGTGGAGGCGTCAGTTAGGAGGCAGGGCAGTATAGATGTTGCACCGTCGGCAGAGATTCACGAACGCGCCTGTCTATAACTGACTGTACGATGTACTGGAACTAACCGGCGGCCCGCCGGAGCATGCACGTATTAATTGAGGGTTATGGTGTGGATGCTACAGAAGCATATATAGCTCTTGGAGTGCAGGATGGAAAAGTATGTAGGGTATAACCTCAACCGCTGCCTGCCGTCGATCGAGATTAGTTGACATTGCGTGCGTGCGGGCATGTTAGCGCACATAGGTCCATCAACTTCTTATTAGCGGCGCTAGACAACTAACACATCTTCTATGACTGATGATCTGTAACTTGTGTGCTATATATATGCTCAGGCTGGCTTTCCCGACCATATTCATGTATGTCCCAATTCCTAGGTGGCTGGGTCCATTGTTTACACCCACGAACACAACTCGCAGGGCCAATCTAAGATTGAACAAATGGATTGAAAATAAGTACTCCATCCATACTCCGTGGATCCATCCATGGATGGAGTCTGTTAATTCGTGCTTTCGTATGGAGATACCATAGATAGGACAAAATATCGATCAATCATAATTAGTAGTAAGCGATTGACGACATAAATATCCTGACCGTGAAATAATTAAAAATATACTTTAATATATATTATATATAAAATATAGTGGAAAAGGTGTAGCTAGCCTGCTGGTATAGCATGTAGGAGCATGTAAGAAGTCAGCTACCTAGCCACGAGCGTGGTAATGATGTACGCACAAGTCCGTCCCACGGGTAGCTCATCATTCGTTCCCTATCCTAGCCGCCGAGACCCCATGTCACATACATTACATTGAATGCAATAGATGCTGCTGTATGTATGCATGCTAAATGCCATATCAAACTAACGTCCTAATAAAATGGTCCGCTGACCCAACCCCTTGGCTTTGATCACGCTGAGTGTATATCAAGGAAACACCTCCACCTCCACAACCACCCTAGTGAGGGCCGCGCCTTCCCACCCAGGCTCTTTAAGGGGAAGGGGTCACCTATAGAGGCCCTCCCAAACTGCCCAGCAGAAAAGCAAAACACCTGCAGACGGGGGGGGGCGCAGAACAAGTCATATAGGAGCCCACCGATCTGAAATGTCTCACAGCAACACCCACAGAGAGCATTGTAGTAGTCGTACATGTACGGCACAAACCAGGACATTAGCAAGGTGCAGAAGCACCCTGTCAGCATCTCGAGACGCCTTTACAGCTCTAAACTACTGCAGCCAATTATTATTATTATTATTATTATTATTATTATTATTATTATTATTATTATTATTATTATTATTACTATTATTATTATTATTATTATTATTATTATTATTATTATTATTATTATTATTATTATTATTATTATTATTATTATTATTATTATTATTATTATTATTATTATTATTATTATTATTATTATTATTATTATTATTATTATTATTATTATTATTATTATTATTATTATTATTATTATTATTATTATTATTATTATTATTATTATTATTATTATTATTATTATTATTATTATTATTATTATTATTATTATTATTATTATTATTATTATTATTATTATTATTATTATTATTATTATTATTATTATTATTATTATTATTATTATTATTATTATTATTATTATTATTATTATTATTATTATTATTATTATTATTATTATTATTATTATTATTATTATTATTATTATTATTATTATTATTATTATTATTATTATTATTATTATTATTATTATTATTATTATTATTATTATTATTATTATTATTATTATTATTATTATTATTATTATTATTATTATTATTATTATTATTATTATTATTATTATTATTATTATTATTATTATTATTACTATTATTATTATTATTATTATTATTATTATTATTATTATTATTATTACTATTATTATTATTATTATTATTATTATTATTATTATTATTATTATTATTATTATTATTATTATTATTATTATTATTATTATTATTATTATTATTATTATTATTATTATTATTACTATTATTACTATTATTATTATTATTATTATTATTATTATTATTATTATTATTATTATTATTATTATTATTATTATTATTATTATTATTATTATTATTATTATTATTATTATTATTATTATTATTATTATTATTATTATTATTATTATTATTATTATTATTATTATTATTATTATTATTATTATTATTATTATTATTATTATTATTATTATTATTATTATTATTATTATTATTATTATTATTATTATTATTATTATTATTATTATTATTATTATTATTATTATTATTATTATTATTATTATTATTATTATTATTATTATTATTATTATTATTATTATTATTATTATTATTACTATTATTACTATTATTACTATTATTATTATTATTATTATTATTATTATTATTATTATTATTATTATTATTATTATTATTATTATTATTATTATTATTACTATTATTACTATTATTATTATTATTATTATTATTATTATTATTATTATTATTATTATTATTATTATTATTATTATTATTATTATTACTATTATTACTATTATTATTATTATTATTATTATTATTATTATTATTATTATTATTATTATTATTATTATTATTATTATTATTATTATTATTATTATTATTATTATTATTATTATTATTATTATTATTATTATTATTATTATTATTATTATTATTATTATTATTATTATTATTATTATTATTATTATTATTATTATTATTATTATTATTATTATTATTATTATTATTATTATTATTATTATTATTATTATTATTATTATTATTATTATTATTATTATTATTATTATTATTATTATTATTATTATTATTATTATTATTATTATTATTATTATTATTATTATTATTATTATTATTATTATTATTATTATTATTATTATTATTATTATTATTATTATTATTATTATTATTATTATTATTATTATTACTATTATTACTATTATTATTATTATTATTATTATTATTATTATTATTATTATTATTATTATTATTATTATTATTATTATTATTATTATTATTATTATTATTATTATTATTATTATTATTATTATTATTATTATTATTATTATTATTATTATTATTATTATTATTATTATTATTATTATTATTATTATTATTATTATTATTATTATTATTATTATTATTATTATTATTATTATTATTATTATTATTATTATTATTATTATTATTATTATTATTATTATTATTATTATTATTATTATTATTATTATTATTATTATTATTATTATTATTATTATTATTATTATTATTATTATTATTATTATTATTATTATTATTATTATTATTATTATTATTATTATTATTATTATTATTATTATTATTATTATTATTATTATTATTATTATTATTATTATTATTATTATTATTATTATTATTATTATTATTATTATTATTATTATTATTATTATTATTATTATTATTATTATTATTATTATTATTATTATTATTATTATTATTATTATTATTATTATTATTATTATTATTATTATTATTATTATTATTATTATTATTATTATTATTATTATTATTATTATTATTATTATTATTATTATTATTATTATTATTATTATTATTATTATTATTATTATTATTATTATTATTATTATTATTATTATTATTATTATTATTATTATTATTATTATTATTATTATTATTATTATTATTATTATTATTATTATTATTATTATTATTATTATTATTATTATTATTATTATTATTATTATTATTATTATTATTATTATTATTATTATTATTATTATTATTATTATTATTATTATTATTATTATTATTATTATTATTATTATTATTATTATTATTATTATTATTATTATTATTATTATTATTATTATTATTATTATTATTATTATTATTATTATTATTATTATTATTATTATTATTATTATTATTATTATTATTATTATTATTATTATTATTATTATTATTATTATTATTATTATTATTTTGAAGTCAAGTCCGAACGAACCGCGTTTATTAATAACGGCTCACTTCCCTTTTCCCCCCGTATGACAGCAAAGTACAAGTAAAACGGTTAAGGCGAAGTTCGAATTAAACCTCCTCTATCAAACTGTAAATTCGGCGGCCTGTCTTAAGTGAGATGAATACAAACAAGTTACGCAGTCCTTTTAGATTGTAACCTAAATGCAATGCTAGATCTATATCTATATATATTAATTGCTGAGTTTCCACTTAAGCAGCGTATATTACCACATACAGCTTGTAAATAAAATTGTTTAACATGCGCTGCTTAACTGGAGAGTTGTCAAACTCAGCATTTTTCACGTGATGGCACGACACAGCATGCATGGCACGGCATGACGTGGCGCGGACACGTGTATAACGTAGACCCGAGACACCACGCGGTGCGCGGGATGTAGCTGGGGTATCGCGTATTATCTTTTTAAAAATAATATTAAAAGGTAATTTTATGTCAGCTAGATCTCTCCTAACGGATGATGGATTCTTCGCATGTCTGATATCAATCTCTTTGTTAAATATTTTCAATTAGTAAAGGTATTATTGCTTAGGAATTTTACAGATATTAATTTCAATTAGCATGATTTTTTTAGAAACCTCGAGAATATTACTGCAAGGCAGGAGAAAAAGGTGAAAAGCTTTCAGCTGGACGAAGGCAGTATTAAACTTGTGTGATATAATTTACTTAATAAAGATCATACCATATTATGTCATTAAGGTAAAGCTGCGAACAATTTTGCTGGTAGTTTTTGATTGCTATTCATCCCAAAGACCACAGCCACTGTAATAGCAAAACATACTTTCAAAATTAAAAAAAATTACTTTGAATTGGGAGGAAAGCTTATATTAATTCAAGGTGTTAGAAATTTTTCTTATTTATTTTTTCCTTTCAGCATTATGATGGCAGGTTTATATATTTGGTTGGAAAGGTCAAGAGGCTTGAGAAGGTTAAGGAGCCTAAGAGCGTTGAGAGGCCTGACACGAGCTCACACTGTTGGTTGGGTAAGTAGATGCCATTCTTTCTTGAAGCGCTCCTCCAAGGCAGGCAAACATGATGGAGCTTACACACATGTTTGTTGCTGTTGTTGTTGTACGCCGGTTCGATCACCGTTTGCACCGAAGTAGACTGCAATACATTCGAGCAATATGAAGCATGATATAATCATATTAGCATGATATATTCCAGTATATTGCATTATCATCTACGACATCACTCTGTCGGTCAACATGTTTGACTCAAGGCTGATATTAATACGCAATCTATCTGTTGGTGTAATATCCCACGTAATAATACTTTAAATATTATTACCTCATCTTTGTCATAAACCATACGCATATGCGAGAACACGACAATTGCGATGGTTGGGTCGGCAACCGAATATCGATATTCGGACCTTTGCATATTGCATGTGTTGCATCCATTAATATCACGGATTACGCAATATCCAGAACAGTGCTAAGGAGGTACTCACACTTGAGATCGGAATCCAGTGAGACCTGTACTGCACATCGGTATCATGGCGTGATAGGTGTGAGGACGGCCGCCTAGAGACCGAAGTCGGCTCGACGCTACTTTGGATCAAGTACTCGCGTACTTAACTCAGTATAATTTGCATACATACGTTATTCTTATTTATATTCGGCCTGAGCTATTTTAGCATATCATCTTCAGCCGGATGATGAACATTGCCCGCGGGGTCTGACGGCCGACTACCAATCTGTAATCGAAGACTATTGTAAGTTGAATCTTTCCTTGTTGTTGAGTCTTCCGCTGTCACTTTACTCGCATTGGATCGCCTTGCTGTCGGTAAGCACGGTGTGCACTAAGCTAATATCCAGACGTGTAGATTCAGTGCATGATCGAAGAAGGAAGGATACAACAACTTTGGTAGCGAGACGGTTCGACTCACGGCTGTCTCATTATCGCTATTGGAGAGTAGATTCTCGCGCGAGCTAGCGGCGGCAAAGGGCATCACTGGATAATCTCATCGAAAAGTCGGTATTGTATTATTCTCTTTCTGAACTATTGATATATTATTTGTCTTTTAATACTAATCATAACTTCGCTATCAGTGAGGTCTAGAGTCCACAGAAGGAATCCCATCGCCGTCATACTCGGAATTGCTCTTACGATGAGTTGGACATCTAGCAGAACCAACTACTAAGGCTACATCAATTTGAAGGTTACAACGCGTTGGTGGGGTACATTACCGTTCTCGTCGGAATTTACTCGTGCGTGAACGGTACACGGAAGAAACTTGAAGGTATAATCCCATCCCTCTCTACCCTTGCAAGATACTGATTAGAACCCATGTCGTGTGAGCAGTATCATCAGGTTACAGAAGGGAATGAGCGGACCAGTATCAGTATTCTCGGTGGGGAACCTGTGGTTGCACCGAACATGAATAATTTACATATTCCCCAAGATGATGCTCCCCAATCGAACTACCATTACCCAGTTCGGGATCCTCCTGAGACACCAGATTCTATTGGACCCAACGAGGCGGAGCAAAACCCAGCAATGGTGTCGCTACAAGAACTTATGGATGAAGGCGGGGTTCCTGGTTTCATCGTTCCAACACCTCAACTCCATATTCATTACGACACCGAACCCAAGATTATCGCAAGCACCACCCACTCCTATGTCCGGGACGCTAAGAGGTATTTGAAATTGGTAAAGGGTGGTGACCGCGATGAGGTGAAATGTTTATTCGTCGGGGCCACACTAAGCGGCGTCGTGAAGGAATGGTATGATCGTTGGACCACCATGCAGGAACACTTTACATTCGAAGAGTTAACTAACGTGCTTCTCACTCATTTCGCTCCAGGAAGTCAGTCGCAAGTGGCTGCCATGTATCGAGAATTACACGCAGGCACTTATCGAATGCAACCTAACGAGTCTGTGGAGGACTACCGGTTGCGTCTTGAAGGCCTAACAGCACCCATGATTGGCTTTTCAGAAGGAGACTACATTTATTGGTTTTAACAAGGCCTCTCGCTCCCGTTAGCTCGAGCGAGTACTACGGACCTGACACTGGAAGGGACAAGGTCATAAACGCAATGGGTTCAGATTGTTCGTAACGTCGAAGCTCGCCTTAGGACGGGAAAAGAACACCTGACACCCTTGGCACCGCTGTCAGTTAACACGACTCAAGATATTACTAACAAGACTGATCCAGCACCCGAGACCACTGGTATCCCCTTATCGCCGGCTCCTATGCGTCAGTGTGAGGTTCCTCCGGTCGATCACACTCACATTCCTGGAACTCAAGAACTAAGTCCAAGAGATTCTCCGATGACTCGGGGTATGCGGAAAAGAAAGGATGTACTACAAACTACCGCCGAGTCACGCCGAGCTGAATCAGAATTGAAGCGGTCAAGAATACAGACCCAATGGCTCACCAAGTGGGGATGTACACAAGCGGAGTTTGTGCAGCGACGACAATTGGGAGTTTGCCTTCGGTGCGCATCAAATCACCCTACGAGGGACTGCCCGCTCTTACCCCCGCTAGCCATAGGACTACGATCGACGGACAAAGTACCTGATATGACCTTTGTTGGAATCGCTGGAGCAGCGGACCAACATTGACACTAGAATATTCTCTAACGTGGAGTTATAACTTATGTACTGACTCGGATTAATTTTGATTGTATCTTGCAATGGTTGTATGAGGAGACCCTTTGCTATCATTGACTAGATAACTCGATGGTCAGTATTTGTGTGCCTCTAACAAATCCTTTAGTTGATTGATCGTTGTGAATCGTAGGAATGATGCAGAGGCAATCCACAACTGACTCCTTTTGATGGTACTGAAGTCGATTTTGTTGATCGAATTTTCAGGACACCCATATGCTACGGGTGTCCCCGACGACCTTATCTCAATGGAGTGATAAGCATAAGGGGGTGGACCCCATAGTCGTCTAATTGTTCAGGTTACCCTCGTTGATGAGGGTAAGCATCCCATCGTGGGCAGAATCACCCTTAGTCTACGGAAGACCCTCTGCGTGTTAGGGCCCAATTAGTGTGACAAGGTCTCTTGGAGGCAGCACTACATGGACATTGGGTGCCGTGACGTAACAACAGTACCGCGCGCGCATCGATATGGAGTCCAGCACAATTGGCCATTGTGCAAAAGGGAACCTATCGCCTAAGGTACCTTGTCTGTCGTACCAAGATGTCACACCAGAGGAGGGCGGAACTGTGCGGACGTGAATGCGTATTCTCTTCCCTTCCTCGAGACACGCCAACCCTGCAACCCGGCACGGCAACCCGGCAAACCAGTTGGAAGCACGGAACATGCTCACTTCTACGTTCCCTACCCCCTTCTCGCCCAGGATTCGTTTATTCGTTTTTCCCCAACGCATGTTGTACCTCTCCTTCGTGTTTGCTCATAAGTATCTGCACGTCTGAAGGCTTGCGACACCAATGCGCAAGCACTTGCAAGTACAGCAAGGCAAGCGCAAGCAAACAGAGACAGCGGAAGACTTCAAACAAGAAGAGATATAACTTACAGTCTTACAGATCGAAGCGGTGCAATGGACGCAATCGCCGTCAAGCAATCATCACGCGGCGGTGAATAGCGAAGTTTAGGCTTAGCTCGGGCTAAGTAGAATAGCGTATATCAATAATAATGTAGAACACACGAGTGTTCTCCAGTGTCGAATATCTTATCTTGCTTAGCCGTCCTCGCATCTGTTATACTCGTAGCATCGCGATGCCGTACGATTCACACTAGGAGGCCGATCCTAAGTGTGACAACCCTACTGCGTATAGGCGATGTCCATGTATAACAACGTATAAGCCTTTCCGGCATTCGCATGATGCAAGGGTCCGAATAACGATATTCGGTTGCAAGGCATGCATCGCGATGAGTGCGGCGCTCTCAACATGTGCTGTAATGAAGTAATATTATATCAGATAATATTACTTATCGTTTCATAGCACGAGCATAATGCACACTTCAATGATTCGGTATTTTATGCATGCTAGGCCGATTTGCCATGATGCGATGTCGCGATGGATAATGATAACATGCCAAATGCATATATAAATGTATGCGAATACATCTATATCATGCAGGTTCATTCATATGCAATAGTCATTCATGCGTTCATCAAGATAACACTTCGCCTTGTAGGGTTGCATCGACCTACACATCGGCGGGAAATGAACCGTAGCACAACAGTTATCCCCCCTCCCGTATGCAGCGTCCTCGCTGCTTCATACAGCATCGACTGCAAGGGTCATTGGGCTTGCATGACACGTTTGCGGGCTTCTTCAAGCAGGGGCTTCATGTCCTGCGAGAAGTTGCGTGCCGGTTCCCATGAGTTGTGCTCGCTGGTATACCCTGTCCACTTGACCAAGTACTTGTGTACTGTCCGCTTACGTCGGTGTCGGCCCACACGACATGCGTGATAATCTAACACCCGCTCCACATCGTAAAACTTCTGTTTACCAGCGATCCAGGTCTCGGGAACTGGTTTTATCGCTGCGGGGGCGTTAGCAGGCTCAGGGACGGGTTCCGTACCACGATAAGGACGGACAAGCGATACGTGAAACGTGGGGTGAATGGTCATATCAGCGGGCAATGCAAGCTCCACAGCCACATTCCCAACCATGCGCATAACAGGATACGGACCAATCCAGCGGGGTAAGAGTTTTCGGGATCCGTCGGCCAAGGAACGCAAGTTCTTGGTGCTTAGCAACACGAGTTGCCCTTCCGAAAACGTCACATCCTGCTTGGATTTGTTGTAGTATTCCGTCGTTCGTTGCTGCGCCGCGTCCAAACACGACTTCGCATCTGTGATTCGGGACATAAAAGACTTGGCAAAAAGTTTAGCAGCAGGCACGTTCACTTCCAACTCACGCCACACGGGTAGCGCGGGATGAAACCCGTAGTTAAGAAAGAACGGACTTTTGCCTGTAGAGCGGTTAACAGCGTTGTTAAGCGCGAATTCTGCCGCAGTCAAATATGTATCCCAAACGAGAGGTGTGCGACCAGCATAATTGCGCAACATATCACCCAACATGCGGTTTGTGCGTTCAGTTTGACCATCAGTCTGCGGGTGGTACGCTGTGCTCAGGTTGACGCGCATGCCAACTAGCTTGCAGAGCGCTTCCCAAAACTTAGACGTGAACTGTCCACCGCGGTCCGAGATCACGTTTTTGGGAACCCCGTGTAACCGAACCACATTATCAAAAAACAAACGTGCGGCTTGCTCAGCCGTGCAGGATGATGTGCATGGTGCTAGGTGGACCATCTTAGTCAGACGATCGACCATTACGAACACCGCATCATATCCCCCCTCAGTTTTGGGCAGCGCGACTACGAAGTCCATGGAAACACTTTCCCAAGGCGCATCCGGGACAGGCAACGGTTGCAACAACCCATGGCCCTTACCGGACAAAGCCTTATTGCGCTGGCACAGACTGCATGTCTGTACGAAGTTCGCCGCATCGTTAGCCAAACGAGGCCACCAAAAGGAACGTTGCACCAACTCGACCAACCGCTTGCTACCAGGGTGTCCTGCTAACGGGTCCTCGTGGAACCGCGCAAGGATGTCGTAGCGTAGTGCGTCGTCGTTCGGAACAACGATTTGCGTAGCTGCACCCTCCGTCCGTAGCCAAAGGCCATTCTGCTTGCGAAGGTTTTCTACATTAGCCGGCTCCGAGAACCAGGCGTCTGCGTTGTAGGCCACCTTCAACCGCTCTGCGAGGTCCGTCGCGATCGGCACCTCCTCGTTATGTGGTCGCACGACGGGCGCTGCTAAAATTGCAGCGTGTAGCGACGGATGTCGACTGAGAGCATCGGCAATATTCAATTTACCAGAAATGTACTCCCAGGTGCAGTCGAACCTAGCTAGGTATTCCATCCACCTAGCCTGATGGCGGTTCAACGTCGGAACGCTTTGCAAAAACGTTAGGGGCTTGTGGTCAGTCTTTAAAGTAAATGGGCGTCCCTTGAGGTAACAGCGCCATTCCTTTAAAGCATGCAGCACTGCCAGAAGCTCCTGTTCCCCGGTGGTGTAGCAAATCTCCACACCAGAAAACTTCTTACTCGTGAAAGCAATCGGTCGCCCTTCCTGTAACAATACAGCGCCGCTTCCAAATACTGAGGCATCAGACACTACCTCAACACGAAACGGCAACAAGCAATCAGGGAATGCAAGGGTGACATCTTCGGCAACGGTTCACTTGAGCTCTTCGAATGCCCGCTGGCATTGTGACGTCCACGACTCGAGTGAAACGAAAACGCCTTTGCGAGTTAAGTTAGTAAGCGGGGCCGCAATGATGGAATATTTTTCAATGAACTTTCGGAAATAATTGGTCAAGCCAAGGAACTTACGCAGCTCCGTGAGGTTCTGAGGCGCAGGCCAATCGTGAACCACGGCGACCTTCCGCGGGTCCATCTTCACACCAGTGGCCGACACAATGTGGCCCAAATATTCCACCTGAGGCTGCGCCCAAAAGCATTTGGCGCGTTTAGCAAACAATTGCTCCCGCCTCGTAACGTCGAGCACGAGCCGAAGATGCTCCAAGTGCTCCTCGCGCGTCTTAGAATAAACCAAGATGTCATCCAGGTAGCAAACAACGAACCTGTCGATAAACGGCCTAAACATTCGGTCCATAACCGCCTGAAACGTAGCAGGGGCATTAGTCAAACCAAACGATAGGACCGTATACTCAAAATGACCGAAGGGCGTCCGAAAAGCGGTTTTCGGAATATCAGAGGCAGCGATGCGTATCTGATTATAGCCCTGTTGCAAGTCAATCGAGGAAAAATAAGCCGATCCCTTCAGCTTATCCAACAGGTCGTCAATGCGTGGCAAAGGGTAGCGATTTTTCACCGTACTCACATTCAACCCCCGGTAATCAATGCACATGCGCAAGGTCCCATCCTTCTTACCGACAAACAAAATCGGTGCAGAATATGGGGATGTGCTGGGGCGTATCATACCCTTCGCGAGCAAATCCGTCACCTGGCGCTTTACCTCGTCCAGCTCCAATGGACTCAACCTGTACATTGGCCGGGCCGTAGGCTGCGCTCCAGGCATGAGAGGGATTGTGTGATCAACAGGACGCATAGGTGGTAGGCCAGGGATATCTTTAAAGACGTCCTCATACTGCGACAGTAGGGCCTCAACCTCAGGATCCACAGAAATCTGCGCAGTGGTGGCACAACAGCCCACCCGCGGCCTCAAAAGCAGTCCGTGGGCACCCTTCCGTAACAAACGGACGGCCTCCTTACGCCCGACTAGCTCTGGTTCGATTTGTGCGGCCATTGCGGTCACAGCGAAATTAACCATAGGCACCGCCTCAGCTTCGCCCTCCTTTGGTGTGACGTGTTCGAACGACAGGAAAGGTACCTTAATCGACAGAGTACCCTTGCACATATGCAGGGTTGCGGTCTCCATGTCGATGCGCGCGCGGTACTGCCGTAATGTCGAAGACCCCATTATGTACGGTGCAGTCTCTGCTAAGCCCTGCAGCACGTACGGCCGGGTCACAACACGCAAAGGGCCTATCGATTGGCTAAGGGTAATCCTGCCCACGATGGGATGCTTACCCCCGTCAGCAAGGGTAACCTGTGGACAATCAGACGACTCTGGGGTCAACCCCAGCGCATTCACCTCTGCGACAGAGATGAAGTCGTCGCTGGCACCGGTGTCAACAAGTGCCTTCAGAGTACGGCCGATCTGAACCACTGGGACACGGTTATCTACGAGCCACTGCCCAGCAGACAACGTTAGTGCACTTAGGGCGGGTCCGTAACCTACGGCACCCTCATCAGGAGCTTCGTACCAAACGTCAACCGAGTAGGATGTGCCTGGCCACGGAGCCAGCGTACCCTCTCGATCCACACCATTAAACAAAACGGTGCCCGGCTCGAACCGGTGGACACGCCGCATACCCCTTAACGATGCCTCTGCCTTGCGCCGACAGAAAGCGGGGCGTAAAACACATGCGGCGGTGCCTGGATATTGACGTCTACATCTCCTATAAACGGCCAACTGTTCCGACATCTCACGCAGAGACGAGGGGATGAACAAAACCACGTGGTTAGACAGATCGATAGACGACAGGGGACGGCGAGGTGTAAACAAATTACACAACGGATCGAAGCAGAGAAGTCCCGTGCGTCCGTCAAGCGTGATGCGTTGCGCAATGACTCGCTCGATGTGTCCAAGTACACAAGGCAACAATGCCTTCACGGCTGGCCGTAAGGATGACCACCGACCACGTGTGAGTTCAGAAATCCCGGGTGGTGCCCCCTCCACAGGAACCCGGGCAAGCCCCTATTTCGGCTGAGGTACAAACGGCGGCAGTAACGGGCAATCCTTCGTAGGATGACTCTCCGTGCACCGTAGACAAACATTGGCCACTTTCCGACGCTCGAACTCGGAACGATTGCAATTCCATTTTGGCATAAACGAGTCATCCGTGTGAGTCCGCTTCGCACTGGGGTCAGAGCGCTGTGCGGCTGCCGACGACGGCGCACCACCACGCTTCCTGCTCTTAGCCGGGTCCGAGCTCGGACCTGCTCCTCCTGACCCGCGGACACCCGAGCTAGCGCCCCCTCGTGCCTTGCGTTGCCGGTTGCTGCGTCACGTCGCGGCAGTAGGCGTGGGGCGGGTCGCTCCGAGTTCCTGGTCGAGAGCTACAGCTTCCCCAAGCGGATCCTGCACTTGCACAGCATTTGCACGAGGGACAGACTTGACTTCTTCCTCACCGGCAAGGAGTCGTATCTCCGTACCCTTAGCAAAAGTGACCAAGGCATCATACGACTTGATCGGCACCCCAGCCAAGTCAGTAGCGCACCATTTAGCCAAAAGTTTCGTCAGGCCTCGCTTAAACCAAAAGACACACTCGGTTTCGGTGAGATCAGCAATGGGGGTCACAAGTGCTTCGAAGCGTGACTGGTACGCAGGTACATTTTCACCCCGACGCATGTGGTAGCTACCGGCTGCCAAAACCTTACGAGCCTCCACATCACGTGCTTGAACCTCAGTAGCGAACCGTGCGAGCAAAGCGGCGATCATCTCGTCAAAAGTATAGTTGCCCCGGGCGGTGGTCCATTCGCGATACCAGTCCTTCGCTGAGCCCTAGAGGGTGTTACCAACGAAGAGACACCTGATACCATCATTATCGCCACCATGAACAGCCTGGAGATACTTTTTAGCGTCATGCACGTACGCACGAGTTGCATCGGCTATGCTATGTCCTGCTGTCTTTTCAGTTAGCGAGATATTGAGCCTAGGAACGGGAATTGACAATCTCATCACCTCAGGGATGTCATCATGCCCTCGAGCTTGAGGTAATGGCAGAACCCTTGGTCCAGCAGTGTTGTCCATATTGGTGTTAACTGCTGAATGTGGCACAATTAAGTGAGCAGGGGTCTGAAGGAAAAGGGGCTCTTGAGTGGCTCGCGTGCCAACAGTCTCAAGACCTCTATCCGGCGCTCTAGCAGCCACAACAAAATCGGGTTGGCTAGCTAGGCTAGTGTGCGGCGTATCGTCGTGTTCCGCGGACATGGAGCACGAAGCGATACCCTAGGTTTGCGTAATAGAAGCCAACTTCTATCGCAAAGGCAAGAGTACAGAGCGATTCGGTGAGCCTACCGACAGCACTCTTGAGAAGATTCAGTAAACTCAGCAAGTACTTGCCCAGCTGAGTCCTGATCTCCGTAGTTTGGGCAATAAGAGTCGCCAAATGGTCCGGACGAACGCCGGTCTCAGTCGCCGCGGCAAGCAATCCCGGTGCACTGAGATTACCTGCGACTCAGGGCGTACACTTACACAACAAGTGCAGCAATCTAAGCAAAAGCAATTAAACAATTACAAACCGGAAGCGTCGTCGTCCAAAACAGCGCGGCCTAGGTCTTCGGCAAAAGTATCTAGCGGTCCTCGTGGTTCCTAGCTGGAACTCACCCTAGAAAGAACCTACTTCCGATTAGACAAAGAGAGACAGTTAGGCAACGAACCTGTCTCGATACCAATTTGTTGTACCTCTCCTTCGTGTTTGCTCATAAGTATCTGCACGTCTGAAGGCTTGCGACACCAATGCGCGAGCACTTGCAAGTACAGCAAGGCAAGCACGAGCAAACAGAGACAGCGGAAGACTTCAAACAAGAAGAGATATAACTTACAGTCTTACAGATCGAAGCGGTGCAATGGACGCAATCGCCGTCAGCGCCGGAAGCAAGCAATCATCACGCGGCGGTGAATAGCGAAGTTTAGGCTTAGCTCGGGCTAAGTAGAATAGCGTATATCAATAATAATGTAGAACACACGAGTGTTCTCCGGTGTCGAATATCTTGTCTTCCTTAGCCGTCCTCGCATCTGTTATACTCATAGCATCGCGATGCCATACGATTCACACTAGGAGGCCGATCCTAAGTGTGACAACCCTACTGCATATAGGCGATGTCCATGTATAACAATGTATAAGCCTTTCCGGCATTCGCATGATGCAAGGGTCCAAATAACGATATTCAGTTGCAAGGCATGCATCGCGATGAGTGCGGCGCTCTCAACGTGTGCTGTAATGAAGTAATATTATATCAGATAATATTACTTATCGTTGCGTAGCACAAGCTTAATGCGCACTTCAATGATTCGGCATTTCATGCATGCTAGGCATATTTGCCATGATGCGATGTCGCGATGGATAATGATAACATGCCAAATGCATATATAAATGTATGCGAATACATCTATATCATGCAGGTTCATTCATATGCAATAGTCATTCATGCGTTCATCAACATAACACTTCACCTTGTAGGGTCGCATCGACCTACGCATCGGCAGAAACGAACCGTAGCACAACAGCATCCTCGTGTAGGCCAGTGCTAGCATCTCAGGCCAGTCTGGTTGGGACGGCTGCACTTGGTTGTCCATTGGCAAGTTAAGGGCTGTCGCAGTGGTGACCACCTTCAGGCCATTTATTGTGCTTCCCTGACGGTGGTCGTCCACAGCCCCTATGGGTAGGAGTTCCATCTTATCCAGGTTCAGGCGTTGACCTGACGCCCGGGCAAACATATCCATGGCTTCAAGGAAGGCTGGCACGGATTCCTCTCCTTCAAGGGCCACTTCTGCATCGTCAGCAAACTGACAGGCTGTGATCCTGTCTTCATCTGAAGGCAATAGGCGGAGGCCTATCTCTTGGCTCTTTAGCCAGCTGAACAAGGCCTGGGCAACAAAGAGATACAGCAGGGGTGCTAGGGGGCAACCCTGTCTTACCCCTGCTTCCATTTTAACAAGCCTGGATTTGAAACCGTTCATCATGGCTCTTGCCCGCGTGTTGCTAAGCAATATCCGGGTCCAACTGCAAAGCTGTGGGCCTGCTCCCATCGCCTCCATTGCCCCCATCAGGAAGTTGCGGTCCACTGTGTCATAAGCTTTCGCGAAGTCCAGGAAGGCCAGCAGACCTTGGTGGTTCAATTTCCGTAAGAGATGAGGCAGATGGCGTAGAAAGAGAACACTGGCCCCAATGAGCCTCTTGGGCAGAAAAGCTGACTGCTCGGGGCTGATGATTCGTCCCAGGGCTGGCCCTAGGCGATTCACCAGCACCTTGGCCAGCAAGCGGTAGTCCGAGCAAAGCAGTGTGATAGGGCGGTAGTTACCAGGCTGTTTGGGGTCTCCCTTCTTATAAAGCACCTTAATGATACCATCCAGAAAGCCTGTTGGCACCTGCCCTGTTTTGCCGATAGCCGTGAAGAGGGCTGCCATGGTATGGCCAATCTCTGGCCAGAACTTGCGGTACAGATCCGTTGGGATGCCATCCCATCCGGGTGCTTTGCCTGGCTGGCTCTTCTTCAGTGCGAAACCCAGCTCAGACACAGCGATGGTCGGGGACCCAACCACTTCGTCAGCTTCCTCAGGGAGTCGGATGTTGGCTGCTGCTAACTGGGTTAGCACTGACTGGCGATCTTCAGGAGTGGTGAAGTCAGGGGCTCTGCATACCCCTGCCCAAAAGTCCGCTACCACCTGTGGTAGCTGTGCTGGATTTGTGACCAGTCGGCCTGAGTGTGCCTGGAGGGCCACTGGGGCTGTTTGCTGGTCCTGGATTTGGGTTTGCAGGAAGGTTGTCAGAGCTGGGCCAGGACGCTCTCCTGCGTGTAACCAGTGGACCCGGGTCTTTTTTGCTGCCCTGGCGTTGTCCTCAATATGCACCCTAGCCAGTCTTGCTTGGGCATCTACGAGCTGCTGTAGTAGGTGTGGTGAGTGCGGCCTAGCATCGAGGGCTTGTTGGGCCTGTTGGACCCCAAGGTAGGCCTCCTGGGTATGCGCATCTGGCTGCTGCCTGCGCTGTTGCGCTACCTTGTTGAGTTGGTGAGCTAGGATGGTTAGTCGGCGTTTAAAACCAGGCCACCAAGCAATAAGGTTGCCCGGGTTCTCTTCAGCTGAGGGTGCCTCTTGGCATTGGTTCCGAATCCACTCCGCCATGCTTGTAGCCAAATCTTCATGGTCAGTGAAGGCCATGCGTATACGCTTGATGCCTGGGCCCTTGACCTCATTTTTGCGAGGTAGGAGATGAAGTGTGGCAAGACGGTGGTCTGAAGCTGTGTGGAATGAGATGGCCGTGTGGCAAATATACGGCAGCATGGCTTCATTGATGTAGATGCGATCCAGGCGTGAACCTCCTGGGCTGGGTGCATGGTACAGGTGAGTGAAGTCACGGCGCCTGGGGTGGAGGTATCGGTGGGTATCAACCATCTGTGGGCCTGCTCGCTGTCGCAACTCAGTGATAGGCCTATCCGCCTGCCGCCCATCTCTTCCTGCGGACGAGTCCCTCTCTGGGTTCTCCACAAAGTTGAAGTCTCCTGCCCAGATAAGAGTGGTGTCCCTATTGTCCTCCATGGCTTGTGTTGTGGTGGCTGCCAGGGCATTCTCAAAGAGTTGCCGGCGGGTTTCCACAGCCGCTGAGGTAGTGCCAGGAGGGAGATAGATATTGCAGATGTGCAGGCGGTGTCCCCCCCAGTGGAGGATACAGTCGGTGAATCGGCCTTTTATACCCATAGGCTGGGGAGATGCCAGTTTTGGTGCCAAAGCTGAAGCTAGCCCCTGTCTGATGAGGATGAGCACTCCTGCTGTGTGCGTCGAGCTAGACCAAGAGTATGCTGCTACCATCCAGTTTTGTGTGTGGATCTGAGTGGTGGCATGACGAAGATCCCGTTCAAACAGGCATTGGTGCTGGATTGTAGTATGGTGGGTTTCCTGCAGACACACAACATCCAGCCGCTGCTCAGCCCACTGTCGTACCGCTGCCTGAAGTCGACTGCCATGAGAAGCCAGAAGCCCTCGCATATTGTGTGTGGCTATGCGCAGTGGATGCCCTGAGATAGCTCCCTGCCGCTGATTTCTCCTGCTACCTCTGAGCATTATTCTGCTTGGGGTTCCCGTGTGTGGGGGCTGCTCTCCTTCCCATCGCAGTCCATGTCCTGGGGTGGGTAGGGGCTGTTGGTTTGCCGGGAATGCCGAGTGGATGTCCACCGCGGTCGGGGTGTCTCCTTGGAGATACCACCCGATATTGTTGGCTCTCTCTGCGTCCGTCGCAATGCCAGTTTGGCCTTCTGGGCTTGCCTTGCCCTCTCTGTTTGGGCCATGTGCCGCTGTGCTCGTTCCTCCTCTGACAGATGGGTTAGGCGCCGCTTGCGTATTTTGTTTTGTTGGGTGTTGGTGGGGGCGTGGCTGTTTGAGGGATGCTGAGGTGCCTGGGTCCTGGGTTGAGAGCGTCCCGCTGGTTGAGCCTCTGCTGGGGGCCCCGGCTGACCTGTGACTACATTGGTTGAAGTAGTTGGGGTTCTGGGTTTGCATGCTGCTTCTGCTGCTTTGGCTGCTGCTTCCCTGGCCACTGCTGCAGTTGCTGCTGCATCGACGATCTCTTGGGGGAGCGGCCTGGGTGGTGGGGCCGTGGGTTGGGGCGCCCCAGGAGGGAGTGGCGCCAGGGAGCTGGGAGCGAGTTGCCTTGAGGGGCTCAGAGGGTGCTGCCTGAGGACATCCGCAAAGGATGGCACAGTGTTGGCCCTGCTGGACGAGGGGTCAGGACCGCTCAGTCGGGCTATGGTCTGGGTTGGGGGGATTGGTTGATGTGATGGCAGTCGTTGGCGGTTGAGGTCCCGCTGGCGGTTGAGCTCCATGCGTGGAGGGGGTTTGCATGGCATGAGAAAAGGGGCCTCCTCTACTGCTGCCCGGAGCCTGGAAGCCACCAGCATGCCCTGGTTCGAAGAGCCCCCCGGTCGTCCAAGGCTGAACCTGCTCTGGTGTGGTAGATTGTGGGAGCCCGGTGCCATTTTAACCCGCCACGTGTCAGCCATGCATGGGGGTTTAAGATCCTGGAACTCAGTCATGCGCCTGGGTGCTCGTTCTGATGAGTAGGCATGTGCCAGGAAGCTAGGGATGGCTAGCAGGGATAAGGTGGACGGCACCCCAGAAATCTCCCAGATGGCTGGCTGCACCTTGTGGAAGTTTTTGATGTGGACCTCCATGGTGATGGGTGGGCTGTTAGGGAGAAGGTGGACTTGCCCCAGTCTCAGGTGTCCCCTGGTGACTGCTGGGAAGGATACGAGCCATGCCCTACCACCCTTTGGGATAAGAATGGACAGTTCTTGCACCACATTGCCATTGGGGTGCTTGTACTGATGATGCCGGCCAACCTTTGGCAGGCTGCAAGGTAGGCCTGGCATGTTGGCTACCATAACCTCATGTACCTTGGCAATGATGGCATCCGTGAGTGGCCCAAAAAGTTGGGCGTGGATGTCCGCCGGGTTGGAGTCTGCTGGCCAATGGATGTCCAGGGCCACGGACTCTTGGTCGAGTAAGACGGGAGTTCCAGCTGGTAAGTCCCGTTGGATTTGCTCCATATTGATGAAGCGTTGTGCCATCGGAGGCCGGGTGGGCGGGCCTCTGTTGGCTGGAGCTCTTACTTGGCCATTTGAATTAGGTGCTCGCGCGGTGGTCCGCGCGCGCTTAATTTCGGCCATATTAAAAGATAGAATGGCATTGAGAAGCCGTGCAGTTGGAGTTCCGAAGCAGGGCGATTGTCTGTGAGGATGACTAAACGAAAAAAAGGCGAAAAGCTCCGAATCCCCGCCGCCGTGAGAGTTGCCTCTAGCTCCGCCGATGAGAAGAAAGCAGATGAAGACAATTCCCTAGAAGTGGTGGTTGATCGCGTTGTTGGCCAAAGTCGGGAAAATTCGTGAGATGTCCCAAGTCGCGTCAGCCGCGAAAGTCCTCGCTAACCCTGCTGCAGAAATAAGAGTAAAAGAAGGCAAATCCCAAGGAGGGAAGGCAGCTGTTCGTGCTGGTGTCTAGACGTAAGCCACCGAAATGCAAGCCTCCGCAAGCACGACGGTCGCCGCTAGCTCAGCCAGACAGAAAACGCTAATTGTAGGACTAGAACAAGCGATTGCTGCTCCTTTAGCACGCAAGTTCTAACTCATCTGCGCGATCACCGGCGACACTAACGTGCCCATGATACTGCGAAGCTAACCGAGTAAAAGAAGGCAAATCCCAAGGAGGGAAGGCAGCTGTTCGTGCTGGTGTCTAGACGTAAGCCACCGAAATGCAAGCCTCCGCAAGCACGACGGTCGCCGCTAGCTCAGCCAGACAGAAAACGCTAATTGTAGGACTAGGACAAGCGATTGCTGCTCCTTTAGCACGCAAGTTCTAACTCATCTGCGCGATCACCGGCGACACTAACGTGCCCATGATACTGCGAAGCTAACCATACATACTTTGTATTGGGTGTTACACTGTGGGCGACTCGCCCTTCAAAGACGAGCACTGGGGGTCCTGACCGGACCGAGCCACAGCGCAGGGGAGGAACACGTGGACTTTGTATGTATGTATTATATTATATTATATGTATTATATTATATTATACTATGTATGTATGTATGTATGTATGTATGTATGTATGTATTGGGTGTTACACTGTGGGCGACTCGCCCTTCAAAGACGAGCACCGGGGGTCCTGACCGGACCGAGCCACAGCGCAGGGGAGGAACACGTGGCTTTGTCTGTCTGTCCTGCCACGTGCTCCCCCTCTCACTAGGGCCAGCGAGCCCTCATAGGCTCTCGCCTGGCCACTCACAGAGCACTCAGGGCTACCAAGAAACCACAGGAAGGCCCAACAGAAAACGGGGGACACCTAGCTGCTCAAAGGACGGGGAAACCTCTCCTCTAACCCGACACTGACTAGACAGGAGCCTGGCAGACACACACAGTTCCCCTCAGAGGAGAAGCACCAGCAGGAAAGCACACCCTTCCACAGCCAAGCCAGAAGAACCCAACAAGAGGCGGAGGGGGGGATGACAAGCCGAACTGGCGCCCCCCTAGAAAGCCTTCCGGCCCCACCCAAAGCTGGCCCCGCAGACACCTGAACTGCACAACAAGGAAAGACCTCTCTCGCTGAACCCCCCTAAAACCCTAAGGCCCCGAAGCCTGGACACAGGAACCTCTAGCCACGAAACCCTCCACCCTCTCCCTTCCCCTCCTCAAGATCTAGACCGTCCTCTCCTTGTCTCTACCTCCCTCACTCTCCCCCTTTCCTCCCACAGAACCTCCTCCTCAAAACTCCTGCCCTAAAGCCCCTGCTCTGTTCTTGCTGCTCCATGGTTGGTGATGTCAACCGGATCTGCACACCGCATTTGCGTGCCAACTATGGCTAGGATGGGATGTTGTGGTCCCACTTGATCCCAGCCATAGTGAGGTATTCCCAACGCTGCAAAAGAATGCAAGCGTGCCCAAAAGTCGGCAACTGTACGGGCCTGTGCACGGTCCAGGGGTGAGGTTGCTGTTTGTGTTGGAGTGTCCATTGCTGGCTGTGTCGTAGAGATGATTGGATGGGTGTTGGCATCTTCCTCTTCCTCTTGAGGGAACCCCCCTGAACGGTTGAAGAAGTCAGTAATAGCCCGTTGACGGGGTCCCTGCTCTGCTGTGTGGGTCTGTTGTTGCTGCCGCCGTCTGTGGGTAGAAGGCCACTGTGGCCTGTGTTCTCTTGTTGCCGCCCGGAGACAGTGCCTGCCATATTCCATAGAAGATAAGGCTGCCAAAGCTATCACGTCCCATGGGGCCTGCTCGCAACCGGGAGGTGCTTGGACAAGCCATGTATGTATGTATGTATGTATGTATGTATGTATGTATGTATTATTGTAGTATCTAATAATAGAAGAAGAATGTAATTGGAAGTGTTTGTCACAACTATCCAGGCGTCTTAAATAGCGCTGCCTGGCACCTGAGGGGGCCTTACGTCTATTCAAAACTGGCAAGCATTCTACAACTGACACCGTTGTACGAATGCTTGCATGTAAGTGGTTCCATGCAACTCAACCAAGTTCTATGCATTAGATTTATTATAACTAATCTATTATTACGCAATTAAGTTATTGTCATAAACAACCAAATTACGACAAGTCAGTTTCGTTCTCTACCTCTACCTACATCTGCACGGACGAGAGGGGACGGTCTCGGCTCGGCACGCATGGAGCGTGAGCCGTCACCCACGGACCCACGACAGTGGCGTCTCGCGCAAGGGCATTGGCGCAGCAACGCCCTAGCCGCCGGGGCCCGTCTGGAGGCCGGCCGCTACACTCCACGCGGGAAGGCATCAACCGGAGCCCCAACAGCCTCGGGGGCATCCATCTCTTTTCGGCGCCCTGGCTCTGACACGGAGGCATCACCCAGCCCACGCCTGGATGGCCCGCCGACACGCCTTTTCCTCCGGGGCGCTACACCAGCAGCTACTGCGCCGGCAACGGCACACGAGCATACGCGGCCATCTGACCCAGGCGGCGGCGATGCCAGGAGTCCGTGCGGCGCTGACACCCCGAGCTGGGACCCGTGGGGCGGTTTCTGGGGTGCTCCCCCTGTGGAGCACCCCGCCAGGGACTATGATGGACGCCGAGGCCGCCGTTTTGTACCTTTGGGCGGTGGAGATGATGGAGTGCTGACGCCTGCCGCTGAGTATCACTCCTCATTGGACCGGGTGGGTCTGGGCCACCAAGACGCTCACTTAGGCGGGGTGTGTGAACCGAGGAGAGGCCTGAGGAGGTTCTTCCTGGCGGGCCTGTTGCGGCGTCCCACCCACTTTATTCGCCATGGGAGGGGGACGTAGGCCGTCGCCCACAGGCTGCAGCGCCCCGCCGGGAGGGGGGCCTGACAGGGAGACAAGGCTTAGGGGGTGCTTTGCAGATGGGAGCTGTCCCACCGCCAGCCGAGGCGGCGGATCAGCGCCAGCCTAGGGCGCCTGCACCACTTGAGGCCCCATGCTGGGAATCCATGCACTTCACCACTGACGCATTTGCCCCGCCAGACCTGCCTCCGCCCCCTGTGCTTTGGTCGCTCGCACAAGTGGACTATGTCACCATGGCTGTTGAGCACAGGTACTCCCTCCGCGGCATACTAGCGCACTCTCCCCTGTCTCAGATAGGGGAGATACCAGACTCGGGCACACTGCAGTGCGCTCCCAGCAGCTCCGACGCAGACCCGCCTGTCTGGACAGCGACCCACCTCATGTCGTTCCTCCCCGCCGTTGCCCGCTTCCTTGGCTGCCCTGTGCAGATGGTCCGCCGAGAGGAGCTATATGCGAGCCTGGAGGACAGGCTGTAGCCGTGGCCGCCGTCTGCCCCGCTGCAGCACGGCAGGCCGCCACTGCAGCTATGACCGCCCTGCTACCCGGCCGCTGCACCGCCCTCAGTGGGTCCAGCGGCGGTCGCTCCTGCCGTGCCGGCGGCCTCCGCCTCTTATGCCCTGGGCAAGCCCCCGCCCGATCCTCCTCAGCCTCCACACGGGCCGCCTGGGTACCCGCCGGGTGAGCCGCCCGCTCCGCCGCCGCCCCTCTCCACTCCACCACCTCCGATCCACCCGGCTCTGGGCTCGCCTGATGAGTGCTCCGATGAGTCCACACCCCCAGTGTCAAGGACGCAGCGATGCCGTTCGCTGCACATGACACGTGTACACGATTTGGCTTGGTTTATGTCTTTGTGCTTGGGCACTAGAGATAAACCGTCTTAATGGCCGACCAAGGGAGGAACGAACACTGGCGTCGTGTTTGCACTAATGCCGATTCGGCAGAAGAAGAATACCGTGTAATGGAATGTCCCGCTTATGCCCGCCGCCGCTTATGCCCGCCGCCGGTGCTTGCAACCGTTTTTGCTAGCTAGTTTAGGGTTGGGACAGAGTTCTATTTTGCTCCAATCATGTCCATGCAAAGCCAACTAGGCCTTGCTCGAGTTTATCATTGCATCCTGCTTGTGAATGGGCAGGACTTATCCCACGACGAGGGACGGACCCTGACGTACGTACCGTGCTTTAATTGCTATACTTTCGTTTCTTTTGCCACTTTCCTTTCATGATGGACTTCATACACCCGATATCTGTTCTCGCTTTCAATATTTTTTAATATTTAATTTCCCATGCTTGTTCTCGCGTTCCTACAGCCTCGAACCTGCTGGCTCGTCCGGGTGGTACGATACTGTAACATCAACAAATTAGTTATTGCTCTCGGAACAAAAGCCATTGCCATTGCCATTTCTGTTACAATTGCACTGTGCTAATAAAGGCCTAGGTCAAGAACCGAAGGCCTGACGAACCAAGGAAAGAAACCAGCAACACCTCGGGCGATGCGACAAGGGATGGGCGGGCGGGCGCGTGCTGAACAACAAAAACAAGATAATAGGAACGACTACGCACGCGAATAAATACAGCCCTGAGGACACGGGCTGAGGTAAGGCCCTTAGTTTAAATGCCTTACCGAGGCCTTACGCCTAACTAACCCGGCTTCCTAACGCAAGCCCGCATTAGTTGTTGCTCTCAGAACAAAAGCCAAACAAAATACCAGCGCTTAACGGTTGAAGTACTGAACTCCAAATGACGCGACCCGGCCAACCGCTAGAGGGCCCAAAAACGCTAAGGCTTTAGGGCAGGCGCGAACACCTAAGTCAAGATTATGCTCCCGCAAAGCCGACGAATTAGTACTCCAACCACCAAAGGCTTCCACAACCTCCATGGGAACACCAGCTGCACGGGCCGCCGAGGCACCACCTCGCCTTAGACTATACAGAGTGTGCACGCCCCGAAGGCTCTGCAAACCAAACTGACCAAGCACCAGGTCGAACCAACGCTCTGCCCCTTGAGTAGACTGACGGACAGGCCAAAGACGAGACTGGTCCTGAGCTAAACGCTGCAACAAGGCAACTCGGTGAAAAGGAAGACCACAAAGAGGAAACTGCAGTACTGGGGCACGTTCAGCAGACACTACCCTACCTTTCCAGTTAAGGGGCTTGTACTGGAAAACCGGGATACCTCCCAACTCTACCACACGTGCCCAACAAACCGACAGGAGGCAATCAGGACGCAGGAACAAACAAAACCCCAATACAACAAATAAAAGCGGCAAGAAAAGCCGAAACTAACGGTAACGCCTCATACAGCACCCAAGCACTCTCCGCACTGATGTTGTGCTACGGTTCATTTCCCGCCGACGCGTAGGTCGACGCGATCCTACGAGGCGAAGTGCTTTTGTGATGAACGCATTACATTTGAATGAATCTGCATGATATAAATGTATTCGCATACATTTATATATGCATCCGGCATGTTGTCATTATCCATCGCGACATCGCATCATGGCAAATCCGCCTAGCATGCATGAATGACCGAATCATTGAAGTGCGCATTATGCTCGTGCTATGAAACGATAAGTAATATTATCTGATATAATATTACTTCATTAAAGCACACGTTGAGAGCGCCGCACTTGTCGCGATGCATGCCCTGCAACCGGATATCGTTATCCGGACCCTTGCATCATGCGAATGCCGGAAAGGCTTATACGTTGTTACGAGTAGACATCGCCCATACGCAGTAGGGTTGTCACATCTAGGATCGGCCTCCTAATGTGAATCGTACGGCACTGCGATGCTGCGAGTATAACAGATGCGAGGACAGCTAAGCTAGACAAGACATCCGATACCGGAGAACACTCGTGTGTTCTAAATTACTATTTCTATACACTATTCTACTTAGCCTGAGCTAAGCCTGAACTTCGCTAATCACCGCCGCGTGATGATTGCTTGCTTCCGGCGCTGACGGCGATTTCGTCCATTGCATCATTCCGATCTGTAAGACCGTAAGTTATATCTCTCTCCGTCTTGAAGTCTTCCGCTGTCTCTGTTTGCTCTCGCTTGCCTTGCTGTACTTGCAAGTGCTCGCGCATCGGTGTCGATAGTCTCCAGACGTGCAGATACTTATGAGCAAACGCGAACGAGAGGTACAACAATTTGGTATCGAGACAGGTTCGTTGCCTAACTGTCTCTCTTTGTCTAATCGGAAGTAGGTTCTTTCTATGGCAAGTTCCAGCGACGAACCACGAGGACCGCTAGATACTTTGGCCGAAGACCTAGGGCGCGCCGTTTTGGACGCCGCCGCTTCCGGTTTGTAATTGTTTAATTGCTTTTGTTTAGATTGCTGCACTTGTTGTGTAAGTGTACGCTCTGAGTCGCAGGTAATCTCAGTGCACCGGCATTGCTTGCCGCGGCGACTGAGACCGGCGTTCGTCCGGACCAGTTGGCGACTCTCATTGCCCAAACTACGGAGATCAGGACTCAGCTGGGCAA